>JAOVVF010000017.1:8963327-8978966 GCA_028565595.1 Duopalatinus emarginatus | reverse complement strand
TATAAAAGCCCCAGTGGATGGAAGATTTAGTATGCTGTGCTTTTAAGGAAATGAGTGGTATGATTTTTTTTCTGTTTGCTGTTTGCATGGTAAGCTTGATCACGTAGGTACAGTGTACGTAATGTCACACCATTTGATTTTCATCCTATCTAATTCACACTTAATTAGCCTTTTCTGTAATTTGTTTTCAGATTAGAGAACTGTTTATGTTTTACAAGCCCATCCCTCTCTGAGCGTTACCTTTTATGTAGTTTGTGGGCATCACTGAATGCAAATGAGCTGCATTTGGAATGCTTTTTGCACTTTGAGGGTAACTGATATACACAAGTGAGTGTGAAGTATATCAGCATTTCTGAATCTTTTGTAAATCTTTGTGTTCAGTTTGGTTTCTGCAAACATTTACATACAACTTTACACACACAAAGTCCATTCTGTCCAAATCAATCTACTTGCATACCTCTGCACACTGCAGAGTTGTCTAAAAATGTCTAAAAAAATGGAAAGTATGCATGTTTTCTCCTCCTCTAAATCAGTATCAAAACACAGTGGGATAGTTATAATAAAAATGATCGATAAAATGATTGACAGGGTGGAAAAATGTGGCCTAATGTGACTTTATTACCACCTCACACATTCCAAAGTGATTAATTCCTTTTATACCACATCAGTATATCCATGGTTATATTGTTTAATAATTAATGAATGACAATTAATACTTTTTAAACATTTTATCCGGTTATCAGTTATACTATGTATAAACAGTCTCTCATTCTCTCATCAGCCCAACTTTTTTTCTCACTTGAGGTCAAAAAGACTTGTTATGTTACTGAGAAACGGTAAGCACAGTGTCCTATAGACTGGTGGAAAATACTCACTGCTTTTTTTGTTTGTTTGTTTGTTTGACAAACAGGTTTTTAATTGTTTATTATTAGTCTTAGATTGTGTAGGTCACCCGCCATCCACTTCCTGTGAATTAGCTGAATTAGCTGAATTAGCTGAAATTTTAAACATCATTAATATAAACCTGCACATTGACTCAAGTGTCTCGAGTGGATAATCTTTTGAATGTGCTATTATAGAAGATTAATCAACACCTTTTGATCATTTAATAGCTGTGGTATAAGTGACATTATTGAACTCATTATAAGCAGGATACACCTGCTCTTTTTTCTAGATTGAATATGGCAATAGATCAGAAACAAGCATGTAACATCTGCACCATCATTGGCATGACTAATATCTTAAGTAGTACAATACCGCCCTTGCCTGTTTATTCTCACACTTCTCCATTTTCTTGTCATGTTCATGCTTTCTCTCTTCGGTTCTTTCTCGCTCACTCTGTCCACTCGGGGAGAGCATGGAGGGGGTGTTTTATTATGGCATAGTTATTGTGATGAAGTTGATTTATGAGTAGCCCTTCTCTCTTTTCACTCTTTTTTCCCCATTCTCATAAATCAAACGAGTGTAAAGCACTTGGCATTCTGCCACTCATGCCAAAAAGAAACCTTAGGGGATGAGAGGAAGCCAAAGCACCCTAAGAACTTCTCTCTTTCATATTGGAACATTTTATCATCTGTTCATTCACCATCAGCAAAAGTTGTTACATGTAGTTGTTGCTGTTTTTTTTTTTTTTTGTGTGTCTTCCTAGACACTGACTTTAATCCAGAAAATCTGTTACTGTTTACCACCGCCATATATCACTAGTAGTCCTTGCTAAGACCTTGGAGGCCAATAAGAGCAAGAAAATGTGTGACTTTGAACACAGTTAGACCCATATAACATGGCAAGATAAGAACGCAAGGTTTTTTGTATATTTGTTATATTTATGTATATGTGGGTATGTCATGAATGATTTAGGATGTGAAGAAGAGGCTTAAGGAGAAGAAAGAGAATAAATTATAGCCCTCAAACTTCAAGCGAGTCAGCCAGCAAAATATAATCAAGTGAGACAGGCTTTTCCGTCAAACCTGGTGCCCAGATTGTGCCGTGCTACACCTCTGCCACAACCACATTCAGACGCATGGGCATGTGGAAGCGTCCTCAAGCAGATCTCTACATCACTGAGCCACGTGAGGGATGATGACATGTTCTGTCTGGGCTTCAGTTTGCTGGGCCTCTTCAACTGAATCTGTATGGTGGGCCTCAGCAGTTATTATTTCTATTAACAGGCATTTTATTTTCATCCCTGATGCCAGCGTTCATTCGCACAGCTGGTTTTGCTCAGACGCTGCATGTTTGCTTAAGAGGCACTTTGGAAAATGCCGAATGATATTTTCCCTTTAGTGCCCCCCTTTTCCTCTCATCTTCCCTCTTTTCTTCTTTCCCTTCTTCCTCTTGTCTATAATGTCTGTAATACTAACTGATGCCATTTATCATTTACCTCTCAATAAACATTACGTCTCAATAACGCAGCTTAATGTGTAGGATTACTGATTGCGCTGTTTGTCTCTGGGCAACAGAAGATACCAGATGAGGTTTTAACTCAAAGAGCATTTTAAACAAGGAATATGGAACTGTGGTGAAATAAAGAAACATTGGAAATTAAAATTGTGGCTACATGCTTGTCTGTAGATTGTTGATCAGGTTAGTAACAAATAGATTTATATACTCAAAACACAGGGTACACAGTGGAAAAAGGAAAATTAGTGTGCATAGAGCCGAGTCAGAGTCTTGTGGTCTTGGTCTTGAGACCACATGAACGTGGCCTTGGTCTGAGTACAATTACTGAGAGTTTTATCCAGTGCCGCAGCCTCACAACACCAAACACTTGGCTGAGTACAGTCTTTAATGATCCATTAATATTTGAATGATGCACAATTACCCAACATTGGTGAACCTTACAAATAAACATAGCATGCTTATAATTAGTAATACTAACAAAGTTAGTTTAACATGTTGTTTAATGCAAGTAATTAATTCAATTCAACTCTACTGTAGGTCTAACAGAAAAGGTAGATTTTTAAAAAGAAAACTATATTTTAGGCAATAAAATGATGTCCTTAAGTGATTTATATAGCATAGGCAATTTACACAGTAATCCATACAAATAAAAGTAAATGAGCATTTAGCAACCTTGGTGTTAAAATTGCAATATTCATTAGATTATATTCCCTAGTAATTTGTTTTCTTTTGTCTTTCTTTCACTGGATTTCAATTAATTTATTCTCCTTCAATACATTTATCCTCCCAGTTGCTTGGATAAATTACTATTAACTACTATTCACATGTAGCAAAGAAATACTTTATAACAGAGGATGTTAGAGGACCTAGTTACATCCTAACTGGCTAATTTTCAAAGTCAAAATTAAACACATCCACAAATCTCTGCCTAAAAGCCAATTGAATAACAATTATTATTGTTATTTTTTGCACTGTTTTTGGTTGTACAGTGTGTGAAGGTATACGTACTGGACAGCAAAATGCTTGTGACAAGGCCCGAGCAAATGACATGAATCCTTATAATTACAAAAAACACAATAGATCATAAACCTCATTTAAATAGAGGAAAACTAAATAGTACAATAAGAGGGCATTACAATATACAAAATATGGTAAGCAGAAATAAAACACATTTTAATAGTCATGTAAAACTTGACTTAAACCATGTCTAAATCTTCATACATGAACTCATCTGAACTGTGGTCAAATGAAGATACAAAACACCTCTGTGATATCATTCCTGCGAAACACAAACAGGTTCTGTACAGTGATGTTATATGAGAACTACTTTCAGGATTTTTGAACAGCCTTTTAATAATTCCATAAATCTTCTGCCATGTTTAAATGTTGTTACAATAAACCGAATAATTACTTTCTACCACATAAGATTCTTCCACATAACGGTAACATTGTGGAAAACGGTTAGTTATCTGTGGCACCAAGAAAACCTTAAATCTATCAGTCAAATGATTTTTGGAAATAAACAAAAATATGGTTCTTCAAGGCAGTACTCTTAAGCTGAGAAGTCTGTGATCCATAGCCAGCGAGTCTGTGATTTTTAGTCTGTGGTTGAAAACACAACTCACCATACTATTATTATTATTGAGTTATATATAGCTATTAACCTGTTTGACTGGTCACATATATTCAGTGTATATCCAATAACTCAAAAACAAGTCAGATTATTAATCATGTCAACTTGGATCTAATGTGTTCTTTCGATGGAAAGTTCAGGAAAAAAATGTCTCTAATACATATCATTGTACATGTTTAAATAATGAGGCTCATATTCCAATAGTTCATAAATTACATCTGTTCTGACAGAGTCCATGCATTTTTTTTTCCTGTGGTTGCAAAAAAGGGGGGTTATTATTTTACATTTTCAGTTTTCACTTTATCTTTGTTCAGAAATAGCCTAGTGTGGTCTATTGCTAGTTAACAACAAGTTACTAAAAGTAATAATGACCAACTTAGTCAATACTATTTATCTGTCAGGATCAGTGTGTCATATCAGCTTCTTCCCCAGTTTGTATTTCTGTGTATTGGCTTAAGGACAACACACTTTTTACCAAATGTTTACAGTCATAGATTTCACATTGAAAACAAGACATTTATGTGGGTTTTGTTCTGATGTGTTTTTATGCCTCGTTCCCTTTTAGCCTTTCTATAATTTAGTTCAGTTAAAGAGTGACAAAGAGAGGCTGAAAGCGAGAGAATGAAAGAGAAAGCGAGAGAATCGATGATGGAGCTCATGTTTCTCAGCCTCAGATCAGATTAGTAGAGTCTTTAAAGAGAACAGGGTGAGAGTGAAGAGCAAGATCAGAAGAGGTGCAGACAATTCTGACCTCTCTCTCTCTCTCTCTCTCTCTCTCTCTGTCTGTCTGTCTCTGTCTCTTTTCTTAGAAATACACACAAATGCACACAGCTCACTTCCTTTTAAATGCCTTCCTTTTCAGACTTTCTCATATTATTACATTGAAAATCAGAATTCCATTTATGCTCCACTAAAAAAAGAAAGTATGAATCTTCCAGTGAGGCGTGCAGACAGGACTGGGCCAGAGCTTCAGAGTTTTATGTCTCCCCATTGCCCTATCAGCCTAGACTGAGTCACTCTCCACTGCTCCCCTCTCTAATGTTCTCCAAAACGTTCCTCCCATAACCAACAAATCTAGTACAAAGGCAGGGGAGACTAAGCAATGAGTGTGTGTTTAGGGTAATGATTTTTATAAAGGTGTTCTCAAGTTAAAATTAACAGTGAACAAATGCTTTTCTATTAAAATGTCAGATGCTCTTGCCACGCCCACTTGCAGACCTGTTTTTAAAGAACAAAACCTTCCTTTAAAACCAAACCCTGTGTAGCATTACCTAATTATCATCTACATGAGTAAAATCTCTGATGATTTTATGATGCTGCTGTTAGATTTAATGCTGAATAAGTGCATCAACTAAATCACAACATTGTTACAATATTGCCCCGTTCCTAATGCTTATCAATAACCATGTGAGAGTACGTTAAATGTTTGGACCTTAAGGCCATTTTTACTTGTCTGATAATTAAGTTAGCGACTACAAAAAATATGGCCCTAATCGCAGACGTGTGAATTATTGATAGGATATCAAATTCTTGCTGAGTTTGGGGAATTATCAATAATGGATAGAGTCCATCTGGTGTCACGGAATGGATGTTAGGTTCCCACCCCAACCCCCAATTCTGTCTCACACACACACACACACACACACACACACACACGCATAAGTTGGTTTCACTATCTATGTCAGGACTTTCCACAGACACAATGATAAATGTAGCTAATTAATGCTATGACTAACCCTAATCTTAACCTTAATTTTTATTTGTTGTTGTTGTTGTTTTTTTTGTTCTGACTTTTCACAAAGAGTGTAAATTTGACCTGAGAGTGTATGTGAAGTTTCTGGCAAGTGTCCCGATATTTCACATAAACCTGTACACACACACACACACACACACACACACACACACACACACACACACACACAGTCACACATACATACTCACATACACAAAGAAAGAATAGTTGTGGATTTCTCTGGGTATGTTTAAGCACATCACATGGAGTAAAGCCTTGTGAGGAGCGTCCATTGACAAGCATAAATGCAGCTTATTAAATCTGCACCTACACCTTGGTCTAACCTCTGTAAACAAAAACAGTATATATAATATTTAAAAAAAAATCTCTGACCAAATATTGCCATATGCTCAAAACTGTCAGCTACTTATATAGGACACACACACACACACACAGACACACACAGTTTAGTCTTGCCATACTTGGATCTCCCACTGACATAATTATTATGCAGCTAATTAATTCTACATCTTAATCTCATCCTCACCTTAACCTCAGTAATGTCCGATTTTATTCCTTTTTAATTATTTTTGTTCTTTTTTTCTCATTGGGACCAGCCTAATGTTCCCACATGGTTAAGCTACAGAGAGAAAGCTTTCATTTTCAGGTTTAATAAAGTTATATTCTGGTGTATTCTGGTAGTCATAATTTCTGGTAAAATGGTAAAAAGAACATATTTAACTTCTTCTCTTAGGTTCAATAATAAACTATAAACTCTTAGATTTTAGAATGGAACCATACTTAATACTATACTTACTTCCATACTAAAGTATTGAAAGTAAAATACCTGAAATGAAAATTCTGCCTCAAATCGTACAGTGAGTTTTAGTTACTGATCATTAAGTAGTGCTACTAATGCATTAAGTCACACTAATGAATGTGAGAAAACATTAGCTAACTAATGACAACAATTTTGGTGAATGCTGATAGCTAGCCACCAAATTACAAACTGCCATGATAAATACAACATGTACATATAGGTTACAGTGAGTATTAGGAAAGGGAATTAGTTATCTTATAGTTATCAGCTCTTTGAAACTACCTGAGGACAGAATGTACCCTTTACCAACACAGTTTATGAAAAGCATTGATGAAGAGTTTGAAAATGCAGTGAGCAGAGATGGAGATTATAATAACAACTCAAGCGCAGACACCAGCAAACATATAGTAACAAAATAATTGTACAGTATTACCCCTTACAAATCATTTCATATGACTATGTATGAAAATAAAATTCAAATGTTAAATTATGTATAATAAAAGTATGTTTAAACAAATAAATGGGCAAAAATAAACACTGATTAAAAATGGTTAAAAAGAAAAAAACTGTAAAATTTTCCACATAATAATAATAAATGTTAAAAAAAAACAGATTAAAAAAAGAAAACATGTGCACACACACACAACACAACATTGAAACATCTGAAAATGAAAAGGTTTCATGTGAAATATCCAAAACTCACTTTTTCAATTTCACACACCTGAATCTTATTCACATGTGAAGGTCTTGTGATTGTTCTGTAATGGACTTCTCACCTCTGCATATTTGGTTGCATAACAAAACACAGATGTAGTGATTCAATGACCGTATTAGTCCACAAAATCTGCAGCATTGTAAAGTCACTCAACGCGTCACATACGCATGTTGTTTTTCAAGTATTAAACTCTTGCTATATTAAAATGTATATATTTGGTTTCATTAAAATCCAACATGTGGTGTTTGAGCATCACCCGACACTGATTAAAGAGATGCTTCTTTAGAAGGAAAACAGTTTTAAAACACTTCATTCATGTAATAGAGCACAAGTTAAAAACAAGAAGTCAGACAGACTTGCTTTGAGGTTACACAGGGTACAGCAGTAGGTTTTTCAGCCTTGTTCTGATTATGTGTGGTTTTAGTAGTGTTCCAGTGTCTGCTCTTCTCCCCCACAGACACAGAGCTATAAACACACTCAACACACACAACGACACATACCCAATAAAGTCACTCTGAGACTACTCAGCTGCACAGACATATGTGCTGTAACTACTCTGAGAAAAGAAAAATAAAAAGGACAGAACGTTGGTTGAATGAGACTATGAGAGCTGTACCTGCTGTATGGTATATGTGGCATATACAACTATTCATATATCACTGATATTATCCATGTACAAACTCATTGTCTAAGGACCGTGCCTGTAAATGATTACTAATGTTTTAGTTTTCCTAATGTCATACACAGTGCTAGCCATGGTATTGTTTGACTGATAAGTTGCTTTACTGATATAAAAAATATTCATGTGCATATGTCTGTCTTATTAATGTCAGCAATGACCCCATGTTCTCATACAGTAGCCACTCAGCAGTTATCGCAAAACGTATTTATAAGAGCAATTATTACAAGTCATTTCTGTTTACTTGTTTGCTCAGCAGAGAAGCCGTACATATGACAACCAGCTGGCACAGACCAACAAGGACACAAATCTCAGGATGTGAAACACAACAAGATGAAGACCGAGAGGAAGTTTGGAGAGTGTAGAAAAAAAGGTGGGGGAAAGTACCAGAGAGTGCATAGGTTCTCATGGCTTTTTTTATGCCTCTACGTGCTGGGAGGAGTTTTCACATAGGTTTGAGTGACAAGACAATGTCGGCGAGAGAGAGAGAAAAGGAGAAAGATAGAGGTCGGAGAAATGCACAGCCCCAAGCCAGATGGCGAATGGAGAGAGAAAAGGAAAGAAAAGGATCTTTATTTTTTTTCCCCTCACACCTTCTTTTCCTTCTCTCGTCACCTGGGGCTACAAAAAGCTCAAGCCTCAATTACCTGCCCTACCCTCTTCTCTCTTTGCAGTAATAAAAGAAAATTGAATTAGCAGTATCCCTCTCTTTCTCTTCACAAACAGTTGGCCTACCTGTCCTCTCGAATAATCAATAGCAATACATTAAGCAAATTACCCATCATGGTCTCTGAACACTCCCACCAAACTCCAGACCCTAAATCTATATAAGCATATGTAGCTCAGTCTGGATATTGATGAGAATCCACTTAAGAACATGCCAATTTCTTAACAGACATCAATAAAGATCATTTGTACCACAGTGCTGTTGAATACTCAATACTGATTAGTCAATAGGTGTTGATTACTGTTCTTTAACAGCAGATCGGACAGGAGATCCGAATGCAAATTAAATCACAAGGTTTTATATAAACACATTTATTGTAACGTGAAATCAGAACTTAAACAGATCTTTATAATGCACAGATGAAAGGTTCATCTGACATTGTGAAACTTTTTTTAAGTTTGATATTGTGATACATTGTGAAAATTTCTCCTTTATGTTTTGTGTCATAGAGAAAGTCTTCAGGACAGATAAGTTTACGACTTGTGGTTTCTTTGTAATATGACAAGCTGAGTTCTTTTTTCTTTAAAAAAAAAAAGAGGGTAGGGTGCAAATATATGGCTAGGGACAGCACCCCACAGACACGTTCCGCACATGTCAAATAAAATGTCCTGCTGTTTTATTATACTTCAGAGTAGTAAATATTTTGATCAATCGGACAGGCGGCTGTGTTTTATTTCTTACATTCAAGCCCAGAAGAACATCAGAATCTGATCAGTAACAATATGTCAATTGCATTCGGTTCATTGATAATTGTACTGAATATAATTTTCAATATATCTTTGCAGACTATGCGTGCATGTATGAGTGTGTCCAGAAGTCCGTATCAATTTAATGTTTTTTGTCCTGAAAAAAGCAGTGCCCTCCACCTCTGGCCTCACATAACAGCATGGACTTCATTTCCTCCATAAAGACTGCCTATTTTTACTTTTCTCCACCCAGACATGACTGCACACTGTAATATTACTGTATGAATTTAATCAAAAAAACCAAGCCAAAAAAACAAGTTTTTAATTGTTTGTAGCAGAGATCAGTCAGAGGACTTCTGCCTGAGTGACCTCCTAACCACAGCCCAGAACTAATGAAACTAAGAGGAGCCATTTTGTTTCCTGTGTGTGTTTTGAAGGTTTTGCAGACACTGCAAAGAAAACAGCAGCCTTCACCATGCCGAGTCCACGGCAGTGGGCAAGGTACAGAAAAACAATGTTATTGTAAGTAAATGAGCGAGAGATTAAAAGGGGGCTTCATGATGGAGTATCTGAATGTGCTTATTGTTATTGAACTAGCGTGACCAAGATATTTTTGTCACCTATGACCTTTGCATGGTGTGACTCCTTGGAAAGGATGAGAGTTTATGTCTCTTTCTCTCTCTCTCACTCTCTCTCTCTCTTTCACTCGCTTGTCCTCTCCCACCCTCAGTGTGTCAAATCTGGTTCATATTGTAAGTCAGCAGGGCTCCTGAGTGCTTCTAAGCTTGGTTTCTCTTCAGGAAAACTAGAGATAATCATTGAATGCCAAATCTAAAGAACAGTAGCATAAGAGGAGGTATGCACAACATGTAGAAGAGCGTCTACTAAATCGTATAAACTGAGCATATAAATGATTTTATATTAAAAGAAATTTTATATTTGTTTATGTCCATTGTTAAACAATGTTAAATGCATCATGTTTCAGTGTTTTTGTCCCCAAATGATAGCTTGTGGTGGCCTGGAAAACCTTTCACAAGGTGAAATTTTCTATTAACTGAATTTCTGTATATATATATATATATATATAATTTGCAAGTATTGTTACAGCAGTTCTACATCACTTTGGGGAAATATAAATATGCCATATTGTCAAAGTGCAAAGTCAAAGTAGAAGCTTTAACAGTTATTAATTCATTAATTAATTTATCATTTTATTTATTTATTTTGTTTTACTTCTTGCTTGTTAATTTTTTATGACAGAATGAACTATATGTGCATCTCCATATCAGATGAAATACGAGCCAGACAGCATAAGTAAATGTGTTCATGGCTTTTTCAAATGATTTTCCATTTCCGGAAAAAAGATCTTGGGGGTGTAGAAGAATGTCTTCCAGCCAGGTCTAAAATCATCCCTTTCTCCAGTTTCAGTGGGCTGCTTGTGCTTTTGTTGAGCTGCTTACTGTTGTTTGGGAGTTCTCACATGGAGATGCACTAATACCAGGAGCTGTTACATTGTCTCCTGAACAATACTTCACCTCCCCAGGTCATTTAAAGCACCACTTTTCTCACTGCCCCTCCTTGGTCTCCTTGCCAGCTTATGGACGTGAAGGCAGATCCGAAAGTCAACGCTATTCAGCACAAGCTCTGTTATTCCACTAACAGCATCGCCTTTGCCCAAAGCAAGGATCAGAACTACATGTCTTGCACGGAAATGTCCCACAAGTGATCCTAAAGCAGAGGTTAGCGGCAGCACACCCATGTAAAAACAGTGTGTCCTGATATAGGAGTGCCTCTTTTACACATATACACATACACACATGTGTAATAAAAGTTATTGCGCCATCATATATTAAAAACATAAACACACAGACTTTGATAGGGATCGAGAGTCCAATATATCATTAGAGTGTGATGGTGGCCACACGCTGAGACTATTATCAAAGTAAACACAGCACAGTTCTTCAGTGGCCTGTAGAGACAGCAGAAATGCTGTGTTGACATGGCAGACATTTTAAGAACAAAATAGGAAAGACTGTGTATGTGAACCTCGGGGTCAGGTGCATTTGTGATTGCCGTGGGAACAAAGGAAAGGCGTGTAAACGTATCTCTCACCTCTGGGGTTGAAACTGACAAAGACTCTCTCTCTCTCTCTCTTTCTCTCTCTCTCTCTCTCTCTCTCTCTCACACACACACACACACACACACTCACTCATAAGCCCCTGTCTATCATGAAGCACTCAGAGAGCATGCACCCTTGCTTTATTAGAAATTATCTGTGTCCTATTAATCTCAACAGGCCAGAACAAGTGTCAATCACATGCCATTTCTATAAAAGCTAGGGGCCAAAAGACAGATGAAGATTTATATTCCTGACATACTTCTCTGCTGTTTCAGTGCTATCATTTTTAATCATTCCTATCAAGGGAACAGTAGGGTGTGTGTCGGTGAACGAAACTGTAAATTATGACAGGAAACTAAAAAAAACTGCAACAGCCAGGCAGATAGGAAGCAGTTCACACCTTAACAAGTCGGTATTGAAGAAGAGCTCATGGGAAAATCAGACAGCATCGTCTCAAATACCTGCCTCCAGGTCAAACCTGAACCCACTGTTTCCGACAGCTCATCGTTGGAAATGTTTAAAAACACACTGTTGTTTATTAAGTGTGGGAATGGGAAGCTGAATGTCAATCAAACACAGGGTTGATACATGAAAAGTGCTTTTAATGCATTTAGGTACTAACATTAGACACTGCACATACAGCAGTAATCACATTTACTGTCGCATTTCACAACAGGTTTTGCATAGTTTAGAAGTACTTTCAGGTTATAGGGCTTATTTTGTTTGTAATTGTTTCAATTGAGCATTGTATAGCTAGTTTCTGGCAGTATCATAGCTTAGCTAAATTCTGATGTACCAGCTCTAGCTTAAGATATTCCAAGTTAATGACTAAGCACTTTTGTAAGTCACTATGGATAAGTGCCATAAATATGAACGTAATGCATATTAATGTGCTATTAAGCAACGGAACTGGAAAAGACGTACATGTTAAGTGCTTAAAATAAAAAAAAAAGAAAAACAACAACTTATTAATAAATGTATTAACAAATTCTTATATTAATTACCATAGAAAAATGTAAATTTAACAAAAAAATCAATTATTTCTTTTTATGTCTGGCTGTGCCAGTGAGTTTGATGCTCACTAACCATAACCTACATCAACACTGACTGAATACAAAGAGGAGAATTTTTGCAAGTCACTTTCTATACTGAAGCTTTAGTAAAGGAGCTGATGGAGATGTTTATAGTAAAGTGAGGTATGACTGTGCGGGGTCAGCCTGTACTCCTGAGAAGTCCCTTATATTTGAGGTTTATGGTCTGCAACATCTGTTGTAATTTCTGTCAAATTGAACTTTTATTACCTGATCATTAAAGGCTTGGCAATGGAAAAAACAGATGTCTGCGGTGTTCTTACCACCACTATGTTTTTTATGGCATGGGTGAAAATTGAACCAAAGGGAGCCCCCTGCGTTATAAAATTAAGGCGGAAATCATTTCCACATTCCTAGGACAAGGGGAGCAGTATTGGTGTGCCTAGTGAGAGGTGGAGGAATGAACGTGCAAGGGGTTAAAGGGGAAGGACTGCCCACCGAACTACTGAAAAAAAAATCTCCAGAGACAGAGAAAGATAAAGATAGGAAAGAGAGAGAGTTTATTGCTACAGAAGAATCGCCTGCTGTGAGGCGCTTCAGTGTGTTTATCAGCATTGCAGTAGTTCAGGGTTGCTCTGACTTTATTAGCTAATGTTTATGAGTTCGAACATAACCACAGGTGGAACATGACTACAAACCAAAAATACAACAGCAAACCCCAAAACACAACAAATTCAGAAACACCAGGGAGTGTATGTGCTTTCTGAAACTCACATACTTGCTCATACTTGGTCAGAGCACACATCAATCTGAGAAACTACAGAAAATAGAGAGCTGGAGAATATTTGAAGTAAGGGGAAATGTTAGTCTAAATAAATCTACTGATGCTTTGATTCATGTTTATTTTTAACAAGGGCATTTATATCAAGTTATTGTAGCTATACTGTCAACTTCATATGGCTTTAATATGAATATGTTAACACTGAAAACCTGTCTAAATGAAATTTAAATATTTCTCACAGTACCTCTGTGCTAAATCATTTTCTTTTCACTAACTAGATTACGGACAGAAAAAAATGAAGTTCCTTTTTCTTATAATAATCACACACCAGGCGTTTTTCATTTACCTTTATTGTTTTCCTAATCCTGTACCTCAGTATGTACAGTATATCTGTACTAAATCTAGAGGTACAGACAAATAGCTAAAATTTAGTAATCATTATCATCAATATAATCAAAATGCTCTGCCAGAAGCCCAGATGCATCCAAAAAAAGTACCAAAAGAAAATGCATTTAATGTAGCCCAAACATATAGTTGTGGTTATATAAGTCATCATTACAGATTTAATTATGATTGCAGCTTTTTGCAGCAAATAACACAAGCTTTTGACTGCACAGGTGCTATAGATTCAGAATCATTTGTATTTAGTATTTCGAAAGGTTGCACCTTTTGGAATGAATTTAGACACAAAGTAAAACCTGTTGACAAGTCATTCGATTTGGAACATCTATCAAATATCAGTATGTACAGCTTCCAAAAGGGAATACAATGACAATAGCTGTTTTTATTTTCCATTCCCTCATGGCACTGAAACCCGCCCACAGTCTTTGCAAGATTACTCATAAGCAGACAAATGTCATGTCTGGGCCATGCTGCTTCACTGCAAGCACAGGTAAACTGACGGTGTTCTTCCTCATGCCATTCACTTGATTTGACATTCAGATTTTATAGAACGGAAAACACTGGAGTCTATTCACTGTATTTCTGTGAAAGTGATACAGGGAAATTACACCTAAAAATACAGGCGGAAATGAAGCAGTGAAGCATTGTATTAATGCTGCATTAAGAATGATAAGTAGATTTTTTCCAAACACAGTATACTGTATATGAATATATAAAACTATATAATAATAGACTGCAATGAGTCCTATATTTTCTGTTATTTGCTTTTCGCTGTAATATTTGTCAGTTGCTATGTGTGCTGAATTTTTAAGTTATGTTACTGTACTAACATAATGACTGTTTGTTTTATATAATAGGAAAGAAAGTTTAGGAGAATCATATGAATAAATTGTTGATTAAAGTGTATAATCATAAACATAAAAAAAAATAATTACACAGTAACTGGGTTAATTCTGAATTTGCTATAAAATTCTGTGTAACTGCAGTTTTGTTAGTTATTTTTTGTTATTATACTATAGATGCAGATACTTTAGATGCAAGAAAGGCATTTTGGTAAGATCAAAAATATTCTGTTGTCTTTACCTATTTATCAAAGTACAGTAAAATGTCTAGAAATCATCAGCTGATCAGCTGTTTGTCTGTGCTCAGGTAGCATACCTCTGACTTTCTCACAGTCTCGGTGTGCTCTGTGTGCTTTGGGGGAAGCTTGAGGCTAAGAAGAATTCACAGCATTTACTTGACATAATCCTCCCGTTCCCCTTATCTGACTTTGCTAATCTGCTTCTGGCATTTGGGTGCAGAAGACAGACACTCTCAGAAAATAAACTAAACTGACTGACACATTTCTGACAATGCTCACCCTCACTTTTGACAATTTGGAGATAAATCAGCAACCAAAACAAGTTATTTGGTACTTCAGTAGCGTGAATTTGTAACACCTTTAGATTTGATGCTTTAAACAGATTAGATGTTTATAAACACCTCTCAATGATGCATCCACACACTCTTACACAGGTCATGAGTCAGGACACTTGGTTCAGCTCACGCATAAGAATCGACTTTTTTGACTTTCCAGCTCATTGTCATTTATTAATAAAACAATGTTCGCAATAATAATAAGTGGGATTGTTCTACTTTGACTAACCAGAGTTGAGAACTCGGCTTTATTGAAATCTTGCTCTCCCTTTCCCATCAATCTTCCCAGTCAAAAAAATAATATAGTGGCTTAAATTGCTTTTCAATAAATAATTGTTACATTTATGTGAGCTCTCAAATGTCTAGAAGAGTCGACTCAAACGAGTCATCCTAGCCCCACACAGTAACATCAGTAACACACACAGACACACACACACACACACACACACAGAGAGAGAGAGAGAGAGAGAGAGAGAGAGAGAGAGAGAGAGAGAGAGA
>JAOVVF010000017.1:8941405-8961451 GCA_028565595.1 Duopalatinus emarginatus | reverse complement strand
CTAAAATTTTGTTTTTTATTAAATTATGTTCCATCATCATCTAAAGATTGTCTATGAATAAATTAATTACTAAACAATAATACAATAATCCGTCAGCGTATTATGTTTTGAGATCGTAGAGCTGCTAGGTGGATTAAAATGATTTATTTTAAAGTAGTAAAATAACTGGAATAAAAAAAAGTCTAAAATCTATGATTATTATTCTCTAACCAGGAAACTGAAGATTGCCTGTATTAAAGTAAAAATCCTTTACGTGACATACAGGAACAGAAATTGTTAAGTTCAGTGTTTAACCTGTCATAATTAAATAATAATTAGACTGGTATTTCTTCTTTCCAAAACTACTTAATGAAAATTTCTAGTTTAAAATGCATTCACATTTTCCCATGCATAACTAAACAAAATAAAAAAAATGCACAGAATATTGTTCAGTTCTCGTTATTACAGGTCATCAGACTATATAAATGTATCTAGATTCTTAGCCTCTATTTTCTTAAACCGCTGCTTTTACGTTATTTGAAATAGATTTGCTTGAGCGTAATTTGAGGCTGAAGACTACACCAAAATCATCGAAGAAATGTGTAAAGCCAGCGAGCTAATAATGTAATTTTAGAGTGCCTTGCTAAGCATTTTTCAAAGAGGACCATTCATACTTTTCAAGGTCTTCTCACAACCGCCATTTAAATACATTTCACCTTCCTGTGGCTAGCACCCAAAACACTTTTACACAATTGCACATTACATCCCCGTCGATCACACGCACACATATGCACCACACACACGTATACACCACTAGTTTTGTTTCACATTCAGGGCACCAAGTTTAAATATGTCTGAATTGAACAGAAAGCTTCAGAAACAATAAGACAAATGCCAGTTCCCTCTTTTTTTCCCGTTTGGTGCGGATATAAAGCAGAGACTAAGGTCTCTTCTGGGTTTCCTCTCTTTCCTGATTAGACGGCTACTTTCACTGCACTAGCTTCATATGCTTGTCACGCAAACAGAAATTCCAAGTTGGACAACCTTTGTGTTTAATTATTGGCCTAAAAGTAATAATAATAATAATAATAGTTATAATAATAATAAGAAGAAGGAGAATTTCTACACCCAAAAAAGTATAAACTGATGTGCCAGCATTGAAAAGGGCACAAACATTTGTTATTTAACTTTTTTTTGTTCAATAGTATGTAAATCAACTGCAGTCTCACCTGCTATCCACATTTTACTTTTTACTTTTTTTTTTTTTTAATCAAAATTTTCCCACAAATAACTACTTTCTCAGCAGACACTGGCTCTCTGTGCTGCAGTGTTTCTAAGTCCTGTAACTTCTTCTTTCTATTCTGTTTCAAGCTACTCCATTTGTTCATGGTTCTTATTACTGACCCTAATAAATTGTAAATAAGCTGCACAAGTTTTGGATCTGGGATCGGCGAGTGTGGAGAATGCTTCATCCTGCGTGGCCTCGGCACCCACTCTTATAAAAACACAAATTAATTCTTAAAGTCCTCTGTAGCCAAAGGTTGCTGGAATGATAAATATTTTCATAGGAAGCACGGCTCTTCCTGACTTTATCAGCATTCATTTCATTATTGGATGGCTGGTGTTAACCCCTCAGTTTCGAGGTGAGGCCAGAAGCCTTGAACTGCATATTTGCTTTGAATAGTTAACTGATCCTCTGCTCCTAGGCTCCAGATGGGAGATATCCTCAGTAGTAATGAGCAAAATATTTAGCTGCTGCCCAACAAGTTGTTCTGGGAGTCTAGTGAGGATTGGCAGGGTGAACCTGATACACCGTGACAGCCGTTGTTTTGAGTTAGCACTGTGCCACATCATCAGACACATGTGACTGTTACTTTCTGTGCACACTTCTAAATCCCCTCTTTTCATTTAGTCATCAAAGTGTAAAAATAACACTACGAAAAATACACTAGAGTGTACTGGATTTAATCCTATAGATGAAGCCTGAATTTTTTTATTTTTTTTTCTAATCTCAGATGATTTAGAGCATTATAGATTATAGAAAGATGCATAAAGCTAATTTTTCACTTTGCGTAGCTTTGTTTTAATGTTTGAAACCATGGAATTGTTACGTTTTATCTATATATTATACTATCTACAATAATATTAATACTTGGATCACTGGATTCTGTGATTTCCTTTCAACAGCTTTCAACTTGCATCTTACAATTACAGAATTTTCAGATAGGCTCTCCAAATTCGAAGGTCTTGCAGCATATAGTATTTAACCATAAATGTGTACAGCTGCATGGTTGTGGTACTTGGAGGCCTTTCGTTTTACTTGAATTACCTGAGTTACACTGCTTGATGTCTGTGTTTGGCCCTGAAGCTATAACGATGAAATTATACTTCCTATTTAAAATCAGCTTTTTTTGGAGGGGATATTAATTTGTTTTTTCTTTCTTTGTTTATTTTTTTAACAGCCATTTCATTGTTTTCACTGACAATAGCAACTGAAAAAAAAGATCATAGTCATTTACTCATGAAGAACAAACAAAGGCTTAGTATAAAACAATTGTTAATGGTATAGAACTAGACAATCTGCTTTATCATAGTGCGTGTTTGTGTGTGTGAATAGGTTTAGAATCCACAGAAATGGTACTCAGCTATTATATTCCTTCAGGAGCCGCCTGGGGGGAGCGTTTACACACACACACACACACATACACACACACACACACACACTATTTTATAATCCTGATCTGACCTGTCCTAGTCTTCCAGCATTCAGCAGCTGTAAAACTCTTTAAGATATGTATTGCGGTGTGACAGATTGTAGATCTATTCTGTTTTTCTCTATTCTGTCTTTCTCCCCCCATTTTCTTTCTTTTCTTTTGACACCTACATGAGCAACATGTTCGCATCCTAATACAATAGTTCATTTATTCAACCATTCTTTGCAAATGAAAAACAAAATACACTAACAAAATGACAACTCTGATAATAACTGATAATAATGAGAACTGGTATGAATGTTTTTTTTCTTTATCTCTTGCTCTCAGTCTCTATTTTATCCTGTTTTTAAAATACTTGCAACGGCAATGACTGGGAAAAACTGGCTTTTATTCAATCTAAACAAATTAGTTTGCCTGTGTAAGCTCCTTTTTTTTCATTTCGCTGGCTCCTCAGTTAGTGTACACTCGGGTATGTCCCTCAGGCCAAAATAAGCAAGCCATTTTTCAACAGTCCTTGTCTGATAAAGTAATATATCACTCAGTCACTGTCCCAGGCAGATTAGAAAGTGAGTTTGCCAGCCTAGAGCAAGTATATAAAAAAAAGTCTGCTAATGGAGGAGACTACTGTTTTTGTTTTTTTCTTACTTTCTGCTTTTATATTCTACTGGAACATTTGCTAGTTTGCATATTTTGCTAGTTTGCGTTATTTAAACAGCGACTTTAGATCACTGTCTTAAGTTTTAAAAACGATGGACTGCTATTTACTAAAATCTTGACCATACAGTTGTAGCTTTCCAGAAAAAGATGATATTCAAAGCCAATTGTTTCTCCCGGCTGTGTATTTGGTGTGTCAAAAGAACTATAATAATTAGGGGATCAGAAAATGAACAGCTTGAAAAGAGGATCTCAGTATGAATTGCTGGACATTTATACGTCTAATTGACTGTATCTCTGCTGTTCTGCCACTCAAAATGCACCAGATGTGTTACCTGGGAATGAGACCACCGGCTGACAAAGCAGGTCCCTCCTTTCTCTGGCTTCTGGGAGGTCTGCCAGCTGTCCCTCTCTTCTGCCCTACGTCTCGGGGCACTGCTCAAGGGGAGAGCGCTCTGCTGGACCGAAGCGTTCTGCTGACCCAGAGTGTGGGGGTGGGGGGCATGGGTGGATGGCTACAGGCCGATGAGACAGTGAGCGGACTGAATGCGAGGGGTCGATTACAGACAAGAGATGGGGGAGGGCAGGGTGGGAGTATTGCATTGAGATGATGGGAGTAGAGAGGGCTCCTGTCCACCAAAGCTGGCATGAAAGCAGCCTTTCTACTTTTGGAGGCTGTCATGTGGAAAAGAGAGCCCACCGTGACAGGCAGTTAGTGTTACGCGTGCACACACACACACACACACACACACACACACACACACACACACACACACATCCCAATGGCCAGGGAGGTGGCAGCCTTTGAGTTGTGCGTTTTTAATTTACCTCCAGCCAGTAAATTTAAAAGGCTGTGCAAAGAGAGAAAGGTGATAGCTTGTTGTGAGTCTCACATGAGGTATGTGGTGTTTTTTTTTTTTTCTTTCATTTTTTGATGTTTCAGCTAATTCCTCTTGCTTTTCCCCGGTTCCATGACAGAGTACCAAAAGGTCAGCGTAAATATTTCAGTAAAGTAAAACACTCCTAGTTGAGAGAGATGAAAACCTGAAAAGCTCTGTGTCGGAGTATAAAGCTAGAATTAAACATGGCATTGTTGATTTGGGTTGAAATGAGTCACCGAACAGTAATAATGCATTTTTGTCTTCACTGTCACAGAGAAAGAGAGTAAGAGAGAGAGAGTTGTCAGGGTTCCCATGCTCTGCTGTGCTCTAGTGTTAATGAAATCCCCCAGCAATGAGGTAAGCGTGGTATATAAGTCATCTCAGGAGGCCATTACTGAGCCGTTATCACCCCCCACATCTGCTCCCATTAGCTGCCTAAAGAGCGGACGTGTGCGGCCTGGAGTCTTTATTTATGAGAGTTGGGGTTCAAAGGCTGCAGACGAGCAAAAGCCCAGAGGCGCTGTTCAGCGAGGCAGCCATAGACAAGCCGCGTGTGTGAGTGTGTATATGCTAGGCTTGAATGCATGACACACAATAGTAGGATATAGTGACTGAAAAATACCAATTACAATGATAGTAGTAACCAAAATTATACTTAGTTTAATATTTGTAGTGATAAAAAAGCAATTCAGACAGGATTAAAAAAGACAATTAAAAGCAAGAGCCAAGCTAGTTTATCATATAATTATAGTAAAACTAATGAAAAGAATATACAGACACAGCTCACAGCTTTGTTAAATGACCACAACTGTAACACAGAGGTAAAGATGAACTGCTGGTGAGACTAACAATAACCTGAAAGAGCTATTATATAGAGAGAGCTAACCTGACCATCAGCTATTCATAATGGAATTATGTGGCAAAATTCAAAATGAAGGACGTTTTCACAGAATGAAAGAAATTACAGAGAAACGCAACCAGGGAAAATGTGCAGGAAACCATGGGTGTCCCTTTGAGTTGAAATATAATGTTAAGTGTAAAAATGAGTTGATTTCTGTATGCAGGTGAAATGCTAAGATATGAATCTGAATACTGAAGAATAATGTTAAGATAATTATTTGAAGAAAAATAAAAAAATAGGCACACATAAGGACCAGTCTACATAGATATTTGGAGATGTTTGGGGATAAGTTAATATTTATTACATTTATTGTCCTCTTTATTTTTTTTATTCTTTTATTCTCAAATGACAGCACATTTTGAGAACATAAGGGTTCAATAAAAACATGTGTTATCATGTACGAACCTAATTCTTTGCATTATAACCAGATGTCTGATCTGAATCTGGTGTGTGTGAAGGCCAGAGCACTTTGGCATTGTGTGACAGAGGTCACCATGTCCCTCTCTACAACCCGTTCAGAAATGGAACAGACCTTTAATAGTCAGAGCAACACAGTGCCATATGTGCCATTAAAAAAAGTTCAGACTGAGGTCTAGATACAGAAAGATGGTCCTAGATAAGCACATAAGGAGAGGTCTGTAGTGCACCATATGGTAAAGTCATGGCTTCTGATTCACTTCATAGTTACCCAGCATGCCCTTTTAACCTTGGCGCACCAGTCTTTGAGAGGAACTGTCATCGTGACTTCTTAATTTGCACAAATTATTGATCATGTATTGGCAAATTAAATGGAAAAATCATAAATGAACAGAGCTAAGACAGTATTAACAAATAAAAACATGTAATATAAGTAATATAAGTAATATTTTAGGATTTTCATTTATTTCCTGGTAAACCAGAGATATGAACGTGTCAGGTCACAGTGATACACAGCACAGGACTGTGTATGGAAGGTGATACCCGTGAAAAAAGGCTGCTCCAGAAGAACAGGGCTAAAGCCAGGTGAAGCGCTTTGCTCTGGCCTTGCCCCATGCAGGGTTTGTTTTAGCTCAGCTTACCCCCGTGCAGAGCGGCTGGCCTGATCTTTCTCATGCCCTGTCTCTCCGGGACAGGCGTGTACCAGGAAACACGCTGTGCAGTGCGAGAACTTTGCAAGGAAGTCAGGATTCCACTGGATGTCCCTGACACCATTTTTCCATATATGCTGACACGTCTTCTCTTTGTTTACTGTTTTTCACTGCCTCTGGAGGCCCTTCCCATCTCTCTGACTTTCTCTCTGGTGAGTCAGCAGGTGTTGTGTTATTCTAAAAGGGTCAGAGTTTGAACCCCCTGCATCCTTGTGCCTGGAGAAGATGAGTCTGTGTTGATAACGGAAAAGGAATTTGAAGCGGTTTGTGCATATGGAATAATGTGTGTGAATGTGTGTGTTAGGCATTTTTTTGGTTACTATCCCACACACTGTCAAGTATAGAAATTTGTTATGAATAGTGCTTGCATACTAAGTTTAGGTATGTTATTAAAGATATTATTAGATTATAGTATTATTAGATATACAGATTAGCAGTATATATTTTGGTGTATAAGCTAAGCACTAGGATGTATAACATAATAGAAATTAAGAGTTGTACGTGTAGGCTTTTCTTTAGAGATTACATTAATCAAACCCACCTCCATCTATACCATTATTGCATATTATGCTTACCTGTATTTCGCTCCTGTTCACTGAAGCCGTCACATCGCTGTTTACCCCTTACTGGCACATTACACAACAGTTTTAATGGTGTGATATAGTAAGAAAAAATTACAGATCAAATTAAGGTGAGTCACACATGTGTGACATTAAGACGTGGTCGCGAGGTCTTCGTGTGCGGTCTTGCTGAAGTCTAGCCTATTATATTCCTCATTTGCATGATTTCTATCAAAACAAGCTGAATAAATGAAATGGATCTGATGCAGCATAGCCCACTTTGATGATGCAGATGATGATACTTAAGCTCACTATTATATATCCTGCATGTCCAATCCCAATAGCAGATCTTCATATGTTTGGGCATTTTTAATGTTCACGTTGAAAGAGAGAGAGAGTAATGGTCCTAGATCAGGTAAAAGATGGATCCTAGAACAAAAAGTAAAGAATACTGATGATTAATCTGCACCGATGTTTGACTTTGAAAAACACTGCTTTCTTGAATGCTCTGCTTCAGCTGTTGTGAACATTGCTCATGTCTCTAAGTCTCGCTCTCAGAGAGTCTTCTGTCAGATCAGAGGCCATAGTGACCTGACCAGTACAGATTGATAACCCCTAAGGAAGACACTTGTGCTTGTTCAAAGCACACTTAATAAAATGCCATCCTAAATGTCCTGCTCAAATTTAACTCACACCATAGGTGCTTGTTGCAGAGACACGTGAAAGAAACGTCTGCTTCTCGATGTTTCAATGTGTTACCAGTGATTTGTATAAATCAAGTGATGTTAGCACTTCAAAGGCAGGCAGCCACGTCCATCTTCACCCCCCAATCCCACCATCCTGCTGTAATATATTCCCCTGATATTGTGCCATGTCCTAGACTATCCAAACCTCCCATTCGTAGATGCACACATCATAGGGGTACAAGAACTGCACTGCATTGACTTGTTCTTGTCCTGCCATTACTCATCAAGCTGCCGACATTTCGTGACGCCTGCGGTTTTCTGCCAGATTATGCCATGTTAGGAAAGCGAGTTGACGCATTGTTCTCTTCTCAGTAACATAATCTTACCAGGCAGGTTCATGCAAACAACCGCCTCAGTGTTGTCTGCGTGACAGAATAATAATCATGTAAAACTCAGGTGCCCTGAACAACACCGTCTGTTAGCATATTGCCAACGGTGATTCTTTGTAACTGGCAAATAAGGTCACAGACCTTTCAGTTAACATATGCAGGTATTTAGGACTGAGTAAGCAACAGCTTATTGTCACGTTGCATTGGGTGTTGAGCCTCTTGGCTTGATTGTTTCAGATGGCAAGGAGCTGAGAAAAGAAGGGAAGAAGAGAAAACAGGACTATCCGCCCTTACTGACAGGTTAGATTTACCGCTGTACATGCGTCTCCCATATTTTTCCATAAATTTGCTCTTTATTGTCTGGAAATTCTCTTAAAATTTTATTTTTAATTTTTTTTTTATACATTTCATTGGCAGGGGCTTGTTATATCAGCTTTCACTTATTACACTATGTAAGTATTTCATATTTCAGCTGCATTTTTACTGAGATTTAGACTAAAATAAATGGAATTCATATGAATTTGCAAAGTATGTTAAGATTCCTGTCTTTTTTAGTGCAGCTGTCCCAAGCATATGTGATGGCTGCCTACGGACAGACACAGTACAGCCCTGCCATCCAGCCTGCAGGCCCATACACACCCTACACACATCACACCCAGGGCTACAGTGTGCCATCCTACAGTGAGTGCTTTATTTATCTACAGGACTTTCACTAATAATGCGTACCACACTTTAAACTGAGCTATGTAGACTTGAAAATGGGAGAACCATTAATATAACTGAATAATATGGTTCAGACGTGCTGCTACTTTATACCGAAATGTACTGCATAACTGAAAAAAGTTCATGGGGATACAAATTTTAAGCACTATGCAATAAAGTCTAAAAGAGAGCAAACAATGTCTTTTTTATCAGTCTGGACTGTTTAGTAAATTATGTGAAACACTGGAAAATTTGTTGCCTTTGGCTCTGAGGTACATGACTCTCCTTTGTATTTTAAAAAATAAGTGTTTTCCTTTCTTTCCCTGTCTTTTTGTCCAGATATTAAAACGGAAGAAGGCTTGAGTCATTCGCCAGGACAGAGCAGTCTGCTTGGCTATACGTCCAACTTCAGCGGAACACCTCCTAGCCAAGCTTTGTACAGTTACTCCACACACGGTCAGTCGTAGAGTCCACTCTCATTTTCTCTCCTATGTGTGTGTGAGTGCGTCTGACCTCTGAAAGTTGCTCCGGGATAATTAACAAGACCCCTAGCGACTCCACCCACACGCATACACACACGCATGAATTCGCCCACACTGTATTTCTTGGCTGATAAAAGCTGTTTGATAGGTGGTTTGTGAATTCCGAGCCCACCCCCACACACACTTTTCCAGGTGCTGGCTACGGCCCATCCTGGCCTCTCTCTCTGTCTGTCTGTCTGCTCTCTCGCTCTTTCTCTCTCTCTCTGCCCCACTCCACACCTGTTCTCCATTAGCTGCGGTCTGGGGCCCTGGCGTCAGCCGTCTCTCTCCTCTCTTGGGGGTCAAGCCCTTCTGCTGCTCCCCATCACAACACACACCCCGTCGGTGGAGTGTTTGCATGGATATGAGTGGCACAGGCCACCAGCACCACCCCAACACCCCCATATCCTTTGTCCTTTCAGTCCACGGGCAGCCGTTGCCTGTCTCAACCCAGCAAATTTTATGGCTGCCATTACACCATGAAATTGACCTCTCTCTGCAAGGGTGAAAGTTGAAGTGGTATTAGGATGTTTTCATTCTTTAAGAGCTACTTTAAATGAAGATGAGGACAGTAAAGGTGAAAGAGAGGGCACGTTTATTTAGCATGTACAAAAATCAGTTTGAGAGATTTTTTATTTAAGAATAAGCACTTTAATTGATATTGGTTTTTTTTATGTGCTTTATGGTTCTTAAAGGCTCCAATTCACTCCAGTACACCAACATCTCATATAATAGATACATTACTAATAGATCTGGTCATGGTAGTTTTGTGTAACGTATAAGAAACTTTTATAAAAAGAAACTGATATAGCCTGAAATAAATAACACATCTGTGCATGTCAAAAGTCCCTGTGTTTCGCTGTAAGAAAATCAGAAACATGGCTCATAGTTCCCCACCTCTCCCCTTTTTGAAGCCTTTTGTTTGCTTCCTATGAGATTTCTCCATGTTTTGGCACAACCATTTATCTAGAGAAAGTCTGAAAAAGGGAAACGAGAGTTACGGGGCGAGGGGTTGGGGGGGGGGGGGTTTGTACTGCAGCGTTCGCTCTCTATTCATAGCAGTGATGAATGCCCTCTTAGTCAACTGTACCTTTTCTCACCTGTTTTGAAATATTTTTCTCATAAATCAAGGTTTCTCTACGAAGCATGCACTTCATAAATGCCTTTGTTTCAGTAATCCCCCTGAAGCCATGCTGATGTTGCTGTCTGTTTCATTTCTGGTGCATCACTCTGTTTGTGTTGGAGCTGGGAGCCAAGGGGGAAAATAGAATGAATTTCATACCACAGTCAGTTTTGAACGGTGTCTTAATGGCTGGCTATGTGTTTCTTTTCCAGGTGGCAGTATTTCATCTGGAATTTTCCAAGGAACGAATGCCATCACAGGCTCAACGCCATTTAGTCCCACACAGCAGGTGAGTGGCTCGAGTAAGAGTGCACACAACTTACATTGTGCTGCGTGGAACAGATTTTGAGGTCCTTCTATATATTAACAATATATATATAGTCATACTGACGATAGAGTGTAATTTGTATAATTATATTATAACTATGGAACTGAATTTCCTTTAACAAATACTTATATAAATAAAAATACATTTTACTTAATTACTCAATATTAAATATTAAAGCTTTAATATTGTCATAACTCTATTTGTCTGTAATATTTGCATTTTCATGTTCCTTTGTTTTTTTATTAGGATTTCACAGCATATTCAAGCTATGGCCAAAGCCAGTACTCACCATATTATAATACACATTACAACAACCCCTACCTCACAAGCAGTAATATCAGCCCATCAGCCATTGGCACAGCAATCCCCTATCAGCATCCAGAACATCCTGCTGTAACAAACAGTCACAGCCCAGAGTCACACCCAGGTACAGACAGGCATCCAATTTGTTCATTGTACTGCATTTTAATTATGTTGCATTATACCCGAATGTGGTCTTCCTGGTAATGAAATATTTTGGGGACTGTGTGTGCTTTGTAAAACAGGGGAGTATCATGCCCCCCCTAGCCCCCCAACTCCAGGAAAGGAGCAGGAAGGAGGTCCAGCCAGGCGCAGCTCGGATGGAAAACTGCGGGGAAGGAAGAGAGCCAATGACCCTGTACCCCCACTGGACTCAGAAATCGAGGTACACATGCTGCTCTGTGGCCTCTCTCACACTAGTCAAGCTAGCATGATATATCTGACTAATAAACAGGCCACAAATGGTTTTCATCATATAAAACAGAGTAGCGTATTCACTGCATAGTTCTCAGAAGAGACTTTGCTTCAGGACCTGTTGTCATTGTCAGTGTAAATGAAGTGTTGACTAATATTTTTAGTGTCTATAAAAAAAAGATGAAAGCTGTTGTTTTGCCATAATCACATAGTCAGCCCACAGATGCTGTCTGAGGTTTTACCTATGCTGTGTGCTTGTGTGTGTGCCCGCAGAGAGTGTTTATTTGGGACCTGGATGAAACCATCATCATTTTCCACTCACTTCTCACCGGCTCTTTTTCCACACGCTTCGGCAAGGTAGAAACCTGTTCTATTACTTTAGCTCTGACTAATGGAATGTCCCTCCCTCAGCTCTTTGACAGTAATTAGTTGTTTTGTTGTACTGCACAAGAAGACTTATTGTACTACCACATTAGTCAACGCACAATAATCACATGTAATAGTTTTAAAACTATTCTGAGCATTAATTCAAGGTTGATTGGCCTTGATCATCACTCTAGAAAAAACAGCTAATGTTTGCTGTTTGTTTGCTTAGTTGATATGTAACATTATGGAATTTGTTACACACACACACACACACACACACACATATATATATATATATATACATCTCCACACGGATAAAGTAGATAAATAAGGTGTTAAGAAAATAAATAAACTTGGGCCTGAACTGTAGAGGAACAGGTTTGATATGTCTACAAAGAAAATGCTTACTGCCAGGCACAACACTTTGATTGTTTAGAGTACGCCTCTAAAAAGGAACTAGATGTCCTATTTAATACACACTTTATTTATAGCCTAAAAACGTATAGAACTACTCTGAAAATTCAAAGTTACAAGAGCTGTCACAGTAAACAAGTGTTTGGCCTGCATTTGGCCTGTGGTGAGGCCAGAGCTTCAGGGCAGAAAGCCAATCTACATGTTGAAAGAACCTCATTTTGATGCAGTTTTGAGGCCGAGGTGAACTGTCGAGCACGGCAGGATTGTAACTTTCTCATTAGAGCCATTTTGGCATCTAATTCATCATCAAGCACCATATACGGTATTTTAAATGTGCAAATTCATGTTGAGGCCAAGCTCTTTTTTTCCTTGCTATCCAACTCCTGAAATAACAGAAAAAACAGTAGCTTTCAGCTTCTTTTTTTCTATTGTAGTCTTCCCTGTAATTATGAAGCAGGGTGTATTTTATTAAACAAACAGTAAATAAAACCCTATAATAAAGTAATTAGGTTTTAAAAATAGGTAATTATTTTAATTAAAGGAAGCACTGCCTTCTCTGTACCCTGAACCCGAGCCCCTGTCACCCACACCCCCTTGCTTGAACTTTGTGGGGGTGGAGAGGAAGGGATGGATCTTGTCTTTCTTCCTTTGAGCTAATCTGACACTTACCTTTGGCTGACACCTGCAGCTTGATTATCTGCCAAATGTAAAGCACCAGTTAACTACCTGCCCTGGCCTGGCACCAAGCTACATAATTACTCAGCTAGTGTGAGCATGCACGCTGATGTAAACTGTGAAGTTAACGTTAGCAGCTGTACATTGTGTACTCTGTCTTTGTGTGTGTGTGTGTGTGTGTGTGTGTGTGTGTGTGTATGTGTGTGTGTGTGTGTGTGTGAGGGAGTCAGAAGGGTCATGCTGACTAAAACATGGCATTTCTGAGTGATTGACATGAATGCAGCTAAACTAGGACAAAGAAAGAAAGAAACCTGTTTTGCCATGTTCCTAATAGTTCTGTATAAACAGAGAACACAGTTCAAACTGTCATTTCACACTACTAATGAACTACTTATGACAGTTCAAACAGTATAATTACAATGAGCTGCCTAATGTCATGTTTTAGGACTCAGCCAAAGCTGTGTCTCTGGGGCTGTGGATGGAGGAGATGATCTTCAACTTGGCAGACTCACGACTCTTCTTCAACGACCTGGAGGTGAGGAAAAACCCCAAGCTTTTGTATGACAGATAGTATTGCATATATTATTACACCAAGTGCAATTGAGTGCGCAAGTTTGCATCCCCCCCATTGTTGCTGGGGGAATAGGAAATGGAGGGTGACAAAAGACAAAATAACTGAAAAGAATGAAGGAAAGGGAATTTTCCATTTGGTGCAATCGGTGAATGGAAAATGAAAGAATTCAAGATTTGCTCATAGGGATGAAGATACAAAACCTTTAGTGTTTCATAATTTGGTATATTTTACCTGTAATAATAAAGGAAATCTAAATCACACTGAAGACCTAAGGGTGTGCAATTATGTTTTATATGACTGAGTAGAAGATGTGATTAGAAAAAGTTTTGAATTATAAATTGTGGGGGTTTACTGGGTGTAAAGATGAACGGTTTACCATAGTGAAGTTCCTGTTTTAAATATAATGTACCTTAAGCCGAGGCATTGTGAGGACCCCTGATTGAACGTCTTTAGTCTCTTTTTATCTGGTTTGAAGCATTCCTCTGCTTTGGCAGAAGACAAAGAAGGGGATTAAATTCTACTTTGGAGGAGGAGCACAAACTTTGAGGTGTTAATTATGGGTGTGTGGCCAACTCTGAAAGGAAAATTTGTCCTGGGGAGGAGCAACAGATTATAGCAGAGCGTGGGGTGGGGGAGAGAGAGCACACAATTATTTTGTTGACAGGTTTTAATGACACCCCTGTGCCCTTTTTGGGGGTTTGCCCCTCAAAGAGCACTCACCTCTAGTCATGGCCATTTTTCACAGTTCAGACACACCTAGCTGATTTATCTCATCTCCATTCACCTCTGTCAGCCTGGGAAAAGGCAAGGGTTCGACAGGAAACAAAAAAGTTCTGATTCCTTAGCACTTATTTTCTTGGCTTGAAATATGTCTTTTCTGTTGAAATAATTAAACCATACCTCTACTTTATGTATCATGGATTATAATGAATATTACGCATATTACATTAAATCTAAAAACCTGTTCAGTAGATCAGGGTTTTGTGGTGTGTGTGTGTGTGTGTGTGTGTGTGTGTGTGTGTGTGTGTGTGTGTGTGCAGTGTCTGAGGAGGTCTGTAAAGATATGAAAGCATTATGAGGTAGTGTCGGCCCTCAGACCAACTGAAATATGAGAACAGCTGCAGAGCAAGAAAGAATGCTTATGTGTGTGTATGTCAGAGACAAGTCTATTTTCTGCTGTTGGCAATGCAGGGCCACTGAAGAATAATCTGGACTGTTAATTAAGATTGTCAGGCTTAGGAGCTATGATAGGTAGATTTGATCATCTTCAGGAAGTCACCTGATTCTATTCCCTCTTTTTCAGGTGTTAGAGGGGTATGTCTCAGGACTTAGCAGCTTATTTCCGTCTTTATGTTTTGTTTTGTTTTATATTCTTGACTAGCTCCATCATTCCCTAAGGTTCTACAGAGGGCAAGCTTGTCCATACACAGTACCTGCAAGCCCACCTGAAACCCATCTACCACTCTAACATATCCACTTTCCTTTCATTTCAAAGGAATGTGACCAGGTTCATATCGATGATGTGGCCTCAGATGACAACGGACAGGACTTGAGGTATGGTGGTTCCTCTCATAATGCTGGTATAGTCTCACAGGGAGACTGCTGTGGAGTGTATTAAGATCTCCAATAAAATGAATGATATACCTCATAAAACGGCTGCTGCTTTTCGTACTGCATACCATTGCCATATTAGGAATTATACCTATTGTTTTTTAATGCACTTTGGAAGCAAGCCCTGTTTTCCCATTGCTGATGTTTAAGATGTCATATTTTTTTATCATGTCAGCAAAAGTGGTCTGTTTAACCCTTTAAATTGATTTCTTTTCTTTTAGAATAACTCAGATCTCCTCGAAACCTCCTTAAACTTATCAAAGCCTGTACGAATCATTTAGATGTTTTTTTTTCCTGCCTATGTAACGTGACCGTGATTCCAACCATTTTGTTTAGCCTCAGTAGTAAATCATATAGTAGGATAACCATGCCGTGGGTCTAAACCACAAAGTGAACTTTTAGTAGGAATCTTGAGTTGCACCAGTTCTGGCAGACCTTTCACGTGTGTGTTTTTTTCTGCGTGTGTGTTTTTTTTGTACAGCACATATAACTTTGGAACAGACGGCTTCCAGAGTCCAGCAGGAGGCGGTGCTCTGTGTTTAGGCTCAGGGGTCCATGGTGGCGTTGACTGGATGAGGAAGCTGGCCTTCCGTTACAGGCGGGTAAAAGAGATCTACAACACTTTCAAGAACAATGTAGGAGGTGAGTAAGCTGTAAAGCGTGAGAAGGAATTAATAACAGTTTCAGCTGTCAGCAGTATTTCAGCTTATTGTTTGTGAGTCACAGTTTTATAGTTTGAATTGGTTGTTGTGGGTTTTGATTGGCAGGTTTGCTGGGGAGTCCAAAGCGAGAGGAATGGCTTCAGCTGAGGCGAGAAATGGAGGTTCTGACTGATCTGTGGCTTACGCAGGCTCTAAAGGCTCTAGCTCTTATTAACTCCAGGTGAGAAGCACTTGCAGGGAAAATAAATGCACTAAGGCAGCATTTTTGGACACATTGCTAGAATAGCCCAAAGATTAAGTTAAGCTAGCATGTAAATTTGATTTAAAGTCCTTTAATGCTCTCGAAGACTGGAAAACTTGACACTGGATTGCTTTCCACTCTTTTCTAATTCAGAAACTATGTATGACTGCTGAACTAATGAACACTGTTGCCTCTGCTTTATCTTTCAGACCTAACTGTGTGAATGTGATGGTCACAACCACTCAGCTGATCCCAGCTCTATCCAAAGTGCTGCTGTATGGTCTGGGAGGAGCTTTTCCCATCGAGAACATTTACAGTGCCACCAAAACTGGTATGTGCCCTTCTGCGACACTAGCCGAAAACATTTGGATTAACATGAATTCAGATGAAAATGTGAGCTTGTGCTGTGTATTAATTTTGTTCAGGTAAAGAGAGTTGTTTTGAGAGGGTGACTCAGAGGTTCGGGAGGCGAGCTGTGTATGTGGTAATCGGAGATGGAGTGGAAGAGGAAACTGTGGCAAAAAAGGTAAGATTCAGCAAGGCTTATATCATCACCTATTCCTAAATCCAAGATATTTGAAAACTCGAGGTAGTTTATGATGTTTTAGAGGAAAACAAGTAGTGACTCTAGCCTTTCCACAGTTATTTATAACTAATCAGAGTTGTTAGCATTAGTTTACTGATGGATACAATTGACGGATACACAGTGTTATTATGTGAGCACAAACATCTCTAATTTCTTCCAGAAAAACATGCCGTTCTGGAGAGTAACATGCCGAGCAGACCTAGAGGCACTGAGTCATGCACTAGAGCTGGACTACCTCTAGAGGGCAGAATTTCGAACCCCAGCTCTCCATTTGAATTGGTCAACCTTAATCACATGACCAAGCCAAAGAACTGCAGGACCAACCAGCCATGAGCTGCAAACATACAGGAAAATGTGTTTGTTCCAAATCAGTTTAGAAAACACTTTCTTTTTCCTCTTTTCTTCCATCTGTGACAGCAGGCTTATACAATGACACATTGCACTGGACACAAAAATCTGTTTAAGACCAAAGTGCTTTAAAGGACCGAAAATGAGGACATGACTTCAGGACAAATTCGTACACATCATTCTTGATGTGAAAGATCAGATTTTGGCTTAAAAAGGCTGCACAAGCAGCTGCTGCTGTCTGTCATAGATGGGACTTGCCCATAAAATATCAGCCTTTTTTAACAACTGTGAAATTCAATAAAACTAATTTTAAACAAATAAAGCACAATTGGAAGAAATATCCGTATGACTGAAAATCAGTTTGGAAATATGTAGATATATCATTTTCCTGATCTTTTCTATCAATAATGCAATAATGTGTTGACTATATTACTGATTCAGATACTGATCCATTCTTTTAGTTTAAACACATTTTAGGTAAAATAAATAAATAAATGTTTATGGAAAATGTGTGATATTCCACTCAATGTATTTGTTAGCCAAAGTACTATATACTATTTAATAACACCTTTTAAAAATGCCATTGCAAGATAACACTATAACTAATCCCCAAAGTAGCCAAAGTGTAAAGCCGAATCTATTGATAAAGGTGACAATCATCTACGTAACTTATAAATATTTTTGTGAGGTGATTTTTTTAAGCACTAGAAAATATCTCCTTCCTTCCTCTTCACTATGTGCCTGGACCACGGTGATGTGTATGATTTGTTACTGGATGTACATTTGATTTTTTCTGTTTCTTTCTATTAACGTTACTGAAGTTTCTGTGTTTATTTCCTGTATGGAATCTGTACGGTTGTCTTTTGAATTGCATGTGCTTTTTACACTGCCTGTCCTTCTAGCTATTATTTGTATATATGGTTTTATTGTTGATTTTGTGGGCCAATATGATAGAACAATAAAAAATAAATTAATTAATTGCATTAAATCAGTGGATTGGTGTGACATAGAGTGTAATTGTAGATCAGTGCTAGTAAGACAATAAGTAAAAGATTGTGTTTAAATGTTCAGGATATGGATATTTGATTTAATTTTAATTGTATATTGCTTTTAACAGCTTTACAAAAAGTGCCAAAGAAATAATGAAATTGATACTTTTTCTTCAGCTGTATATTATGGAAACATGCGATACTTAACAGACTTTATTATATAAAGTTGTAAATACACGTCTACCTAAGTGCCTGATCCAGATGAGATTATCCACTCAAGCATGGGTCAGATATGGAAATAAAATGTAGTTTATCACCCTGATAACTAGCTTTAAGGAAAATATTTGCCTAGATTTCATTACAGATATGTCCTTCCTTCTTGTACATTACGCAAGCAACAAGGTTGAAATGCGACCACAGAAATGGATATTGAGCTGCACTCGTTTATATGTACTTCAACAAAGCTGATGAGGAAAAGGCTTGTTTGTTGAAACTTTATTGTAAAATCTCTCAAAATGGACACTGGTCTTTTTATAGAGTGACATCTTCTGGTAAAAATGAGAACAGGAATGGCAGCTCAAGAAATGAGAAAATGGTAAACAACATATTAAAGTTGGCACCTCTGATCATTTGCTTTCTAATACACTGCTCAGTTTTACAGCTACGCCATAATTGGACATTCGGTGTACGTTTTATTAAGCAGCATGGAGTTTTAAGAAGAGATATGTAAATACAAAGTTTGAAATCACTAAATTATTTTCATTGACATTAGTTTGCTTTCATTTGCTTAAAGAATTAAAATCATTGAAGACATTAGTGTATGCTGGTGATCATGTGCGGATTAAGTGTCACTATTGTAGCCAAATATGCAATTGGGGAGCTTCCACCTGTTGGTCAGATCTGGCAATAATCTCCAGATGAACTTGTACTTTTGCAACATCATATTCATCCAATTGTCCATCAGTATGTGGTGGATCCAGAAACATAAAGGGCTCCATTGTTTTAATGATCGACGGCGCCCTCTGGTGAGTGGCTCAATCTCTAATCTCTCGTAAACAACCATAAAAGACAAAGGTCAGTGGATTAACTGTGAAGTCACGGAGAACGCCTTTGAAGCAGATCACGTGATGTGCAAAAGGCGAGCAAAACATATTTTGAAGAGTTGCTATTCTGACAAAGAGTGACCTACCACTGTAAACTGAACAAAAATAATAAATAAAGCACTATACATTTCCTCATTTCCTTATTAGTTTTCACTATTAACTACATTTTAAGGACCTGCTCAGTACAGGTTTATTTCATGAACATAAAATAGTATGTTACAAATATGTGCTACATTTATTAGACAACTACTTTGCTACAAATATTAGACTCGTTACCTACAAGTTATTTTATAAGTTATTGTCATACATTATCATCTCACAGAAGTTTTTGTTTATATGCCTACTGAGGTTTGGATTCATTCTCCATTTAAACAAACTAATAAAAACTAATTCACAAAAGCAATGACTTTGATAAACTGATTTTCCACCACTGTAACACAGTTGTTATATTATAGTAAATATAGATTGCAACATGCAAACCCAGGCTCCTATAGACATACAGGGGTTGTGTTTCTTGGGTATTGTTGAAGTAAAAAAGGAAGAATTACCTCATTCAGGATCCCACCGATCAGCACACTACCTCATCATTAAGATTAACATAACACTACACTTAATCCAAAAATAGGCCAATCTCAACCTTGGAGACAGTATTGTGCATGATATTGTTATTACTGATTTCTGGACATATGGAATACTTTATAGTCTCCTTCAAAACCATATCCTCATGCTAGTGAAAAAAACAACAACAATTAAGCAAGAGAATCACACATGCAATTGCTTATGCAGTTATTATAAAACATCCGTAGTTTATACGATGTTCATATAAGATATATACAGCAAGGTAATATCTCTGGAATTAAACTTTCAACATACAGATAGCTGTATGACCTTCTTTACTCTATATTTCCTTATACACTGATCAGCCATAACACCACCAGAACAGATCAGACCCAACAAGGCATATGCTTGGTATCTCTCAACCAAGCTATTAAAAACAAATCTGTCTCTGGATCAGACAACATGGGCTAGCCTTCACCCCCATGTGCATCAGTGGGACATAAAGTGTGGGATATATTACACATCAAGTGAACAATAAGATTATAAAGTTGCTGTGTTGGAAGAAGAGAACTACAGGCAAGCATAAGGATCTGAGTTACTCTGACAAGTTGTGATAGAGAGATGACTGGGTCAGAGCATC
>JAOVVF010000017.1:8886299-8898152 GCA_028565595.1 Duopalatinus emarginatus | reverse complement strand
GATCTGCCCCCTGCTGTAGCCCTCGTAATTCGAGGTATCAGCAAATAGCCTGCACCTTTTGACCGAAGTAGGCGTGGCGGATCGTAAGAAACTAGAAGTTCGCTAAGGTTCTATGGCACGAGACCGTTCACTGCTGACATCATTTTCTTATCTTAGCAATGTTTCTAAGATGATAGAAGGCCATACTGTTGATATTATCTACATGAGCTTCAAATGAAAGACTAGAATCAATAATCACACCAAGGTCTTAACAGCTGTACGTGGTGTAACTGAAAGACCATCCAGTGTCAACAAGGAATCAGAAACTTTACTTCTAGCTGCCAACTAGTGATTTTAATGGCGATCATTTCAATACTAATAGCAAGTCATCACTTTGTAACAATAAATGTGGTATCACATCTGCAACCTTCAAAAGCTTTCTGCTCATCTTCTGGTCAACTTCTTGAGTGTCCCAGGTGATCTGGCAGTTCTTTACTCATACCAGTATATACCACCAATACTTACATCAGTAAATAAAGATCTGATCATTGTTTTTGGCTCCAATTGTATATCACCTTTCAGCACAAAGTTGAAGCCAGGGCTGGATGCCACTTTTACCTAGCACAATCAAGAAAGCGGCCCTTATTGCTGAGTCACATACAGTTAAAAAATTGCCAGGTTTTTTTGGGGGGGCTACATGTTTTCCACCTGCGAACATGCGAATACAATATGGGATTTCTTCAGCCGTGTGGGAGGCCCGCTGTTTTAGTCTCTTAGTCAAAAGTTAAAGGGTCTAAGGGGGTTCTGTGCAGGGGTGTAGCAATCCTTACCTTGCAAAATATGGCTCATTTGTTTGACAGCATTGATCAGCTCTCATGATCATAGTTGGCTGATCATCAATCACATGTTTGGGTTAAAAATTGGCAGATATTGATACAATGTCAATCAATCATTCTACCTCTAATATACATACCCTTTCATTCTACTTCCTTTCATTTTAAATGTAAGGGGTTGGGTGTCAAGTCATTGGAAGGGTTTATAACAAGTGCTGCCCCTTACCAAACAATAACAAAACGGCCATAATTAGGGCAAGTGTCACACTTTAGTGAGACTGGGAATGTGAAAGTGACTGGGAATGGGAAAGTGTTTATACTGCTTCTTATTAAAAAAAAGAGCCACTCAGAGTGTTACTACTGCTTCCTGTTGAGGAAGAAAGTCATCTAAGGCTATTAAGGGTATTGAGGATAACAATCATTCAGTCTTAATTAATAAATCATACTTTTAAATTCTATTAAGGGTAAGAATCACTCTAACTTACCACATAGAACCCTGCCAGTCTTACAGGGAGCCATCTGTTGTTACAATGTCCCATCTTTCCAGGAAGAAACTTTTATTCCTTTATAATCAAGACAGCGCTGTTGGTTATCTGAAAGGTTTTCATAGCCTGTGAGAATAGCTTCAGGCTTACGATCTGTGCTGTCTATGTAGGTGTCCTATAGCACTTCTTGTTATTAGGTTTAAAACGTTGAGATTCCATATGTAAATTTAAGAATTCTTTTGACTTATAACTTTCTTTTGAGACTGTCTACATGGCAACCAGCCGGTACAGCTAACTGGAAGTTGCAGTGAATCACGGCTTAGAGCTTTCACAGTCTGTTCTGGCACAGAACCATTTTTGTATTCTTTGCAATGGCAGAAAAAATGTGGTCCCTGCTGCCTCCTGCAAAGCTTTGTGAACTTTGCTGTTATGATGTGATTGCTCAGACGAGCCCCTTAGAACAATCTTTTGCATCAAGTTTTTTTCTTTTTATTGGGAGAATTATTTTGCATTCTGTTTTCTGCTGTTATAGACAGAAGCAGGTGAACAATTAATACTTCCTGGCCTTTTGCACTAAAGCTGTATTGGGTAAAGAATTAATCTTCAATTTTGGCGAGACAGCCTTAACAGCAGTCTGTAGGCCGTTGATACTGGTGCTGCCTGTGCTTCAGGTTTTCACTTCAATCTTCTGTCTCTCTGTCAGAGCTACTGATAGCACATCAGGGTCTGCCTCTTCATGCAAGGCAGGTATACCTGACTCACCAGAGCTCTGTATTTCAAACACTGTTGCATTTCTTTTAACAGGTTTTGCTCTGTTCCCACTAGTGCAGCTCTTCTAATCTGTTTTCCAATGCAGTGAATGGTCCCATTCCTTGTGCAAAAGAGCTTTTGTTTGTGACTTAGCAAAGTAAATAAGTTTGCTTTTCTGTCCTTGAGGGCTCTGTAAGCATATCTGCTGCTTGTGTTACTCTATTTTATTGCTCATTTCTAAGTTGCTTTTGATCAAATCATCAGCCAACTAAAGTATATGTAAATGAAAAATGTAAATGAAATGTTAACGTAATAGGCCATGTAGCTTGTGGGGCAACGGATCAAGTGTTGATCAACTGGTGAAATCTGTCAAATATTAGAAAATACCGCTATATTCACTCAATGACTTCTGCCATGATCTTGCAGATTTCAGTAGGAACAGTTTATTTGTACTCTAGCCACCAGATCTCAAAATCGAGGTCAGGTTCAAATAATCAAACAGTAACACAAATTTACTTGTAATGTATAATAATGCATACTTGGTGTCATCTTAACTTGATTTATATATCATTGTATTGTAATCATACCTATCATCATGTATAATGTATTAATTTTATTTATTTACTGTAATGAAATTATTTATTTATTTATTGTTATTAAAATAATTTAATGTATTTAATTACAGTATTATAATCATATCAAATGCCATTGTCTCAATGTCAGAGATACAAAATACAGCTTTTTCTACCTACAATCAATCGTGCACAACACTGCCTTACATTTTCCAAAAACAGCTGCCAGGTCAGGTTGTGCTGCCAAGAGCAACACTGTTGTTTTAGCTAGTGTTTTGTGTTTGAAGCATTGTTATCATTGGCTGCTCTGACGGAACTCTGTTCCAGGTCAATTACTGCTTGAATACATCTGAGTCCATTACTCTATTGGGCATGTTAATTATCTGTAACACACAATGAATTGTTGACTAGCCATTGCTTCCTTACAAAAGCTGAGGACTGGCTGTTTATTCATACGTGGTTAAGGCCGTTTTTAGACTTGAATGAAGCCTGTGGAGCTGTTTTATGGCATAATGGCCGACAGGTGATTGAGATGTGAAGCTAAGAGGCTATTGTCTGGTACTTGATCAGCATGTTTCTACAGAAGAACAGTGAAAATATGTTCAGGTCGCTCTGTTGGAATGAGGTAGCATTGAGAATAAGCTCCCTTTGTTTTAACCTCCCTTTATCATGCTTCATCCAACTCCAAGAGCCAGCAATTCAGCATTTAAGTTTTGGTTTTGATGCAGATTTCACTTCATGCCACACAATGGCTGGTGATTTTATATGTAAATTCTCATCTGTTTAGATGAACAATAATCTGTGGCTCTGATTGTGTTTCTAAGAATTAATGCTGTATGGGTTTCAGTTTCAAACATGAAAGTTTATAATGCTGGTTAACAAGCATTATTTAGTCCCATTCAAAAAGCACCTGCTTCTTATGTATATTGTACTTATATATTTTTTCCTGCAGTTTTATTAAACATTTATTTAAAAAAAAACATAATTGCACATAATACATAATAAAAACATAAGGTTTTGAAAGACACCCAACAAGACAGGGGTGGGCCCAATTGCAGGAGTTTGTTTAATGATCAGTCAAAGTCCAAAACACAATCCCAAATCAAGGTCAGAAACAAGCAGCATGGTCAGGCAAAGTGCAAACAGGATTTCACAGGCTAGACTAGAATTAGAATCTTAAACCAAGCACAAGATCAGGAAACTGGGAATCCAGACCCTCTAAGCAGCTCATACGGACAAAAAATACTTTGCAAAGGAAAAACACACAAAGCAGGGTTTAAATTGGCCAACTAAAACAGGTTTAACACAAAGCAGGTGAACATAATCTAGAACATAATACGGGTAGAATAAACACAACTAAAATCTGCGGACTGAAAATGGGTAGGAAACATATTATTTGGACTAGGTGTGCAAATCCTGCCTGGCCTCATGGATTCAAGGTTTTCAACTGGAACAGGGTACATGTACCATGTATGCTTATATGTATAAACATTACTCAGTGGCATTAAACATACAGTAATTCAATTTGTATAAAAGAAATTCAGTATTCAATAAATATGCAGTAAAGGGCTTGCACAAAATGTCTAGATCTTGCAATTTTGATTCATTTGTCAATTCAGATTGATTCAAGAATTTTGTCATGTGGACTCAGCACTACTGTATCTGTGGTATTTTACAGTCAGGCAACCAAATGAAAAACAGACAATCATATACACTAACTAACTGTGCAATAACCATAGACGTTGTACTAGGTGACTATTTGCCTGGATGAGAAATGCTGAGAATGTACAGAAATGTCAGAATTGTTTTTGTACTGAATATTAAGTTCCTGATTACTACTAATAATGAGTGAGTCATGGCTGCACTTGATAGTGACATGTTACTAATAAAGCATGTTTAGCAAGACCCACAAGTGGCTTATTAGATAGAAGAACAGAGCCACTACTAATTATATAACCAGCTGTTAATTTGGAGTCTTTGCCTGAGTGTAACTATGTTTTAATGAGAAATCCTGAGAACATGATTAATTACATCACCTACATTGTGCAGCAACTCAAAGGGCGTGCCTGCAGCCTGATTTAATTGGCCATTTAAATGACTGTTACAGCTGGTACAATGACTCGTACCATGCAAATTTGCATATGCCACAATATTACGATTGTACTGTGATCATGTTGCTGAGCAGGAGAGAACTTGCATGTACCGTGTATTGCATACTTATAGTAGCTGCTTAGATATGTTTTGAAGAGACGTATTTTGCCATGCTCACTATATTAAATGAAACTTGGTGGGGAATGGTGTAAGTTACAGCTACTTTGGGAGAGTTTAGCTACCACCATCTGCTATAGTGATGTACAAATTTGAGAAGGTTGTGAATAAAACATGATGACATGCTGTTGTAGAATAAAACTCAGTAACACAGTAAAGTAATACAGTACAACAGAAAGATGAGAATTTTCATATAATGGTAAATCTAAAAGTGTTTTATTATTATTACACCACAGCACTATGCCATTGATTACTTTCTTTCTGCATTATAGAATGACAGCTAATAGTGCATTCATTTGTCTATTTCTTTTACTATATTTTTATAAAATTTTGTGAAACATCTACAAAACTAGCTAGCACCTGTTAAAAGTAACTAACTTGTATAAAGGATTGCTTTAGAATGTGATCTGATTAGTTTTTACTGCTATTTTGGTAAGAATGTGTGACATTAATGTTCATACAATGACAACTTGCCTTTGAATCGATATTTATCAGTGAAAAACTACATCTCAATTTTTTGGTTCTTTATTTGTTTTGTTTAACTTTTTAAGGAAAAAAAGACAAACTGTAATGTTTAATGTAATTTAAAATGAATTCTGGGTATTCTAAATTTATTTTACTTATTATTTTGCTAGTGAGAAAGAACAAAGCTGTATATTTAAAGTAAATTAATTAATTAATTTAATTGATTTTAATTATTTTGGTATCATAACAACCGTATAATAAATGCCTTAAAATCACTGACAATATGAACCATTTCCAAACAGGTTTGATATTAAGTAAAATGTATGGCATCTGTAATGTAATGCAGTCAGTTCAGAAATAATTAACAAATTATTCTTAATAGTCTGTTTTCTGTTATAATCTTGATTATACTGCAAAAACCTTGCATGCCTTGTCCAATAAGATATGCACACACATGCATCCATTCCTGTAAAATGGATTTTAACAATTCACCTGTGTAATAACTTCATTTACCAAATACATTTGCAGTAAAAATGAAGTATTGATTCTTATCAAATGTGTTAGATTGTGTTTATGATGTATTACTAGCTAAAGTATAATGATGCAGATTTGTTTCTTAATTAGAAGTTCACTTACCCAGTAGGACAAATTTCCACAGAAATCTTTGCTCCTCCTTGAGTTTACCTATCAGACCTCTCTTGTAATTTGCTAGGGTTCATGCACATCTTGCACTAATTGTTGTTTTCATGCATAGAAGCAAATTGCACGTATATAGTATATATTATATAGTATATAGTAAATTGCACGTATATTTCTTTATTAAGCATTTCACATTTATTTAAGATTGTCACCAGTCTAGATTCATGAAAAAACAATTATTAAACATCAGTGACTGCCTCAAGCTATAAATCATACACTACACACATACACTTTAGAAATTAGGCAGCTGAATATTATTTTCATTAAAACAATGTGTTGTATGCAGTGATGTTAATGTACCACTAGGGAGCATACCGACAATTAAGATGTCAGATTTACTCTTTAGCAATTCACTGCAAGAAAACCTACTTGTCACTGATACTGTTCTGTTTCAAGACTTTACAAAATGAAATGTTCTTCAAAGCCATTTCACTCATATGATTGTTATTGCAGAAATATATTAATTTGATACAATTAGTTTTCAACATACATCACCTAAACTATATAAGCATTAAAAATACATACAAAAACCCCTCTCCTTATCTATAGTCTACATTCTATATAACCTACATTGCTGTTTTATATATTGATCTATAAACATTTATAATCGGCTTTGGGTGAACGTTGGTTAAACTTCAGGCTGATGATAAAATCACTCTTATAAACAAATTTATCTTTTTTTAAACAGCAGGGGGCAGTTGTGTTCTGCAGCTCTAAGTAGTCAGAACGTCACTGGAAAAACATTAAAGCATATCTTTATCTTTCTTTCTCTGCGTCTAAAAATCAGGGGTTTGGTAAAGTGAGGAGGAAAGAACACCATCAGTGTCAAGCAAAGCCGTTACAAGTCTGTTATGCAGTGTAGTGTCTGTATAAAGAGGCGGGTGAGGAGAAGCACTGTCATGGAATTCATGGTGAATTTGCATGTTTTCTGACAAATGTCTCTGACATGCTGTAATACCTTAGAATGCTGAATAGGGCACTTGATATAATCCTCTGGTTTATTTTGAGCAGCAGTCCTGTTGCAATGTTTCTGCATTTCTGCATTCCCTATTATACTTCTTTAAACACCTACTTATTTCTAAAGATGTGTGTTAGACTGGCTTTCATGTCTGCTTCACCAAATTAGTTCTCTAAAACAGGTACTCACAGCTGTTAAGAATCCAGGTCTAATTGTCATACTGAAAAATGTTGCGTCACCAAGACCCATTTTTCAATTTTGCTGTGTGCTGTCATGAGGCATAAAACATCACTTGCTGTACCACTATGTCCTTATCAGTATAGTTGTTGCTTTGGGTTTCATCATCATTTCCGTGCCCAGTATGAAGGAGATCCTGAGAGCTGTGACTCTGAGAGGCAATGTCAATGTTAACACCAAACAAGTCAATGGCAGAATAAGATGTTTGGCAATGTGTATGTATATTACATACAAGTATATATTAATGTGTTGTTAAAATAAATCATATGTTTAATGGCTATATCACCGCTCGTCACACATGACTGCAACCAATCAGAACACTCTCTGCTCCATTCTACAGTGAAATGCAATTGGATCCAGATGGTGTTGTATAACCTACAGCAGCTGGAATAGAGGTGAGGAAAACTGGTTTGAGGTCAGATTTAATAGATGGACAAGCAGGTCACATTCTCAGTGTTGAGCAACAATGACTTTCAGATATGACAGCACTCTCAATCTCCTAGCACGGCACAGTTGAGCGATACAGAGTGTGTTGTATGATAGTTGGTATTAAAGCCTCCAATCTTATCCAATCTGGACTGGCCCATTGCAACACATTGATTCTTTTCTTTTCAGCCATTTTGCTGTAGTGCTTGGTCCCCTTTGTGGGCCTTACATTTGACTGCACAAAGGACATTTTTTCCATACGATTTGTGAATTGTGATGAAACCTTACTGATATGTTCTTTTTTTTTTTATAAAGAATAGGCTTTCCCTTGGCCACACTTCCAATCGGACACAGATTAAAGTACCACAGTACCCTGTCTAAACTGCTCTGTGCCAAATTCTTGGTTTGGATGCCTATTAATTTAAATAATAATGAGTCACAGCTCGCCCTTTGCCCTTTGTCTCGGGAGTGCTTGTAGACATATATAAGCAGATGTCATGTTGGATCCTGGGTAGTCCGCAAAGCATCAAGCATATTGGCAGGTAAATAGGGGAACTGCAATTTCTCTGGATAGAAAGCACTATAGAAATTAAATTTCTCAACAATAATACCAACAAATAGGTTTTTTTTATATATATTCAAGGCTTTATGGTCTATGTGGAGTACAATAAAATATGTATTCAATTGCTTTCAATGTCTGTATGTGTAGCCTATAATCAGTGCTTGAAGCTCAAGGCTCAATGTACATGGTGAAAAATAATTATCATTCAATATCCCCTTGACATGTATGGTTAGTAAAGAAATTACTGCAGCTCATAGTTTCAATGCTAAATGGCACTTGGCAGTTAGGAAGCTGTGGGTGGAGATACTCAAATAGGGGGGGCAGTATAATTCTAATGAGCCTACTAGTTACATAACAAGGGAAGTTAATAAATTAAGCTAATGTCTACTGTATAGGCAAAGAAGCACTAACCGTTTTTTGCATAAATCCCCAGAGCACATTTCAATATTTTGTCATTAGCGTCACAGGAGTTAATACATCTCCAACAGTTCAACAGCTGAACAGTGTCAAACAGGTGACTGCAGGTCTTGGTGCCTGCATGACCAACTGTCAGATTGCACACAAAATGGAAGTAATTAGAGGCTTGGATCTTATCAGTCATGACAATGTGGCATATTAGAGGGTCTGGAGCAATATTAATTATCACATGGTCAGGCTGAGGCATTTTAGTAATACAAATTAAAGCTTGGAAGAAGAGGTAGTCAGAGAGTGATGAAGGGGACACATGGGATTGAGTGCAAGGTTTAGCATGCAAGAAATGTGAACCATTTGTACATAGAAAAAAAAGACAATATACTACAGTGTTTCTTAGAAAACTGCACAACTCCTGCTGGGCCTGAAGTAAGTTATATTTGGGGCTGTAAAATAAGATGACTTGCAATGACAAAGTGGTGTGCTTACACTACCGAACTTTATGCCCTTCACTTTTTCACCTTTTTAACTGTTTTTGGCCAACCAACACATTACCCTACCCCCTGGAGATGTGTTCCTCTGTCTGTGTGGAGGTACACAGTGCATTAATCCATCTGAACAGTTTAGCTGTGAGCTCCCACCACTGTCTTTTCTTATCTATCATGTACCCGGCTTAAAGGTCACCTCTGTCAGCTCAAGGTCTCTTTTATCCACATTTAATACACACAGAGAACAGTACAATCCCTCCCTTGTGTCCATTTAATATTACCTAAGACCATTTTAGTGGCGCTTGTCCTCAAGAACAATTTAGTAAAAGCACTATGGCAGGGTTTAAGTGTTATACAAACCGCTGTAGTGTTGCATAGTGTATATACTTACTTATATACATACTTACATACTGTACATAGGCTAGGTTATTAATAGTGTAGCAACTATTGCGGCGCAGTACTACTCAGGACCATGCAATGCTGGCCTGGGCTTTCTAGTACACATGCATTGTCTGAGCAACAGGCTGACACAGTTGGCTTTCAGTTCAGTTACAGAAGGCCGCTGCATTTGATGGATCTTTCTCCTGTGTCCGTTTCCAGTAGATCCACAACTAGAGCGTCAAAGCCACATTCACACATATGGACGAAAGTCTGCACAGCAGATGAGCCCAACGCATCATCAGCCAGAGGAAGTTCCTTCCACTAATATGATAATACAGTGTTGGCGCCTTGATATGATAATTCTGTGTTGTGTAGTTCTATTGTCTCTTACCTCTATTTAAGGAGTCACATGGTGAATGTTAAGAGTGCTCATGGTTAATTTAATTTAATTATAGAGATTGCCTAGTCCTATATATTTGTTATGTAACTGTAATACATTCTTAACTTAATTTGATCAATACACCATACTAACTACACAATACACTAACTATTGATCAATACACCATTATAATATCCTTAGGACCATAGTTTATATATTGTATATAATATTATTTAGGGGATTCCTATAAGGAAGGTACTGCAATATGTGCTACCATGAAGTCCTTTTTATTTGGTCCTTTTGCAGTGGTTATGATTCTTCCTTTTAACTGAATGACTTTGAGTGTGAAATGCACAAATATAAATGATTGGAATCTGATTGTATTGGGGCTTAAGCCCTCCCACACCTGTCAGTCCACAAATGGAGAAGAGATGGATTGTATCTCCTGCTCTCCCTTGTGGTGGGGATTTCATTTCATTCTCTCTTTTACTCTCTCTCTCTCTCTCTCTCTCTCTCTCTCTATATATATATATATATATATATATATATATATATATATATCTGTGTGTTTTTCTTTCATAATATTGCAGACACAAAGGCTTCTGTATGGCATATCTTTTTTTTCACTGCATATCTGCCACTGCACAGGTTAACTACAAAGCTATGAGAACGAACCTACATCACCAGTGAATTTACATAACAAAAAAAGATTCACATATTCTTGAAGGAGGAAAAAAAATAGGAGAGGCTCTAATATATTCGTTCTGATCCTTATTAGCATATGAACCACATACCCCATGAGGACCAAATTTTGTTCTGCATCTCTGCTCATAAAAATCTAATCATAAGAAACTTTATAGACCACACAGTATACAGTATTTCTCAGGTAGAATACTGCAGCAGTATTTTCCACATACCCAAGTTTAATCCTGAGCTCTGGTTACTGTCAGTCTTGATTTTGCATGTTGTCCACTTGTGTTTCCTTTGTGTTTTCCAGTGCCTGTAATGTACAAATAGGTGGCTTTGCAATGCTATATTGCCCTATGTCACACCCAGGCTCCCAGATTTGTTTTATCTTAACTAGGATAAAGCACTTACCAAAGAAAATTAAATAAATTAATCATATTTCTCACTATGTAGTAAAAGCAGTCTTGTGCTCATAATCTGCCTGGAGGTTGGCCTGTATAATACAGTGGTGAGAATGTGAAATGCAATGCTGGTTCATAGTTCTCCAAGTTAGGAGGTGCAGGCATGTTGGTATTTAGATACAAATGGTCTGCAGCACCATTTCACTATTTTCAACACATCATATCAATAAGGGGCAGATTTGCTAAATTGCCTTGAGTGCAGTTCTAATATGCATGACTTTCGAGTCAAAGTATAAAATGATCCTGGAGTGGAATTTCCTGTGATTGGCCCTTGGTTTGCATCCTGCTCCTGCTTACATAATAATAGACAGTGTGTTTGTCTGGAACTTTTTTTAATTACTCCAATAATAGCTAAGGGCAGCATGGTAATGCAATGGGGAGCACAACTGCGTTACAGCAACAAAGGACCTGGGTTTGACACCCTGTGAGGAAGGGCTCTTTCTATGTTGAATTTGCATGTTCTCCAGTTATCTATATGGGTTTTCACTACGAGCTCTTCGAGGTTTCCTTCCATACTCTAAAGACATGCGGTCAGACAAACTGGAAATACTAAATTGTACTAAATGTGTGACTGTGTGTGAATGTGACTGCCTTGAGATGGACTGGCAATCTGGCCAAGGTGTTTTCTCTACCTTTCACTTTATGATCGCTGGGATAGCAAGAGTAGCCTTAGTAGCAATAGTAGTTTAGTAATAGTAGCTAAACTATGAAAGTGTACGTGTTCAATTTTTAATTTTGGTGTGGTACAGTGGTAACATCATTGGCTCCCATGTGAGAGACCTGGGTTCGATTCCTGGTCTGGGCAGCCAGTC
>JAOVVF010000017.1:8854928-8880767 GCA_028565595.1 Duopalatinus emarginatus | reverse complement strand
TATTCTTTTGAGTTGATCTCAATTCTAAGTTAACAAACAAAATGTCATTCTGTTTTTTTTTACTGTTTTTTTTTGTTGTGATTTTGTTAATTCTTCTTTAATCAAGAATTGTGAAGCCCTATGCTGAATTTTATAGAGCTTGCAAAAAGCAGAGAATTTTAACTCAGCTGGTTAAAATTCCCACTAATTCTGCTGGAAAATAAAACACAAATGTGATAAGCTGATATCAGAGAGAATTTGCAGTTGAATCTCTGAACTTATTGTGATAATGAAGACAAATGATGATTAATGAGAAGTGATGTTAGTTATTGGCTCATGGAAATTTGCACAGCGGGCTGAAAAAAATACACTTTTTCCAGTTGACGTTCTTCTGCTCACTTTTTCTCTTTAATTACCAGCAGGACCTTGTTGTTCCTCATGAAACCATGGCACCGAACCAGAATGACTCGTGTCCAGCTCGCTCAACCGTGAATGATGCTTGCATCAGATTCTATTGCTCTAGTGCTAACTGTTAGGTTTGGCTGTTTGTAGCCAAGTGGTTTGAAGAAACAGAAATGTTCTCTGCTGAAGCAGATGAAACACTAATGTTAACACTCAATGTGACCCTGGAAACAACATTGCTAGTTCTACACCTGGAGTCTAACGTTGCTTGGTGATGAATGAGTTCAGGTAAATTTGTTTGTAATTAGCATTCATGCTGCCAGTGTTTATCCTTTAACTGCATGGCATCCTGGCACACGCAGATGGTTATGGGCATATGTTAACACACACCCTCATTTTTCCTTCATGCATGCATTTGACTTACAAATAAGCCTGTTATACACATGCACATGCATACTGTATGAGACACTGCTGCAAGTATATCCAATATAGAGCATCATTATTACCCAGGGCAAGCCACAGGGTAGTCAGACTCATGGATGGCTGCTCTACAGTTAGATATTCAAAATCAGGAACAGACATATAGTTACGTACTTAACTAATATTGCCAAATGCCAACTTTAGAAAATGAAAACATGGATGCAGGGAAAGATGCCAGCAGACAATCCAAAAACGTGAGCTGGGTCAAAGAACAGAGAGAATCATGTGATCAAACATTGTGCAAACAGCACAATGTAGACAAAAATCAACAACTAGAACTCAGAATAATAATATTGATTGGTTATTCTTACAAAAATTAACCATGTTTTACCATGGTATGTTATCTATAGGTTTGATATGGTAACTATGGTGTATGTAATGGTATAGTACATACAGTACAACATGGTACAAATGGTAAAGCTATGGCAGATTTATAGTATACATAGTAACCATAGTAGTTTATGGAAGAATCATGGTTAACCGTATACAATAACCACAGTTACTATAAACTACCATAGTATAACCATGGGTGATTTTTCATTAAAAATCATTAAATCATTAAAATCATTTCATTGACTAATCAATGAAATACATGCATATACATAGATATACATATACTTAGTGGCCACTTTATAAGATATACATACCTTTTAGATACACTCATTGGTCTTTTAATTAGGAATATTTACTATAGCCTAACCTATAGATGCTATTTGTCAGTGTACAGTAAAAGACTGTGTTTCCATCATCTCTGTACATCATTCATCAGTGGAATAAAATCACCACAGCTGATCAGCTATTATTTGGCTGTCAGATTGTTTCTTAAACCAGCAGTAATGCCGATGTATTTACTCATACCACTACCATATTACCGTATGTCAGTGTCACTGCTGCACTGAGGATAAACCACCATCCAAAAACACCTGGTCAGTGATCAGTCCTTTTCCACTGATGGAAAGTTTGTGGTACTGATCAGTTGGGTACAGCCTGCTTTTAGTAATTGTATACCTGTACAGCTCGGTGAATTTATTGTTACTGTCTAAGTTTTGCTTTTTGCTTTTTGGGGAAGAAAGGAAGAAGACAGTTCATCCTAATCATTCACAAAGCTTTTTACATTCTCATGCTCAGATATTTTCTCTGATTTTGAGTGCAGACGTGTTTTCCCATGGAAGCGAAAGAAATGCATCCAAATCTTGAAGTTATTCTGCTGCACAAAACTATAGCATTGTTGATTTTTGGCAGTCAGTATAGACCGCGTGTTAGAAGAGCCTTGCAGTTCGAAGCTTACTCGGTTTGATAGAGCACTTCTGTTTATTTCCTGGCAATTCATTTGCTATTCAGGATTTATAATTGTTGCAGGAGCACTCCAGTGAGCCGTATTAGATTAATGGCCACATTTGCTTCATGACTCAAGTCTGACAAATATCGGTAATTGCAACGCTGTCTGTCTAGATGTTCAGAGGAATATAATCTACCTGAAGTGCTGTTCTGCTCAAAGCTAGACACATCTGCAACCAGAGGTTATTCATGTCATTAACGCCAATGCTTTATGCAAATTGTAAGGTATAAATTAGTCATGTCACAACCTGCGCCTGTAACTCTACCTAGACTTAATATGCATTTCTTATAATTAATGTTTCTTTTTGTCCGATGGACAGGAGTATAATTAGTGTCATGCTTGAAGTCTTTTATTGACCATCTCCTCTATTAATCTTTCAGGAATCTGCTTTGAAAATAATGCAAACACGAAAAAAAAACTATAGTTATCCTGGCATGAGGTATTGCCCTCATTAGACACTGCTTGGGGATTAGTGACTGTATTTATGTGCTTTCTTGTTTAAGCCCTCAGGCAGAGGTGTCTCGAGTCTCTCTTTAATTTGTTTAAATTGTCCTATTACTAACACCAACGTCTCCTCAGCTTCCATTTTCAGATTAGCTACTGGCACAAACACAGTAAAATAAGGGTTGAGGCAGGAAAAAGCTCCCTGTCACATTTCATCCACAGACTCCATGAAACAGCACAAATTTGCTGAATTTGCTAAATATTTGTGTGTTCTCATGTATTTAATGTTTAAATCTATTGACACAAGGAAGATGATCTTTACAGCAATTTCACACTCTTGTAATAGCTTTGTCCTGGTCAGGGTTTCAGAGCCTATTCCAAGAAAACTGGGACCCTGGATGGGGTTTTTTGCAGGACACCATGCACACACTCATTAACACCTAGGGTGTTAATTCACTGGCATGTTTTTGGACTGCGGGAGGTTTTCAGGGAACCAAAAGAAAACACACATGGATAACCTGAGCTCAAGGTTGGAACTGGGAACCCTGGACAAGCCAGTGTGACTCACTATACTGTACCTTTTAAATTACAAATTTGCTGAAATTAAATAGTAATAATTTATAATAATAATAATAAAAAATAATAATTTTATTTCAAGACCAGTGTTAAAAGCATTTATAGCTCATGTCTTATTTAGGCATACCCAATCCGTCACATAACATGCAAATAATAATGATAGTTTATTAGCACACTCTATAGTAATAGTAAATGTTTTGTCTGCACCACACAGAGATCGAAGCTCAGCAAGTGACTCCCAAGTTAAAAAAAAAAAACACATTTAAAAACACATTTTTAAGCTGAAGTTGCACCATTATGATGCCATCGGAAAAACTAATCACTGCATACACACAAGCTTATCTGGTAGCTTCTCTACATTGCCGTATTTTAATAGAGCAATCTGCAAAGGTTTAATCTCATTATGTGCAGCCCATAAGCGAGAGTGAAGAAGGTCCAGGTTGCTCAGATTATCTCAAAATTATCCACTGACAGACTGTTATCGCGACCAGCGCAGGTGCCAATCGATCGCCTCGATGTGATGTGGGTTCTTCTCCTCACAGATAACAGATGGCTGGCAGGAGTTATTTAGTGTTTAGAGTCAATTGATTGAAGAGGAATGAGATTCCCAGAGTCAGCCTGTGAACATCTGAGTTATTACTGCTAATTAGGTTCCAGGTTCCGTCTACTCAGTTGAGATATTTTTGATTTGGAGATTATTACAGATATTATTGACATTTTGTCTATAACTGTCTGTCTACAAATCTAGGTTGGCTTTTCTGAAATAATTGTAAAAATATGAATATATTATTATAATAACTTCTGTATAGATTTTTCTGTTTTTGGTTCCTTATAAATTAGAAAGAACAATAACCTGGGATATTATAGTTTACTGATGTATATATCACTGAACTTATTTTATACAGATTCCATCCGTACTGACAGTACACATTTGTGGTATGTACTGTGGTATAAAAAAAGACTTACTTGACTTGCTAGATTTATTCGAGCACAGGTTAGTAAAATAGCACAAAATGTACTTTAAATATCAAGTGGCCATTTTACCTTGCATAGTCAAATTAATATCCACATTTACATGCATTAATAGCTAGAAAAGTAGATTTCACATTAAAGCACGAACCTTTAGCCTCTTTAATGTAAGAAACTGCTTTCATGCTGCATAGGCTATTTATTTATTTATTAATACGCCACTGGATAATACACTGAAATTGTCTAATGTTGGAAGACCACATTATATCATCATGAATCGTCAGCCTATGTGACACAGAAACGTTTATTTAAAGCTTTCCTCTATTTCCCTGTTTTCTTTTTCTCTATCTTCCTACTTTCTTTTTTTTCTCTCAGACATACAAGGCTGATTAAACACCATATAAAGTCTGTGATGTTGCTCTTCTGGCTCATACTATTTTTCGTCCGCAGATTAGTTTCTTCTCAGCTTTGTTCTACTTGTCCAGCATTAACCAGTGTGACCTCTTTGTGTGAATGCCCCTTTGCTTTTTTTGGATAAGAATAGTTTGGGGAAATTGCTACAATCTGTAAGTCCTCTGTTCACAGGTTACCAGAGCTCAACTGATATTAAGGACTGAGAATTTAAAAGACAGATCATTCAACATCAGCTGTTTTTTTTTTCTTTTTTTTTCTTTTTTTAGAAACACATAATGTATTACCCTAACATTTGTTATGTGTAGTCTTCACCAAGATAACATCATGCAATGCAGTTTATTATTATTGTTACTACGATTACTACTACTACTACTACTACTACTACTATTATTATTATTAGTATTATTATTATTATTATTATTTAGAGCTGTCGAAGCTAACGTGATAATAGCGCATTAACGTGATCTCAAATTATCGTGATTAAAAAAATTGTGCTGAATTCGAGGCAGTGTGCATTGTTTTACCGTTAAAGCAGTACGCAATTCCAGTATGCGAGCGAGCAGTATGCACAGCCTCGCACGCACTACATCCACCATACGGTAGTATGCGATTTCAGACGCAGCCTAAGTTTGAGTGATGGCGAAAGATCTGTTAAATCTGTTAGATCTGTTGAAGTTTCATTTCATTTGTGTTTTGTATGTTCAGTACTGCCTAGTATGTGAGTAAATAAACTCCCCTACCATTTTCTACTGTCGCAGCAGTTTTTAACAAGTATTTTTAGCATAATATGTGTTCACCATTTTAATTGTAACATTTCACTTTAAAGCCTTATTCATTTACATAGATTAAAAAAAGTGATTAATCGCGATTAACTTTATGAAATTCTGAGATTAATCGCGATTAAAAAATGTAATCATTTGACAGCCCTATTATTATTATTATTATTATTATTATTATTATTATTATTATTATTATTGATTGTCACAAATAGTACTCTAAATGAAAGTTTGACAAAATACCTAACATCCTAAAATATTCAAGTTATGATGAATAAGATTCAAATGTAGAAAAATAGAAAGTATGTATTTTGTGGGCTTACAGTGGAACTATGCATGAAACACTCATAACATGGATAAAGAATCCATCTTCCATATCTCAGCCATTTATTGTTTCATTTATCTGCAATTAGCTTATTTCAGATGATAATATCAGCACACCAGTTTATCGTTCTACTGGTTACTCTCCTCTTTTTCAAAACAAGCCATTTTAGTGAGGTAATTTCAGTCCCCAGTGTGCTTTTATGACAACCACAATCCAAGCCCTACACTGCCTCAGTGAAATGCTGTAGTGAAATTGCCCAAATGTGTTTTATAAAGAGGAAACACATTATAAATGTGGCCAATATTGTGGTTAAAATAATTAGTTTTTATCCTGAGCTGTGAATGCTGTTATAGTGAAAACGAAATGGCATCAACGACATTTTATATTTAGGGGTAATGGGCAGTCCAGCACAAAGATGCCTGTAAACCATAAGCATGCATAAACATGAAATGCAGAGTAACATCCCCCTCTATTTTCATGCATAAACATAAAAAAACAATAGAATAAAAGTGAGCCAGGCCTTGTATTATTGCACATTCACTGAAGATGTAGTGAGGAGTTGCAAGGAATTTGTAAACATTATTTCTATTTTTATCTCGCACATGTACATAGGTGTTCTGACAAGTGCAGGTACCTAGTGGATTTCTCCCAAAACAGATGTATGGCTTAGTTCTCGTGGGTAATTTTGTTGATCCACACAGAAAATCAAGAAAAAACACCAGCTTAACACATATCTGCATACAGGTGTATTTATCAACATATATGTAGAAAAGAATTAGATGACTTTTTCAACAGTCAGAAAACTTTAGTTTGTTCAAGCAAAATTGAGAAAATCATTAAGAAAAGCCAAATTTATGCCAAGATGACTTGTTAAGAACTAAATGTAACCTTAATAAATAACAAACCATGTATGCTTGCAAAACTTCTTTTGTAGTCCTAGACCTAGTCCCTTCATAATAAAAGTGTGAATGCGTTAAACAGCTGCTCGAGTCTTGCAAGCATACATACTTGCATATGGTTGAGCTCTTGATAAGAGCCAAACGTTTCTCTTCTTCTGGTTCTTCATACTGTTATTATCTTCTCACATCGATCATTTAGACAGTTATTTATTTTAATGGAGTTCTGAAATTAGACCTGTAAGGTTCACAAAAGGCAGTGGTTAACAATATTTCCCCAATACAGAAGTGCAAACATCTGTTTCTATTTCTGAAGATGAAATGATGCAGGAAATAAAAGGCTTGCTTTTGGTAGCAGTAGCATTTTGTTGCAATATTATTAAGTACTGTTTTTGAGTAAACCTTAACCTGTGAAGTTGTGAGCTCTCTCTCTACCAGAGAGAGAGTGTCACGCTCAGCTGCCCATGCAGCACGCTTCGCCTGCCCTCTGCCCCTCTGCTTTAGAGGTGGAGTCACGCCGCATGTTGCCGTTGGCTCAATGTGCGCACACACAAGCGTGAATATTAAACTAAAGGAAGGGAGAAATTGAGAAATAAAAAAAAACTGATAAAGAAAAAGGGAAAGAAAACATAAAAGAAAGAATAAGGATAAAGGTTCCCGAAAGTGAAATATTGGAACCTGAAGCCATTTAGAGTGATGCCCTTAAATCGCTTCAACTACACGCCGGTCACTTTTCAGTTTGTTTCTCACTCCCCGCGTTATGGAAATGTGGACCGTTTTTGTTTGAGAATGCCTAAGAGTGGCTTTTTGGTTTGTCCTTCTCCCTTTATCTGTGGTACATTTTAATAAGCAGCTTTAGCACCTTGGTGGCGCCCTATGTAAGCATGCTTGCGAGTCACCGCAATGAGCTGGGTTCAAATCCTGTTTGCATAAACCATTCCTTTTTTTAATAATAATTACTATCACACTATAAAATAATTATAATTTATAATCATTTGTGCACTCAAGCATCCCCCATACTCTCACAGTTGGTCTTTCCACGCTAGTCCCTTCTCTGGACTATCGTGCCACAGTCCACCCTAGTGGCGAATCATAACACAGATATGCTCTAAACAAATGCAGAAACACACAGGAAGCACGTTTTTTGTGAGGTTGGGGTTGTTAAAATTGGCTTAGTGAGCTCTAAAATAGAACCTATGATAGGGCCCTTCTCAATTAACAACATAGATTGATGAATGTCACTAATAAACATGGGAACAGATTAAGTCCTCTGCCAGCTGTAGTCTTCCCCCCCCTCTAAATCTGCCCTTCAGATGCACACTCCTCTACCCAGCTTCTCTAATGTGTCAGACTTCGAGTGCAAAAAAATACACCATGCTGACGTTTCCTGCCATGTCTTCATCAGCATCATACTGAAGGTTTTCTGGGGGAAAAAACCCTCAGCCTGTTTTTCAAAAGGTCTGTCAAAAACACCATTTAAGATGAGCTCAGCCCACATCTCCCATCCTTTTCTCTGTAAACAGGCTGCCTCAGGAGAGCTCTGTGGATGCTGATGGCCTTGCTGTTTAAGTATGGTGAGAGAGAACGGAAGAGCGTAAAGCATATACTCAGTACTCTTAAAACATCCAGTAGTTGTTTTTTCTTGATCTTTTCAATATTTTTTTTCTGATTATATTGAAAGGACAAGGCTTTGTTCTACTGCACTTGCTTCTGTCTGAGGGCGTGTGCTTTCCCTAAGTGCCTATATTTGATGTTTGTTTTTTATTTTATTAAGACCATTTTTGATAAGACTTGTAATAGTTTCTGGCTTGTTGTTTCAATGATAATTGAAAAAAGAGAGAACTGTACAGCAGCTGTTGCTGTGATTGATTTGTCTGCTTGGTTTTGCGATGTGATTGATGTGACTAATTAAGTGACACAACAGACCTTGTGTACTTTCCACTTGTTGCCACATGCTATGGGATGGCTATAGTATCCGTAAGATGATTAAGCCACTCAGAATCCCTGTGTGTGTTGATTGGTATGTGGGGACAGGGGAGTATATCTTGTTTGGGACTAGACCCTAAATAAATACTTATATATGAAATTGTGGGGAAATTTGGCTAGCACATTTAAAAAAAAAAACACTTGGTGGCATATCACACAATTGGGCAAAAATCCAAAGCTAATTCCTGTAAATACTGCTTAACATTTGGTTGCCTATAACAACATAAAGTCAGCAACCAAATGTCTGCTTCATTCTTTAGTTATGATGCTTTTCCAAGCTTATAACAACTTTTTTTTGTTGTTATATGTTTTGACTTTGGGTTTCTTCCTTCTGTCTCATCTTCAGGAGATGAAATTCATGCTCGGTTGGTTTAAGGTCTGCAAGCAGCCATGCAAGATGAAGCCATGACACTACCTCCACCATGCATGACCTGCTCATGTTTTGGATCATGAGCAAATACTTTCTTTCTCAACTCTTTTTCCTTTCCATCACTTCAGTGAAGGTTAATCTTGGAACCAGAACTTTTGTGGCTTATTTCTTTGCAGATTTCAATCTAGAATTCTTGCTGCTGATGAATGCTTTGGCCTCTGTATTTCTGTCTCTGGTCTTCTTTAAACTGTGGATTGTGATACGTTCACCTATACCCTGTGGAGATTCTTGGTGATATCACTGTTGTTGTTGTTTTCTTGACAGCTCTTACTGTCATCACTGTCATTACTGTCAATTTTTGGTGACCTGTTTGTTATCTGGTTGTTTGTACAAATATCCCTCTTTTCCCAGCTTCAAAATTCCTTTCTATTCCCCTGTAGACAGCTCTCTGGTTCTCATGGTGGTTTAACCTTTTTAGAAACAAACACACTATTCCAGTGCTTAAACAAACAGCCATCATTCCGAGCTATTATTTGTTTAAACAGTCAATCTACAGGACACCCCTGGACAACAAGAAGCTCCACACCCACATGTTCCAATATTTTTAATCACTTGAAAATTGGTTGGGTTCAAGCAAAAGGTAGCATATAGAGTATATACTTTATATACACATATCTGCCCTACTATCCTTGTGAGGACTTTCACTCAGCAATTATTAATGTAACTAAATAATGCTACACATATTAATGATGGTGTAGTGTAGCATTAATTAGCTACAGTAATTATGGTCGATGAAAGATGTGTGTGTAAGCTCGCATGTGCGTGTGTGTGTGCAGTTCCCTGCATTTCACCCAATGTGCAAATCATGAGAGACTTCATGTGCCTATTTATGTTATCCATGTGCAAACATGTTATTTACCTTTTTGGGTGCTAAGTAATGTTGTCGGCATTCAACTTAAAATTCACATTTTGTGACAGTGGCATAAAGACAGATAAGAAATCGAACTGACAGGACAATTAAGTGCCTCACACACTCCTTTATAGATCTGATTGAGGGTTATTATACAACACAGTGATGTTTTATTATGTATTGCTTTATATGTGAAATAAAACACAATGAGGCATGCTGCAATAAAAAAAAAACAATTACAAGTTCATTCTTTTCAAATAATAATAACAGCACACTCTAAAGTGTTTTATTCCTCTTATACCTGCAAATTGTCAACTATTAGAATGTTTTACTTACTAAAGAATAACTTTATACTGTATTTGTAGTTACATTCAATGACTGTGAGACAAGTTAGTTGTTACGTTGTAGCTACTATCAACAATTAACTCTCCAATTTTTCTTTATGTTAATAAGGCAAAAATGCAGCTTGTAATCAAGAAGCTACAAAATATAAAATCCTCTCCTGAAATGTTTTTATAGTAGAAAATGTATCTCTGACTAGTTCAAAAGCTGGCCCTGGGGACTTCAAATGTTACAAAATTACTCCAAAATTTGCTAAATCATGTATTCATATATATATTTATTTTTTGTTGTTTGTCTGGTTATTAAACTTATATATAGCGATTCCACCATACAAGTTCCTGGGAATACTTTTTGCTACAAACACACATAAATAAGAACCTAGGCTTGGGGTTAAGGAACCCACCTTGGGACTATAAGGTCCCTGGATTGAGCACTCCAACCAAGATTCGACTGAAGTGCCCTTGAGCAAGGCACCTAACCCCCAACTGCGCCCAGGGCACTGTGTAAAAAAGGGGCTGCCCACTGCTTTGGGCATTTGTGCTCACTGCCCTCTAGTGTTTACTAGTGTGTATGTGTGTGTTTCACTGTATGGATGGATTAAATGAGGAGGTGAATTCCACTGCTTAGTGGTCAGAAAAGCATCCCACTTTCACCGTTGTTTGAATTTTAGCCATCATTATAGTGCATGCTACTGTAGTTATATTTTATGCAGCTAATTTGACCAATCCCATTCAAGAATTGAGGTGTACTTGTTGGATTACTTTATTTATGACTTATGTCTAAAGGTTTGTTGTGACTGTGTTAATCTGGTTTGGTTGCGTTTCTTTACCTTAGTGGTAATGAGTGTGTTTAAGGTGTTAGGTGTAGACTTTAAGCATGTCGATCCTTGCACTGCATATTCTGCAGTAATGAAAGGTCATAGTGCACCCTTCCTGCTCAGTATAAATCAAACTTCACTTGTTAATAAAGTATTTCAACTGTCCATCAGGGAGTGTTTCTCAGTAAAGAGGATCCTTGAGCAGGTCAATATCGCTGCTGTTTACACTGACCGATCTCACATGTCACGGTCAGAGACTTTCATTTACAGTCATTTCTGTGCTCCTGTGGAAAAATGCAAATCGATTCTTTCTCTCGGGGCTAATGTTCATTGTCAGCTGCTGAGTGATGAGGCTTGACTGTGTGAATGTTATTTTATTCACTGTGCCAGCTTATAGACAGTAATTATTAGTTAAGCATATTGGCACTAAGGTGATGCTGCTGAATGCTGTATTGTGAGATGTGTTTGCATGGGGATAGGATTACACTGTACACACTAAATGACACTGACTCAGTGAAGCATGTTAAAGTCTGACATCCTCCATCTGACAGGCTTCCCTTATTGCTTATAGCGGTTTGCATGCATATGTGTGTCGAAACAAACTGAAGTTGAATTCCCTAGTGTGTTGACCATCATTACCCATCCCGATCCTACTATACCATCCCATCCAACTCTTTTATTTACATTTAAATAACTGCAGTCCCATGTAATGGAGTGTGGGGGAACCACAGGGGATGCAGCATTTCTAGAGTAACATGGTGTTAAAAGCTTTTCTCAAGGGCAAATAGCAACCATGTGTTTGACAGCTCTAGCCATCAAACCAATGTTAGTGTGCGCCTCTGATGCAGCTTCTGATTCTGTACCACTGATATTTGAATTTAGAAGTCAGTTTCTGTAATATTTTGATATCAACAGCAATATATACAGTATTTTCAAATATATTTTGGTGCATATTTATAAAAAAATATTAATACTAGTAGTTTAGTATAGGCAGTGGTGGCTCACTGGTTAGGGCTCTGGGGCATTAGTTAAATCCCCATCACTGCCAAGCTGCCACTGCTGGGCCCTTGTGCAAGGCCCTTAACCCTCTCTGCTCCTGGGGCACTGCATCATGCCTGTCCTTGTGTTCTGACCACATTTTCCTAACATGCTGGAAAAAAACGCTGCTGTAATCTATATGTGACTATTCTGTCATTCAGATGAATTGTGCACACTACTACTGAACTGTCTATGTATGAGGCATTCTATTTCAGTTTATTAAAAATGGCTGTCTAGAGTAAGGCCTAAACTATTTTTAAAAAAGGCCCGTACTGTTAAAAAAAAGCATCTGTATGTTCCAATGTGTATATAATGAGGGCTGACAACCTTATAGATGAACTTCTCCTTCATCACTCCTGCTGATTCCTGTGTACCACCATTCCAACCCTAAAAATAGCCCATTTGTCAGACTGGGCTACATGGCCAGAGTGACAGGTGTCAGATATGTTGTGTGTGAACATGAAGCATGATTGGAGACAGATTTTTTTTAAACTAACAGGATAGATATGTCCATCTCTTCATGTGACTCTCCATCTCAGCTGAGAATATACACATTACTCGAAGTAAACATAATTGAGGGATATTATTCAAGGCCAAGAGGATAGCTACAGACTTTAAACAACAACAACAGCAAAAAAAAACCTACTAGATCACATCAAATCTTGATCAACTTCCAGTATTATTTTAGCTCAAAGGAACTGAATCATATGACTGACCACAATCTACAACTGACGCCATTACTCAGCCCAGCACTAGAGCTCAGGTGCGACGCGAGGCACCGTGCGTGAACCCAGAAGTCAACGCCAGTGAGTGCACCCATTCTCCGTCACCAGAATTTTAGCACCTGTTATCAGACTCTAATAGCCAAGCCAGTCGGAAGCATGGGCTTCCTGCCAAGTTCCATATATAAGGCCTTCCATATATATTGCAGCTAGTCGAAGCCTTGACCAATCAGGGTAAACTGGTAGGTGAGCACCATCATCTCCTGTCACAACAGTCAACTCAAGTCCAGTAGTTGGCACTGGGGACTCAGACGGCACCACCAGTAGTGCCCACCCGGGTTAACTCATGCATCTCCAGCCCTGAACAGTATGCTGGGGACCCTGAGGAGTGCGAAGGCTTCCTACTTCAGTGCTCTCTGTATTTCGCTGACCATATCGAACCAGGAAGACGAGGCCCTGCAGTCATATGTCCAGTTTTGTGCCCAGTTCTGGAGGGTATTTGATCCTGCCGGTCAAGGATGAGGGAGCGGCGAGTGCCTGCTGAGCCTGTGTCAAGGTGGGACTGTTGCAGACTACACCTTGGAGTTCCTCCCTCTAGCATCAGGGAGTGGTGGAATAAACCAGCTCACATCACTGCCGTCCGCCAAGGTCTCAACCTGGATGTCTTGACTGAACTCGCCTGCCGGGATGATGCTTCATCTCTGGATTTCCTGTCATTCTAGCCATCTATTTGGATGATCTGCTGTGCCAGCGGCCTGACTCTGCATCACCACCAGTCAGCTCTACATGGCTCCTGAATGAACCTATGCAACTGGGACCATTCGAACTGAGGGCTAACAAACAAGAGAGAAAGAGCCATGAGGGTCTCCGTTCCTACTGTGGGGCCGCTGATCATCTTCTTGCTATTTGGCAGTCTTTGGACTTCAATGGATGAAACGCCACAACCCTGTCATCTCGTGGAAGTCAAAGTATATCGTCACCTTGTGACCACACTATTTCAGCCACTGTCTTCACCTATCTAATGTCCATGTCAAAACCATGACCAGTGAAATTCCCAACTCCCATGTATGGATGTAGATTTCTAAGGAATATCATGACCTAAAGGAGGTCTTCAGCAAGATAGAGGCGAGTGGCCTACTTCCACACTGCCCATACGACTGCCCACTGGACATGCAACCTGGATGCTCTCCTCCCCATAGCCACATCTATCCCCTCTTTAGAAATGAGCAGAATGCCATGGAGGAATACATTGAGGAAACTCTTTAGCAGGGTTACTTATGGCCGTTAACTTCCCCTGCCAGCGCAGGTTTCTTCTTTGTGGAGAAGACAGTGGGAGGCCTCCACCCCTGCATTGATTACCTTGGCCTTAACCAAAAGGTACCCATATCCCCTACCGCTGGTACCATCTGCCCTGGAGCAGCTAGGAAGATGTACCTCCGTAGCATTTACAATCGGGAATGAATGGCAGGAAATGAATGGAAGAATTAGCAGTATATCTGGCCACTATGAATACCTGGTTATGCCATATGGTCTCTTCTATGCACCCGTCTTCCAGTGCCTCATCAACAATGTGCTGAGGTAGATGATGGAAGTTTGCCACTGAGTAAAGAGATGACATCCTGATTTACTCTGAGACCCTGGAGGATCACATCCATCATGTCCACAAGGTCCTCACCCAGCTTTTCCACAGCCATTTCTACATGAAGGTGTTTAACATCAAGTTAGCGCAGTGACAGACTGGCCCAAACCTGCCACAGTGCAGGAGTTTCAGCGGTTATTGGGTTTCACCAAATTTTACTGCCATTTCATCAGGTCTTTCAGAGGTGTCGCTAGCCGACATACCAACCTTCTCAAGGGTGGGGCGAAGTGCCTATGATGGAACCCAGAAGCGGAGTCTGCATTCACAAAACTCAAGATCACTTTTACCACCGCACCCGTCCTCCTCCAACCCGACACAGGAAAGCCCTTCATTGTGGAGGTGGACACATCTGACACTGGAGTGGGAGTCATGCTTTCACAAAGGATTGGAAAGAAGCCTATGCTCCACCTAGTGGCATGCTACTTAAAGAAATGGACCAGGAACTTCTGGCCATCAAGTTGGCACTGGAAGAATGGAGGCTCTGGCTAGAAGGAGCCCTACACTGACCACTGCAATCCTCATTGACCACTGCAATCTGGAGTAAAAACAGCTTGCAGACTGAATTCACTGCAAGCACATTGGGCACTGTACTTTGGGCACTTTAACTTTGTCATGACCTATCGCCCTGGCTCAAAGAATGGCAAAGCAGATGCTTTCTTATGACTGCACACATGTAGCTCTGAGGAGAGCTCTTCCAAAACCATCTTGCCACCCACATGCTTCCTCCAGTCAGTCGAGTGGGAATTAGATCAGGAGATCTCTGCCCAGACCCAAACTCCTCTTGTCTTGCACACCTCTTTTTTGTCCCTGCCTCCACACTCATCCGATGGGCTCACTGTGCTTTCAGAACTGGACACCTAGGAATCCGTTGTTCCTTGGAACAAATTCATTCCAAGTACTGGTGCCTGTCGATGTGTCTGGCCCATGTAAGCTCCTGCACCGAGTGCACCCAGAGCAAAATGCCCCAGACTCTACCTCCAGGTCTACTTCTGCCTCTTTCTCTTTCCCAGCATCCCTAGTCACATCTTGCTGTGGATTTTGTCACGGATCTTCCCAACACCACCATCCTTGTCAAAGTCAACTGGTTCTTCAAGTCAGTCCATTTTGTCCCCTTGCCAGGACTGCCCAGTGCATGGAGAATGGCTGAACTACTGTTCGAACATGTCTTCCGCTACTCCAGACTCCTGGAAGATGGTGTCAGTGACCAGGGACCCCAGTTCACCTCCAGGGTCTGGAAGGCCTTTATGGAGCATCTGGGCATCACGGTGAGCCTCACCTCTGATTTTATCACCCAATGGCCAGGTGGAAAGGTGCAATTTGCATACCTTTTGCCACCGCAACCCCCAAGACTGGTCCCAAGAACTCCATCCACCACACTGCCACTAGTCTCATGCCCTTTCAGTGTGTGCTCTGATTTCAGTTGCCCCTTTACTCCTGGGATGCCGACCCCACCGTTGATGTCTGGTTCAAACAGAGTGAGCAGGTCTGGTCATCAGAACCTCCGGAAAGTAGTGGACCAAATGAAACAGCATGCTGATCACCATCATGGAGAGACACCTCAGTTACAGCTTGATAATTGTGTCTGGCTCTCCACGCAGAATCTGCGCACCACCAATAAAAAGTTAAGTGCCTGTTTCATTCGTTCTTACAAGATCATAAAAAGCCATTAACCCAGTGTCATACCTATTCCTGGACCCCTTGCCTATAATGCCATTTTCCTGGACCCCTTGCCTCTGACACTGGCACCAATGAACCTCCTCCTCAGAGTAAACAATATGTTTGGTGGACACCCAACACTGCACATCCCCTTCTCCACTGTGAAGCATGGTGGTGGCAGCATGATGCTGTGAGGATGCTTCTCGGTAGCAGGCTCTGGACAGCTTGTAAAAGTAAAGGATAAAATTCATATAGGGAAATATAAGGAAATTCTCAAGGACAATCTGATTCAGTCTGCAGGATAACTATGACTTGGGAGAAGTTTTTTTTCTAGCAAGACAATGACCTGAAGTGTACAGCAAAAGCGTACATGGAAAGGGTTTGAGGACAACAAGATAAATGTTTTGGACTGACCAGGTCAAAGCCCAGACCTCAATCTAATTGAGAATTTGTGGCTAGACTTGAAAAGGGCTGTTCACACTTGATCCCTGTGCAACCTGACAGAGCCTGAGCAGTATTGCAAAGAGGATTGGAGTGTCCAGATGTGCAAACCTGATAGAGACCTATCCACACGGACTCTGCTGTGACTGGAGCCAAAAGTGCTCTACTAATCTACTTAATATTGACCTGAAGGGAGTGAAATTTACAGAATCACCTATTTTACATTATGCATTTTTATTTAATTGTCATTTGCTTTTTAGAAATTTGTTTTCATTTTGATATTGTAAATTCTTTTAAAAATGAAAATAAAATGAAGGAATTGTTCAGTAGACATTGTGTGACTGATATTTGTGATTCATAAATAATAAATCCCTACTGAATCAATTGTACTCAACTAACTTATACCAATTCTCAAACCCAGTTGAATAAACCCTACTAAATTAACCATGCTAAACTAAAACCAGTTTAATAAACCCTACTGAATTAACTGTGCTATAGTAAACCCTCCTAATCTTACTGAACCAACCCTACTGAACTAACTATAATAAACTAAACCATATTAAACCAATCATACTGACCTAATCTTACTGAACCAACCCTGCAGAACCAACTATACTAAACAAAACCCTACTGAACCAATCCGTCTGAACTAACCATACTAAACTAAACTCTATCCAGGCCTTCACCTTTTGACTGAAGTCTGTTAACCACTTTGTGGCGTAGAATCTGCAAAGATATACAAGAAGCCCTTAGTTTATGAGAGTATGCAAGATTTTTGATTAAATATGCTTTGTGTGGAGACCTGTCATTTTCTGAGCAAAGCAGATTAATGACTCTGGTTGCCATGGCAGCGGTGATGACATTGTTGGATCCCTGAGATTAACATAGAGGTTTGTTTTATTATGTTCCCAATCTCAGCCCTAATGCCATGTCTGATGCCACTCTTGCTCACTCCCACTCTCTCTCTCTCTCTCACACACACACACACACACACACACACACACACACACAGCCTCTGTGGCCTCTTTTGGCATTTATATTTTTAAGTCTATGTAGACATTCAGAAATAAGGTGTGTGTGTGTGTGTGTGTGTGTGTGTGTGTGTGTGTATGTGTGTCTGAGCGTGTGGTTCTACTGTGGTTCTCATGTCTCTTGTAGAGGCTGCAAGACATTATGTTTTGATGCATGCAAATGACCAGTTTTGATTCGTCCTCCCACCTTTACACTTGAATAATGATCACATCTTGTGTTCTTGTGGTCCAAGCAAGAGCCGGTTACTAACCAGTCTGCATAGTCTGTGAACACACACTCTCACAGAGAAAGAGAGAGAGAGAGAGAGAGAGAGAGAGAGAGAGAGAGAGAGAGAGGAGAACGAGGTTCAATGCATAATATCACCTTCTGACAAACATCAGATGAGATGAAAAGAGCTAAGATGAAGAACCTGTGTACTGCATCTCTCTAGACCTCTCTCCTCCCTCTTTCATGCTCCAATCACCATCCTCTCTCTCTCTCTCTCTCTCACTCCCTCTCTCTCTCTCTCTCTCTCTCTGTCTTGTTCAGTTTCTGAGGAGACTGAACACTATGGTGAAGCCCATGGAGTAATCACGTTAAGTTTCAGGATCACTGATCACAGTGATCACTGATCATAGTCTCGGTGAACGTGAAGGAGCATGTCTGCATCCAGTTTTTTACGTCTGAGCTGGTGAGCGAGCCAGAGCGTTCCATCATCCAACTCCTGCAGCTCTTGCTCTCTACGATATCCTCCTCCTCCTGAAGAGAGAGTGAGAGAGACAGAGAGAGGAAGAGAGAGAGAGAGAGGAAGAGAGAGAGAAGGGGAACGACAGCAAGAAGAGAAACAGCGTAGTGAGAAAAAGCGCACTCTTTTTTCCTACCGTGCTGCTCTTCCTCTCAACCCCAGCAGAGAAAGAAAGAGGACAGGAGCTGACTCTGTCCATCTTTCTCTCTCTCTCTTTCTCTCTGTGTGTTTGGGTGGGAGCGTGTGATTTTTTTCCACGAGTGGGGGACAGTTTGGAGGGAACTCTTGGGACCAGGGAAACGAGGAGAAGCTCAGAGCCAAGATGCTCAACAACCTCACCGAGTGTGAGGAGGGAGAGGGGGGAGCAAACAGCCAGGGTGAGTGGTGGAATCTCTCTCTCTAACACAAACACACACACACACACACACACACACACACACACACACACTACCATGAGCATTTCCATATGCTTTAGCAATCAGTGCGTGCACCCTACACAAACTGTCACATGCTGTACACACACAATCAGTCATGCAGTCATGCTTTAGTGGACAGGACATACACAGGAATGGAGTGATGTGGAGGTGGAGGTGAGAGAGAGAGAGAGAGAGAGAGAGAGAGAGAGAGAGAGAGTAGGAGGGGTGTGTTCTGCTGTTGCTGCCTGCATTGGATCCCCTCTGCTCTTTTACTGCATGCATGCCGTGACTAGAATAGTAATCGGGTCTTTTGTTTACGTGTGGTGCCCTAGTGCTCACTCATGACACACGTCACAGAGCGGCCATGGACAACACTGTGCATTCTCGGAGTCATGTTCATAAAGTGGCTTTTGTGCCTCGTGTTCGGCGAAGCTGCAGGTTGCGAGTAGTGCTATCACTTAACCTTTTGCAAAATCTCATTCCCTAAGAGCAACAGTCCACAAATATCTCAGGCCGAATAGAGTAATACAGTAATGCTGACCCATGGCTAACAGAGAGCAAACAAGTCACCTCAACCTGTTTGTAAAGGCAAAATTTAATGATACGGAATATGCTTTGTTATTCATGAATATTTATGTGTCTCTCAATTACTGCATAGTTTTATTGGATCACAGGAGTGCCACATGATACCGAAGCTGTCTCGCACCCATTAATCACACCCCATTTTATATAGAGCAAATCGAATTACATAAGCTCCGTGTGTGTTGGGGGGGGGGGTAAGCTGGTGTGTATGTGCATTTCTTTGACAGCTTGTCTGTCTTGAGACTCCTGTATCTTACTATGCCTCCAAAATTCTGTGGCACAAAGTTGATCGTTCTACATCCAGTCTGCACTGTGAAAATGTGCCTCTGTCCGTGGTGCTGATTTGTCCACTTCATTACGTGGCAAGTAGCAGCCTGAGTGGGTTTATCAGGAGATTTGGGCAAGAGACTTACTAGCCCATAAGGACACGCTGAAAGGCATTCGTCTCCAGATGTATTCAGCATCCTCCGAGTTAGTGTATTTATGCCATCTGATTATGCCGTTCTCATTATCGAGAGAAGAGTCCGCTTTTCACTCAACAGGGGGTTTTATCTTTCAGCACTGGTCTGATTCGAGTCTGCTCTTCAGGGGGTTTGTCATTGTTTATATTTATCATCATTAGCAATATTATTATGTCATTTCTTCAGTTACTGATTATGCCCTTTTAGATAATTCTCTTTTTGCTTAAACACAGTCTTGTTTCTACTTACTACTACAGAATTATGGGGGGGGGGGGTTTGTTTTTTATTTTTGGAAACTGTGAGATTAGGCCCCTCCATACAGGAAGGAATGTGTATACGGATTCATCGAACATATCCTGTGTTTTTCCGAAAGCACTGACAAGTTCATGGCATCATGACAATATAATATATTGATATCTTCATGTGTTTTTTTCTGGGTTAAATCCTAAAATGTGGTTAGTCTGAAGTTTCTCATGGTATCAGTCTGAGTTTCCTCCAGGGTTTCCTGGACAATCTGAAATCCAAAAACAATGCTGACAGGTGGATTGGTGACTCTTAATTGCCAATAATTGAATGCATGTGTGGATTTGTATGCATGGTTCCTTGCAATGAACTGGTGTGTCATTGAGGGTGTTTTCCTGCCTCTTGTTCAGTGTTGCCAGGTTCTGACAAGGATAAATGGGTTGAAAGCAGCTGGACTGATTTTTAAGATTGTAAAATGTAAAACAATAAGCAAAATATTTTCAGAATTTTAAGTGAAAGCTTCTTCAAGCATCTTTTCCTGAATATAACACTACAGGTTCTGCTGGCAAGTTGTTAGCAAATCTATTTTATCGTCATTTCGCTTATTCCTATACCTAACCAGCTATTAGTAGAGCTTTCTTACAGATCACAAAGGTAGTAATCAATATACTATATAATTGCCAGTTTCTTGGATGGAACCCTATAATTCAACAGCTAACACAATAAGCCTCTCTTGGAAAGGCTGCTGGGAAAACCCACACACCCATCATGCCATCAGTGAAGTAGTTACATTGCCTGGCCAAAAAAAAAGTCATTTGGATTTGAAGTCTCTGGAGGAAGTGTTATGATTTAGAGCTGCTTTAATTGGTCAGGTTTAGGCTCAGCAATGATGTATGGCAATAAAATGAAGTCAGTTGAATACCTGAATGTACTGAATGAGTAGGTTTTTTCTTCCCTGATGGCACTGGCATATTCCTGGACAACAATGCTAAGGTTCAAATGGTAAAAGAGTGACTCAAGGATCATGAGGAATTATTATTACACATGAATTGGTCACCACAGAGTCCTGAGTCCAGAGTCTGAGGCATCAAAATATTCAATAATATTCATCAATGTAATTTTCTTTTAAAAAATCCTGCGATCCACTCAAGAAATAAAGACCATGAATTAAATAACTCTCAGAAAGACATGTAGAAGAGAAGATCCTTTGTGCTTTTATCTTTAACTTGGGACAGTAAATTATGACTATTGTACCATTAAAGCTGTAATCTAAAAAACAATTAAAGGTATACCTATGACCTGTTGATGTATCTTAAATCAGTTTTAAAGGTTCACTATATCACGGAAATGCACCATTTATTATTTTTTTCTAGTGTATACCCTAGAGGGACACTTTATTCTTAGGACTATATTACTTGTTTATGTGTAGTACTGTGTCTCTCTTTCACGCTCGAATCACTACTCTCTCTCTCTCTCTTTCTCTCTCTCTCTTTCTCTCCCTCTCTCTCTCTCCCTCTCTCCCCCTCTCTCTTCTACCAGTTTGCTGCAGAAAGTCATTAATGATGATGTAGTCTTGGCTGAGTGCACACTTAAATGCCCTATTGGGAGTCACTTCATTTTATCTTCAAGATAAGGCACTTCATGTGTCAAAGTACTACATAAAAAAGAAAGTTAAGGTGTGTGTGTGTGTGTGTGTGTGTGTGTGTCTGTGTAAGTGTGTATGTTAGCTCTACCTTTCCTGTAATACAATCCAGGCCTTTATTTGGTCAAAAGAATATGTAATATATTCATTTACCACCTGTTAAATTGTCCTAGATTTAGATCCAAGTGGCACTTTGTCTAATAAATCGTCATGAAATTTGGTCTAAATGAATAATGAATTGGTCACCCAAGGTTAGCCAAAGAGGAACTGGACACCTGTTTCACACACACAACCGCATGTACACCCAGACTGGCATAGTGTTGCAGTGATTAATGAGATCTCATTATCTATAATGGTGACACTGCTGATGCTGTTTTCAGTCACCCAGTGCTCCGTTCTTCTTGTTTAACACACACAACTGGAACACATCCAGTTATAGCACTTGTTAATTGATCAGAGGAGAAAGAAATATGGGTTACTCGAATAAAAAGACCATATGGTCTATATTAGAGGGAATACGTATACGAACATTCATTTTGAGTTAATTATGTCGACCTTCTCTTATAAAAGCGCAAAGTACAAAGAGGTCTATTCATGCAGTACATTTCATTCTGAAGTGCCTCAGTGGAAGAGGTTTGTAATTACTAAAAAGAAGGAAGGTTGCATTTTGGGTACACGTCTCTCAATCTCTCCATAGCATGTGTGTGGTCAGAGAAAAAACAATACTCTTGTATTTTCACCCATTTGGCATCCAGATATCTTGTCTAATATCACCAAAGAATAGATACAGCCCTTATGTTTTGTCTAATAATGTCCCATGTTAAAGAACTTGGATTTGGATTTGTCCTTGCATAGTTAACAAACTGGATTTTTTTGAAGGTGAGAGAGTGTCTGTGTGATGGAGAACTATCACCACAGAAACTGCTGTCACAATGAAACAGTTAGTGTAGGTGGAGGAGGCTGATGAGAGGTGGATAGTGAAAAGAAAAAAAAAAGCAGTGAAGGATACTTCAGTAAGACTGATGACGATGGGTTGCGGGGACAGGAAGTGACTGAAATGGTCAGAAACAAGTGCAGTGTTAGCATGACGCACCTTGATACTGCAACTATAGTTCAAGTTACTCCTTTGTAATCTCGCTACCTGCCATATTATAGCCGAGGAGCGTTCAGTGCGCTGATAGAGCGCTGTTTACTAAGCCAATTCATTAGCTTGCATGGATGATCTTTTTAAAATGTTGGAGCCATTTTAGTGTTGTTTGTATAAAAAAAAGAAAAAAATATATATTTTGATGGAGTTGTTGTGAATGTACTAAGTTCTTGATTTTATATTACCATTTACTGATTGGCTGTATTTAAGAAAAGGAACAGAGGTAGAGGTGTGGTCTGTCTTTAAATTGGTATTTAAGAAAAGACAGAAGATAGAGTGGAAAGGGAAACAGTTGTTAGCTCATTGAAATAAAGCTAGAAGTGTAAAACACACAGAAATGTGTGAAATTTATGCTGAGTTTATGGTGACTTGCATGTGGCAAGTTGCCAGTTGTACTAATGTCATTTCACACTGTGATAGATTGGTGCCCTGTCCAGGAGGTATTCCTGCCTTGCACCCAAACAGTGAGCCGGATGGACAAAACAGATAAGAGAATGACTAACTGATAAATGTCATTTCCCACTTCAGCACATTCAGCATTAAAAACAAATGAAAAAAAAAAACATAAATGCCTCCAGGTGGCACACTGGGTAACATTGTCGCCTTACAGCAAAAAGGGGCGTATGTTCAGTGCCCTGACCAGGTGTCCAGGGTCCTTTCTGTGTGCATGTTATCTCCTTGTCTGTGTGGGTTTTATCCAAAAGCTCTGGTTTCCTCCCACAGTCTAATGACATGCACTCAGATACTAAACTGTCCCTAGGTATAAGTGTGTGTGAATGCATCTGTCTGTGTGTCTGCCCTGCGATTGACTGGTGACCCATTCATGGTGTTTTTCTCACATCTGGGATAGACTTAGCACATCCCATGACCCAGTAGAAGTATAAGATAATACATTTGTGGACAACACAAAAACTCAGTCGGAGCCAAACTCATACAGTTATGGGCCTGAGTGGCAAAGCAACAACAGCAGACAATAGTGAGTTGCTTAGCAACAAGGTAACTACCTAACATTAGTGGTAACACTAAGGTTGATGATTCCCAAAGCAGCGATTAGTAAGTGTTGTAGATTTAACTGATGTTAACTGATCTGGAGCCAACAGTAGAATAGTGAAGTGAATTAAAGATGGGGCGCACCGTCATGCTGATATAAAGTCACTGGCTTTGTCCCAAATTACATTCTCATATATTGCTTTGACATATTGTTTAGTATAGAACTACTAAACATTATGTGAAAGCAATATATGAGAACAGGAAGTGTGTCTGAATAAATATTCTTTTATTAGATAATTTATCCCATAATTCAGCTGAAGCTGAGAAGGAATTTAGTGAAGAAGAAAAATGGCAGAACACCTGGAATCGGCTGTTTACAACAACAAAAAAATATTATTAAACATAATGAGTAGCATTGTGAAAAACAAACAATGGTCTGATTTTAAAAATTGTTGTTGTGTCATTGGTAAGATGGCGCATGTAGTATGTCTGAGATTCTGTGCATACTGCACACTCACATACTTAAAGATCCTACTGCTTAGCATAGCATTTTTCCATTCATCTATCCATCCATGTATCTATCTATCTATCTATCTATCTCTTGCATAGAGTCTTAACACAGAGAGCACACTGTGGATAAAGCTGATGCTGGTTTGCACATATCTTGAATATGCATTTGATATTTTAGTAAAGATGTTCAATAACTGGTGTATCTGTCTGCTCAGGAAATTCAGGAGCCTTATATGATCCTGTTCCCTCTGTCATTATTAGAAGAGAGGAATAAGGAGTTAGCACAGCACAGTTGTGTAACATGGAGACAGCATTTAGTGTAATTATGCAGCAGTGAGCTTCTGTCTGATGGTTACACAGAGAACACCCACATCTTTCTCTCATTCCTTTCCCTAGCACAATATCTATCTATCTATCTATCTATCTATCTATCTATCTATCTATTATTATTATTATTATTATTATTATTATTATTATTATTAATAATAACACCCTGAAGAAAAAAAAACTCACTTAGATGACAAGACTAAGAAACCTTGAGAAAAAACAAACTCAGAGGGAACCCCATTGGGAACACCATTCTCATTTGCGTGACATGGAAAGCACCATTATAAATTATCCCTGCTTATATAGACGTGCAAATATACAACCAGAAAATTTGTTATATTTGACATTTTGTCAGCTGTTTACTGATGGACACATGACTGATGGACAGTAAAAACTGTTCAGACCTAGTTTTCCTGTAATGACTGATTATATCAGTCACAGTCCAGAGCCAAATTCATGGTTTCTAGGCTGTCCATCATGGCGATTTTTACACTGCCGATGTGGGTTGATCCTCAGCAGCGGTGAGTGATGTTCATTTGATGAGACTCCAAGCAGACATACAGCATCAGGAACAGGCAGGTCTGGAGAGCTGAAGGACTCTGGAATGGACCTAATACATAAGAACCTTCTAGTAGATAATAAAATAAGAAACAAATGATAATCTGTCTATCAGTATATTAATCCGTATTAGTACTTTATTTGTTCCTGACTTCTCCTATTAAATTTGCATTGTGCACTGTGCTGTCACTCATAAACTCATTAGTGCATATATACACTGAGAAGCTCATTACCTAAAAGCCTGAAGCTGATACTGAGAACATCAGGAGTGTGCAAGACACTCAGAAATTTCAATAAGTGAATATTCCTCACTATTTCTTAACACAACACCTTCCAAATTGTTAAGACATGACATGCTCTTGAGTGCCTTTGAACAAGGTACTTAACCCCGAATTGCTCCACTGGTGCCATGGATAGTGTTGCCCACCACTCTGGGCATGTGTGCTCGCTGTTCTTACTGTATGTGTTCATTAGTGTGTATGTGTGCTTCACTGCAATGGATGGGTTAAATGCGGAGGTCACTATATTTCACTCATCCATGCAGTGAAACTCACACACTAAGAGGACATAAACACACTTACCTGGAACTGTGGGCAACCCCTGTCTAAAGGTTAAAGGTGCTCTGGCTATAAGATGTTTGGGATCCTTTATAACCTGAAATACTAGGGACTAGAGCTGGTCAGAAC
>JAOVVF010000017.1:8833035-8846769 GCA_028565595.1 Duopalatinus emarginatus | reverse complement strand
CAAGGTAACCAAGAGGTAAGAAACAAATTGGATAATAAATAATTGTTTTTAGGGTATCTGAGGGCTGATTTAAAACATGGGTCAAAACCGACCTGTTAACATAAGAAATAGTAACAGAAAGCTAAAACAAGAGAAAGGTTATGCTACATGCCTATGTGCACACCTCATTGCAGAATGGGGCAGAATGAACAATGACTCATTATCATTTAATCAGACACTAAAACTGATTAATCAGACAGGGGGAAAACACACCTATAATATTTGATCCATATGATATTTTGACCGACAAATGTCACAGACATTTCAATAAGACCCTAGGAAACTGGTTTAACTTGCAATAAATTAGTATAATATATCAGCTGTTAAGCTTTTCTTTTTGCTTACTGGTTTATCTCTCCAACTCTGTGTTGCATTTGTACAGTAGGGGAAAACGTGGGAGGATCCCAGAATAAATCAGGCTAACAGACTTCCACTTGAACGCGAAGGTACCTTAATTACGCCTTCATGAGCGTGAAAAAAGGAGCACGTGATGAGCATGTGAAGGCAGAGTTATTTAATTGAGCCAAAACTCAGAGTCAAGATTTTACTTCACAACCCTGACTAATAAAAAAAAGGTACGAATGTTTGTGTCAGTGTGTTTACTTTACTTCTTTAATTTATGTGTGTCTGTTGTATTTTATGTGCGTTTTCTCCAGTGGTCAACATCAGCTCTCCTGTCAAACAAGGTGAGAGATAGAATATACGTGTGAGACGTGTGTGTATGTGATTTTTATGTTGTCGTTTGATTGAACTATTTCTTTGTTCTGTTTGTGTTTATTTCATTTATATTTGTGTAACATGTCTGTATGTCTGGCCTGATTTCAGCAGGTCTTGTTTGTTCGTTTGAGTGCCGTGTGTCTGTGCATGTGCAGTAAGTATGTGGTGATCTTCTATCCCTCAAAGCCAAGCCACAGCACTAGTATACATCAAAGTCAGACAGAGAACTGATACAGTGAGGCAGGAGGCTATTAACGTGCAATCACACCAGGTCAGTCTGAGCCCCCGCTCACTCGATGCAGAATTCAACCCCAGTGTAATTTGGCTTGGGTGGTTGGCTACTGATTTAAGTTTTGCGACTGCCAGCAATCTTACCCTTTATAAGCGACACATCTCTTTTCAGCAAAGCCTTCAAACAGATTCAGTAAGTCAAAACCCCAGCCAGCTTCATTACCACCTTCTGTGTGTAGATTTTCTGGCCTTTGTAGTTCCCTTGACTTCATTATTTACCATATTGTCCCACATCATATGGAGAGAAAAAAAACAACCCTAAACATGAAAGTGTACCTGATTTGGCCAACATAAAAAAACAAAAGTTGTCTGCCAGGAGAAAATGTTGTTTATGACAGATACGGAGACATTTTTATGTGGATAAGGTTTATTGCACATTATACTATACTACTGATAATTATATAATATATATTTATACTACAATACTGCAGAACATTTTGTACTCTGAATCTTATTCAAATCATGATAAATCGCTCATGCTAATATGCTGGGTCTTATATGAGGGACACTGTACATAACCCAAGCCCACGAATGTCTAGTCTATGGTAAGGTATTGCTTTTTGTATGTAGATCTAAAAGTTATTATAACATTTATGTAAGGACTCTCCATAAATTGGTAACAGTCAGTACGTTTTCAGCCTTCATCTGGAGCATGAGCGTGAAAAAAGGAGCGCGTGATGACATGATTCATCTGGACTTTGAGCTTTCCTAATGTCTTAGGAACATATTTTTTGTCTTCAAGAATATGTAACCCATCTGTGCAGTGAAACACACAGACTGACTATAGATATATAACAAAATGACTTTCATCGACAATCCACAACATTATATTACAGATAAACAGTAACTATAATGTGCTTAAAGTTACTGTGTGTTATTTTTTAATTAATAGATAAATTAAGAAGCACTGTGGTTTAGGAATAAAATGAGGAATAAACCCTATGAGACATGCTGTTATAGAAAGAAACCAGCACCAACAAGACAGGACTGAAGTGCCCTCGAGCAAGGCAGCTAACCCCCAATCTCTCCCTAAGCACCATGGATAGCGTTGCCCACACTCCAGGCAAGTGAGCTCACTGACCTACAGTGTATATGTTCACTGGTGTGTGTGTGTATGTGTGTGTTTCACTGCATGTATGGGTTTAATGCAGAGGTCAGATTCCTCTGTGTGTGCAATCAGTGGGCAATAAGTTGTTCACTCACTTCACTTTGAAAGATCGTTCTCTCACCAATCGAATACTGCTTTTATCATCAAACTGATTCTTCTGTAGTCTAGCGAGCCCATTGACAGGATGACTCACTCACTCACCCATGCTGTTATGTGTTGCTCAGGACCACAACAAAACAGGATCTCCGGGTCAGGTCAGATAGGGGATGATGTTATCTGTCATCTTGGGTGTCATAGCACACAGACAAAGCACATCACTGCTAGAAAACTGTTGTAAATCTTTTTTAGATAGCCATAAAAATGCATCTGATGGATAGATGGATAGTTGCTTAGTATAAGACTACAAAATCGAGTTCAGTAGATGTAGGATGATGAGTCCAGGATCTAATAAAGGAAAGATATCCACCAGGGCTTCCCCCAGCCTTCCCATCAGGGCAGAAAATAATAGCACGGGTGGTAAGAATACATTTTTTTCACATTTGGCCATATTGCACTGCCTCACTTTGATTAATTTTTCATAACAGTAATCGATGCTTGATAGGGGGCCCTAATAATGTTTTAGATATGAATGATGCTTATAATGAAGGAAATAGGTAAGGAATGCGTCCTATAGTACACCTAAAATCTTATATGAATCAGGATTGCTCTGCCGCTAGCGTGTAGAATGGGACTCTTGGGTTTTTTGTACAGGTACTGATAGGTCCAGGCAGTTGAACTGGTTATAAATACAAGCCTGTTTCACTAAAGGGTGAATATGAATGCACAATGATGATTTGATGATATTCTATATGAAATCTCACATTCTCAAATCTCATCTTCAACCCAGAGGACCTTTGCTAATTGTATCAGTTTAAACCTTTCAGGAGTTTAACCTTTAGACATAATTTTGGCTTTAAGGTCAAGTAACGTTCTCTGGGTTGGGCAGATGATGTCTAATCAAATCATCGCTGGTTCCTCCTTAACATGTCTTGTGTGCGACTGACACAAACCGAAAGGCATGATGCATGGAGAAGCATGTTGTAATCTGACACCTAATATAGTGGGGGCAGAAAACTACTCTTGGGCCTGCTTAAAATTCCATTTGTCATTGGAATCCCGATCAGGATATGAAACATGATGGGAGCTTTTGGTAAGATGTGACTCTGCATTTGGGGAAAGCTGCTACAGGTTACACATCACCTGATTATGATTATAGAGCAACTGGTTACACATAGCACTCTGTGTCTTATTTATCCCATTCAGAGCCATACAACATCATACCACTCTTTCATTCTCTTTATTGCTCTCCCTTTCCGAGTGGTGTACTTGTGAGGTTATGGAGGGCTGAAAACAATGGATAATAGAGCACAGCCCATCAGCTGTCCAAGATAATACAGTCTCATTATTTCTCCCAGCCGTCTGCCTTGTTCAGGAAAGGATTATTTTAAAATGCATTGACTGTGATCCAAAGAATTGATGGCACAAGTTGTCAGGATAAATAGCTCCCACACAATCAGTGCATTGTCACTTTACTCATACAGAGTTGTGACATTTAGTTGAGCACTTGCCAGCATTTTTTTTTTTTTTTAACAAAGCCTATTTTTATATAAATGAAATGCATCTCAGTTTTTTCAAATTGTACAACTGTACATCTGTATGCACACCAAAACAAATTACGAGTATGTAAATGTGTAGGAGTGCCACAGCAGGTAGTGTCTGTGTCTCACAGCTCTTGCTAAGTTCCCAACGTGTATCACGTCCTGGGATGGATTTGTTGACTGTTTCTGATACAGTTGACACACAAGATCTACTCACTGGATTACTGATTGTTTAACACACACTGTTTTTTTTTCTCATATCAGCTTTATATGGTTATGTCCATTACCCATGGGCCTCTGAACTCTGTCAGGCAGTCTTCACTGTGGCAAAGAACACTACAAATAGAAACCAGGCTAGTGAACTGAAATGTTCCATCTGAAGCAGCAGTCAGATTAGAAAAATGTGTCACACTGACACATACTCTGAAAATGGCTGCTTGTTAAAGCAGAGAAGGGATAACTTGGCCAGGCAAGGGAAAAGGCTGACATGAGTCTGTTTATGTTCAGGGAAATATATAAAATGTAAAATATAAGACATCAAAATTTTGTCATTAAAAAATGTGTGGTTCTGATTATTTCTTTTTAAGACTTATGTATGGATATTATATAATATATAAGTATGTGTATGAACAAATATCAGTGAACACCTTTGTGTACCATGTGTGCACTAAATACTATTTCTTAGCCCTACACACACAGTCTTTTTCTACCTTACAATTTATGACTGATTACATACTTTTACTTTGTTGTATTTGCCCATAATGTCTTTTTTTTATATATATTTTTCTATTCATGTATGGTCCCATTTTAAGAGCATTTGCATTATCTTACAGAGCGAAGGGAGGTTATTGTTAAGGACAGAGTACTAGCAGGAGAAGAACTCATACTAAAGAGAGGTCTGAGAGAGAGAGAGAGAGAGAGAGAGAGAGAGAGAGAGAGAGAGAGAGAGAGATAGGTGTATACGCTCTACACAATGGCTTATGTGTGAGCTGTTAATTTGCACAGCATTTCACACCTACAGTGTTCTGTCAGACCTAGTGGGTCCAGACGTGGCAGGTCAGTACCTTTCCGTCCTTGCACCAATCACACCTAGGGGAGCTGCTGCTCGCGTTCCTACTTTGTCAGACCTGCAAAATTAAACTTCAATAAGCTCTGACCATCCATGGTCTTATCAGAACAGTAATTCAATTCAATTTGAATTTGTTCGTGTAGACAGTGGACATGCTTCAGGATGCAAATTTTAAACTTATTCCCAAGGTTCAAACCAGAGGAACAAAGGGTTCCAAAGGGAAATCCATCACTTCAATCAGTATCTGGGTGACACCAGATACTATGATTAGGAATAATTTTCCTTCTGTTACTCTATACCAAGTAAATCATACATACTAGCTGTCTGGCTACTCTCTGGCACATAGACATAGCAACAGATCCTTCTATGGATCTTCTATGTGAACAGACCAGACAGCGTAGTCATTACCCTGCATCAGTGTGCCTTGGATACCTGTGATACTGTCGTTGATTCACTGGTTGTCCTTCCTTGGACCACTTTTGGTAGGTATTAACCACTGTTTATCTGGAACACCGCACAAGACCTACTTTTGTGGAAATGCACTGATCCAGTCATGTAGACATCACAATTTGGTCCTTGTCAAACTCACTCAGATCCTTAGACTAGTCTATTTTTCCTGCTTCCAACACATCAACTTTAAGAACTGACTATTCACTTGCAGTCTAATATATCCCACCCCTTGACAGGTGTCATTGTAACTAAATAATCAGTGTTAACTTTAGCTCTTAGTGGTTTGTGGATTTAACATTATGGCTGATCGGTGTATCTAGTGCAGTTAGTAGTAGGGTCTTAGAAGGCCGGTATTAAACTAAATAGGTAAAACCACTTTTTTTCTGTGTTTTTGTTGTTTTTTTTATTGTGGCCAAGAAAATGAAATCTAATAGAAAGCATTTCTTTAAATGTTGGCTATGTTGGCCAAATTGTACTATATTATGACTTAAATTAGCAGCCAGCCTTAAAAATCTAATATGCTGTTTAGCTACAAGTTAACATAAGAAATAGTGGTTATAAAACCTGGTTACATTACAAACTGCTCTTATACACTGACCTAAATCAGACCTTGTTCTTGTTATAACTAAATGATATAACTGTCAGACTATATGAACAGTTCCAGGTGAAGACTGCTTTTATTGTAACAAATAGACAAATCCAAATCACTGACTAAAGTGCACGCTATATGTATACACTCTGATCAGCCATAACATTAACACCTGCCGAAACAGCCACCAAAGCAGCTCTGAGTCGTCAATGCATGAACAGCACCAGACCTCTGAGGGTGTGATGTGGTATTTGACACCAAGATCCTTCAATCCTTCTCCTTCTATCTTCTGTGGGACCAGACTAGACAGACTAACCCACTGCATACTGGGAACACCTCGACTAGGCATCAGAACTTTCCTTTGTCAAAGTTGATAATGATGATGATGATGGTGATGATGATGAAATTAACCTGCACCATATATGGCTCTGTATGAATCTGTATGAATAGAACTCTGATAGTTGGGAATAGGGGTGTGAAATGGGGTATTATTTATTTCAAGAGTGGTAGTTACAAACCATGTGGCCACATGTGTGTGTTGATCTGGAGCTCAGTGAACACACTCCTCCTGAACTTTGGGTAAATAAATAAGTCATGTGTGTGAGTGTATGTGACTGTGTGTGTTCACCCACAAGGCCACTCTTGGACTCTCCACTTACATCATGTACAGCTGAACGGAGATGTCTCCTCTTATTAGACACACTAACAGGGAATTAAGGACTTTCCCATCACTCCAAATAGATCTGGGCTTTCTGTTCTAGAGACTATAACAGACAGAACTTAACTATCTAAAGTAGGGGCTGTCACCTGATGGACTGAAGCTTGATTGCTGTCCCAGGCTGTGTGCTTGAAGAATAGCAGTGTAGCAGAAGTGATCAATGTAAGAAACAACATGTATATTCTCCAAAAATACTGCATTTTTATAGCTGTTTAAAACACACCTCACCTGTTCCCAAACATTACTGTTAGATATGCTCTGCTTCATTTGAATCAAACCCACAGCATTCTCAGTCTTTATTGTGTGGCAAAGAAAAACACTTTTTCAGTGCAAACCCAGTGCAGTTTGATTTCCATGACAGCATGATTGCACCTTGATATGACCTGGCTACAAGCAAACTGAGTTAAGGATTGCTGGGGTCATTTTTTAACATGTGCAAGACAGCAAAATGAATGCCAGAGGATGGAACTGGAGTGCTACAGGAGTGCACTGTATTCTGGATATCAGATGCAATAAATTTCTGTACACGGCAACCACAGAAATAAGAGATCAAGCCATATTGATGTGTTATATCGATGGGCTCCAATTATTAGTTTATTTAATGAGTTCCTGACTCTAGTTTGAGTTTTACTTTAGGTAAAAGTGGACCAGTCAGTGTTTTTTGGCACTGATATTGATCACCTTTCAGCGTGATTGGCCAATACCCAAGGGTAGGGCTGGATGACACTGTTAACTGATGCAATCAAGACATAAAACATGGCCTTAACTGGTTTATTACCATTTATAATGACTCAAGCAGCTTCAGAAATAGCAGGTAACTGGGCCTAATTGTTGTATTGTTATTTTCTATCAAAAGATCTGAATAAAATATGGTGTTTCTACAGTTGTGCGAGGCCCACTATTTTATATGCCATTTAAGACACTACACGAAAAAGCCTGTGCGTTGCCAAATCATACACAACAGGAAAAATGAAACTGCACCAAGTATGCAAGCGTGTAAGCTTGCAGACCCTTTCTGCTACTTCCAACTCTTGCTAACTTCTTTTTGCACAAGGTATGCTGAGGCCTACTCAGAAACTAAAGGGTCTGTATTTATATCTTGCATTTCAGCTACACACTGCATGGGACCTGTGACTGTGGGGTTTCATGCAGGACCTTCCTTCCTAGATAGAACTCTAGAGGGAAATACAGAAATGTGGTTCACTCTGGGCTGCATCAATCCTTACCTCATAAAATATGATTTGTTTGTTTCAACCTATTGGTAAACTCTTAGGATTGGCATACTTAGAGAAATATCAGGTTAAATATGTGCCAAAAGTGATTCATAGCTAATTGATACTCCCATCTGTTAGAATTTGTATTAATTGTTTTCACTTTGGTTGACTGAATCCTGGAGCCTGATGGATCCTTTTTCTATCATCAGGTTATAACCCAGCAGACTGAGGACATTCTAGTCTAGACTAGTCTAGTCTAGTCATTGGTGTGGTACAGCAGTAACGTCATTGGCTCCCATGTGAGAGACCTGGGTTCGATTTCTGGTTTGAGCAGCCGGTCTGTGCTGCACCAGTAAGGGTCCTTGGGCAAGACTTCTAACACCACATTGGCCGACTTGTAATACCAATAACCTTGTAAGTCGCTCTGGATAAAAGCGTCTGCCTAATGCCGTAAATATAAACAAATGTAGTCTCCTGGTGCTACTGTAGCCCAGATATTTAAATTTCCTTACTCTACAACCTCAAGCCTCAAGCCAATCTACATTGTTGTATTTTTGTAGTTAATATGATATAGACAGAAAAAATAAGATTGTTTGCTGAGACGAATCTCTGCTGGCCATGCTTACAAAACCATTCCTGTGCTATGTATTAATAATACAAATACATGTAAATTCTCACCTTTGCTGATATTTTTTTACATGTCTACATACCAGTCAGTCTTTTCATGCCATTCAGAGCAGTACTATAAACCATGTACACTTCAGTGGATCAGTGTGGTTACAGCTGGATTGTGCAGGTAATAAGAAGTCTAATTCACCATCATTTCAGTTCTCATCCTTGTTCAAGTGTCGGTAAGGGAATAGTGCTTAAGATCATTAAACCGTTCGGAAATTGCATGGGGGTGGACAGGAGCATATGAAAAGCGGTGGCCTCCTGACACTTATTTATTTATTGGATTTCCACAAATAATATGCTGTCAGGGAGCCCAGCTGTGGAGCTTAGTGGGGTGTAAGGGGAAATAAAATTAAAGTTGACACACACTCCCACACACACCACACATTATGTAATGTTCCCATTTATCATCACAGAAACCAAATAGGAATGCAAAAGTCTCTTTCTGTGTCTTCTTCCATCGCCCAGTCCTTTTATGTTTTCTCTGGTCATAATCAGTGTAAGCCATTAAAAGAAAAGACGTAAACAGGAATCTCCAAAACTGCATTCAACGTTATATCCTGGCTAATAAATATAGCACATTTCTTCAGCGTTCAGGTGAATGTCTTCCGCGGCCCATCTACCAAATTACTTTACCTATACCAGACTTACCTCTCCTGGGTTGAGAGTTTCTCTTCTGTCAGTTTAACAGCCCACTGGTCTGTTAAATCTCCTGTAGGTTTGAGAACCGTTTTGAGCATCAAATTTCAGAAGACTGCTATGAGTTCTAAGCCTCTACAAACTGGAACTATGATGTCATTATTATGGAAAACTGAATTGTCCACAGTTCTCTAAAATTAAAGAGCTTGATATAGTTTGTAAACCTGTTCATTTTGTAAACCTGGCCTTGTCTGTTTACTTTAAAACAGGTTAGCCCCACTTATTAACTTTACAGTTCAGCAGAGCTTGTTCTCTTTAAGCCGTGTTAGCCCCTCCCACTGATTTTATAGCCCTGCCTATTCAGCAGGTAAGCCATGTCTGTTCACTTTAATCTAAGTTAGCCCCACCTATTAACTTTATAGCAGATCAGGCTTGCATGTTCTTTTAAAGCTATGCTAGCCTCTACCGCTCACTTTGTAGCCTCACCCATTTACTTTACCGCAGGTTAGTCCCACCTATTCACTGTACAGCAGGTTTACGCTGTCTGTTCACTTAATTCCAAGTTAGCCCCACTTATTAACTTTACAGAAGATCAGTCACAAATTAGATCACTTTAGGCTGTTAACCCCACCCACTCATTTTATATCCCTGCCCACTTATTTTACAGCAAGTTAACCACATATATAGGTAATAAGTGATATTCAGAGTCAAAGTTGGCGGGTTTTCTTTCTATTTTTAATCAGTGATATATCTCCAGCCAAACAATGATTGCATAAGGGGATGGTTCAGCAGAAGGATTATTAACTGGTGATTTGTTGCCACACCCATTGTGCTCATCCAGAGGCTGACTGCATCTTTGATTGAGGCACAATACATGGCAGAAAGATCCTGCTGGAGCATGGAACAATTTCAATGACACTTTATGTGAGAGAAGACCTAAAATTTCTAATTCTAATATTTGATCGATTTCTTACTATTTACTATAAACACTGATTTTGAGGCAGTTTTATCAAACTAATTGTCTCAATGTGGTCCCAATGTGCTAACACAGTTTAGCTTCTAATTCTATAGCTAGTCTAGTACTAGCAGATACCTTTATTTATATCTTATATACGTCTAAAGATCCAAGAGACAATAACATGACCATCCAATCAGAACAAAGGTCATTTGCACGAAACAGTATGAAAGTAGTATTAAAGACGCAAGGAAATACTCTGGTGGAATAGAGGTCAGAAAACAGTAATGTAAAGCTAATGATGACTGACTACTTGGTCATTTTATAATCTGTTATAATGGATTGAAATTTAATTTATTTTTGCACAATTGGATGTATTTTGAAATAATGCCTTCAATTCATTATAGTGCCCAATTTCACTTTACCTCAGGGATTATTACTCAAACTTTTAAGGCTGACTATTTGTCAATATGTCATTGACCCACTGAGGATTAAAGTGTGACAAGAATTTAAATATATACACAGGCAGCTAAAGCAACAATATTTTAGCCAATAGGGAATGATTATCAAAGTAATTCAGATTTTTTTTTTTTTTTTTTTTTTTTACCTAGCGTGCAAAGCTTTGCCATGTCCAACAACATTACTAGTGAATGTATAAGTTCTGTCTGCACTAAGTGAAAAATAGATCAGTAGCATGGTGACAGTGACCTCTGATAGGCTGTATTGGAGGTATAAGTGGCTAAACTTCATTTAACCCAGTAGGCCTTGTGAGTAATATTATTTTTATTGAATAACTTTTTTAAAATATAATTTTTACTTATATATTCATTGTTATTGTTTTGTCACTGTTAACTATGTAATGCATCATAACTCATGTTTGAGTGGAAATTATATTGTTTAAAATCCCAGTCTATCCTGCAAAGAAGCAAAATGGCCAACCCCTACAGCCACAACTTAAAATGGCCACCACTGAAAACACCCTCTTTTCTTCACCAGAGATCTAACACCCATTTCGAGTTTAATTTTGCACACCTGCGCAGCCCATGGCCTATATAAACCCAGCAGAATCCCAAAGACTTTGTGAAGTATTTGCATTTCTCTGAGCTATTACCAAGCCACTGATATTTGATTCTGGATTTTGATAACTGCTCAGTTTGTTGGATGTTATGAGCAGCGAACAGCTGAGCTGTTTAACAAACATCAGACATCATGTTACAACTAATTTATTGGCTGTACATTTGCCCTTTTTCTGTATAGCAGGGGATTTTTTTTAATATCACACTATCCGTATCACCTAAATGAGGATGGGTTCCCTTTTGAGTCTGGTCTCTCTCAATGTTTCTTCCTCTTGTCAGGTTGTTTTTCTCGACACTGTGATCGGTATCATATTAGTGAATGTGGCTTCATGCATCTAGTTTGAAAAAGTGACAAATAGTTGTGTCAGTTAATAATTTAAGGTCAGTCTTGCAGTCTGTATGTGCCAGTTAGACAGAGTGAGAAACAACAGTTTAAAGGCCTCAGGGATATTGTAGCCATGTCAACTATATGTTTGTGTGCTGATGCATACAGGCTGAATGATATATTATATATCTTGGCAGCATATGGGAACTGATAGAATTGTTGGCTTATTTCTCCCTCCTGGAAATGATTTTACTTTTCAACAGGAAATAAGTGCTCACATGATTGCATGTTTCTTTTGTGTATTAGAACTATTAAATGTATACTCAGTGGTCACTTTATTGGGAACACCTGCACATTAGGGTATTGGTCTTTTTCACTACAATTATTTGTGTAACTGCAGACTTTGTATCAGCTCAAACACTGAACCACACTGATCGCTGAATGTTTTTTTGTGGTTTGAACCACAAAACTGTGTAGTTTATACTCAATGGGTGACATAGAAAAAACAAGACATTTTGAATTAAGCAGTTCCTGAAATACTCAAACTGGCCTGCTTGGAGTTGATAAATATGCCATGCTGAAATCATACTATTCCTATTAAAGTGGCAGGTGAGAGTATAAAGATGGCTGCTGTTGCATGACAGGGTTCTTTGGATGGTTAACAATTCTAGCTTTCCAAAGAAGCCTACTAGGAAGAGGTCTTTATCTGTGTTGTCAGTCAGGTAAAGGTTAAATGCCTCAGGGTTAAATAGTTAATTTCATTGATTTATGGATAATCATTATCTGCTAAAAATGGCTGCTGAATATTAAACTGTTTGTTTAGCTAATGATGGCTTTCTGTTAAGCTTATTTAGTAAAAGAGTTGTGTCTGAAGCTAGACTGCTCCCTATGTCTTTTTTGTTCAGAGCACCAATTTATACAGTTTACACTAGGGATTGTCAAGCTAATGACCTAAGCTAATGTCCTCTCTGAACAAACATAGTTGGAGCCAGTTTTAACCCAATACCTTCCTAGTATTTGTATTGTCTGCATCAACAGCCACTGGTCCAAGAAGAATAATAAATAAACTCCACAGTTTTTTACATTGAGCATGGAAACAGCTTATATTTGTTTGGCCAAAAAAATTAATTGGAATATATATTGTGGTCCTGTGTGTTTATAATAAACTGCCAGTCCAATGCAGATAATTTGCATAGATTAAGTGTCTAATAGCACGAAAGCACAGAACTGATGCTCTGCAGAATGAATGATTTCCCAGACAGTGTGAACTGAATGAAGGAGTATTATCCTTTTTCACTGCTTGAAGCTCGACTTTTGTTAACGTTAAATGTGAAGTTATCTTAATCGACGAAGATGAAGGTACTTCAGGGTTCTGAATGTCTCATTCAGGAGAACAAACCTGTAAAAACTATGAAAGCAAAAGCTCAGATATCAAGGCTACAAGTACAACAACTTTGAAAGAAGATATATATATATATATTATATTGTCTTATAACAAATCAGTTTCCTTTTTAGTTTTTCTCTATTATGGTTGAAATTTTTTACCTCCACTTTACTGTCATTTTACCAAAACAGTGTTGTACAGTATAATGAAAAACTGTTGGGCTACTTCTCTTACATAGTGATAAAACTTAGAATAATACAAAACTAAGAAAGTAAAATGTTAAACTAGTACTATAGATAAAATACATAGAGTAAAATAAATAAACACAATAGTGCAAAATGGCAAACACTGGCATGGTATATGGACTGTAGTAGATATAATAGAGGTAGTAGGACGAGTAAAGTGCAATGTGATATACAAATGATGTTTTTTATACCTTAGGTGTTCATGTACAAAGTTAAAAGTTCAAGTTAAAGTTTAAGTGCACATAGTCGGGTGAGCTGGTGAAGCTCAGTGTATAGATGTAGACGTGCCAGTTGTTTATAATTTGGTAGGTGTGGCTGGATTGACCAGTTGGGTAAAAGCTGTTTTTGATTCTGGTGGTTCTATCTTGGATCTTCTGGTGCCTTTATCCAGATGGAAGTGGCTGGAACAGGAAGTGGCAAGGGGGTGTGGGATCTGTTGCTGGCCTTCCTCAGGCATCTCCTGTTGTCGATTTCCTGAATAGGTGAATGTACTGGGCAGTTTTCACCGCTCACTACAGGGCCATGCCATTAGGCAGCAGTGGCAGCGGTTGTAGAAGGTGCAGAGGAGCTGAGGTAGGCTGACTCCAGCAGTCTCAGGGGGAGGTG
>JAOVVF010000017.1:8801264-8813841 GCA_028565595.1 Duopalatinus emarginatus | reverse complement strand
CTAGTCACGCTCACGTACTGTTTTCACGTACTGTTCAGTACGGAAGTATGTGATTTCGGACGCAGCCTTACTCTTACTGAAGCAGCGCGCGACAAGCCTCAATATGAACTACGGGTGAATCGCAGAGCCAAATTAGAATTTGCGTTAACGGCACTATTTTTTCTACTTTTTTTTATCACAATAATTTGAGATTGTGTTATTATCACGTTAACTTCGACAACCCTAATATATATATCATATATATATATCATTGTGTCATTTAGCATAATAGGTGGCAGGTTTATTTCTTTATTTATGTAATAGCATTGGCCAATATGGAACACCTGGAAGAAGCATTAGAGGTGAGTCTAGTTCAATCTTGACTTTATGTGTAATTGGGACATAAGGGTGGTTTTGGCTTGTTTAAACGATGGTAACCCTAGTTTTGTGTATTCTAGGTAACCGTGGGGTTTGATTCATTTTTGTCATTGATTCAGGTCTTTGCCTGTGGTGTGCTGTATGTAGATCTCCTGACTTTCTGCCTGGGCTTCACACTGTCTTTTTGGATTGTGTGTTTGGACGTATCTGCTTGACAAGTGCAGTTGTGTCCAACCCATACATTCCAACCCAACTTACTGCACAACACTTCCATGACTAGATGTTTATTTTATCTTTCTCTGGTAAGGTTACATGAAAAATCCCTGACTTTGAGCTTAAACTCTATAAAAGTAAACAAAAATATAACATGCACCTATTCACTGATTCCCCTATCACTACATCCTGTTCACTACCCTGAACCCTTGTAGGAAGCAGGGTTAACATGTCATCCTGAGTATACTTATATTTGTATATTACACATATATTTGTTCGTTGTTTAACTGTTATACATTCAGCGCATGTTGATTCTTTATTAATTGCCCATTAGGCAATTTCTCAGTATTAGCAGTGTGTATGGCACAGGAGCCATTCACAGTCTCATTCTCTGTCCCTTTAAAGCAACATCAGGCAGGCTTAATTTTTTAACGCTCCAGTACACATCACACTGCAGTCTGAAAGATAGAAAGAGAGAGAGAGAGAAAGAGAGAGAGAAAGAGAGAGGGAAAATAGACAACGGGGAGGGAAGGAGAGGAAGTCGGGAAAGAGAGGGGAGAAGGAGTGACCATGAGTGATCGAGGAAAAAAAACTGAGGGATATGAATGACAGAGGGAGGGAAAACGGGAGGGAGGAGAAAAATGGGAGGGCTTTGAAAAGGAGGGACGGAGTGAGAGAAGCATGCTTCCAGTGTTGGCTCGCTAATTCAGGCAAGAGGGGGAGAGAGGGAGTACACACTCATACACTCGCTGTCACACACGTATACCTTCTCTCTCTCTCTCTCTCTCTCTCTCTCTCTCTCTTACACACACACACACACCTACATACACATACATACATACATACACACACATACAGTCACATACAGAAGGAGGAACCAGTGAATGAAGACTGGATGAGAATTGACATAATTGGACCTGAGGGACAAGGTTTCTTGCTTTGGACTTGAACAGCAGGACCGGTACTCGGAGATGACTGACACGTACAGCCATTCATAAAGTAAGGGACAGAAATCTCCATCCGTCCTCCCTACACGTCCTTCTACCCACTCATCCCTTATTCATTCATTCATTCATTCATTCATTCATTCATCTCTCCCTCGTGTCTCAGCGTGGGTGAAGGACACAGGACTGCCTGCTCCTCTGTGGTAGCGGCACATCACAGTGCACTCCTTCCTCTGTCCCTCTTTCTCTCCCTCTCATTCATTCTCCGCTCTCTCCCTCATTCCTGAATGTCACCTCTGCATGGGGGAGCCTGTGGAATTTACAAACCGTTTCCCAAAGGCCAGAGATGGAGCCAACGCTGAGGGGGCTGAGAGAGGGCAGAATCAGTCTTCCGTCCAATTCCTTTCATCCTTGGTTCTCTCTTTCTGTCATCTCTTACTCTGGACGTGAGCTTCTGGCATTAACTGGACCTGGTTTAGATTTCTTCATTTTTAATGTATCCTAAAAATAATTTCTTTGCTTTTTAAATCCGATTCAATTTCTAATTGAATTCCACTGCGGATTGTTGTATTTTTTTTTTTCTGGAGCATTGTAATTTGTGTTTTTTTTTTTTTTATCTGGCCAGCGCAATGATCGCTGCTGTGAGGTACTGATAACATCTGGAGTCGATGTAAAGCTGAAGTATCTGCTCGAGATTTCTGTGACTGTGTGGAGCTGGGACTTACCGAGCTGGGACAGGTCAAGCTGCGACGGGACAACAGACTAGAGCCACAGACAGGACACAAACATGCTTTCCCAGTGCTTAACTCTTCCAACAGCAACATGACTCTGATAATAAGTCACTGTCACACTCGAGGTCCGACACTGGCGTATCAGAGCGACTTCTGAAACACGACACCAGCAGCCCAACCAACAACGTCAGCATCAACAACAGCCTCCACCCACAAGAGACTTTTCTTTAATTTGTACCTTTCTGCCCAGGCTCAGTTGCCCGTCTCTGCCTATCATCCTGGGTGTTTGGGCGGCTTGGCGGCTCAGTGACGCCCTTCGTGCCCCTTGGGTGAGCTGGGCACAGCAAGATGGCCGCCCTCGCCAGCTCACTGATCCGGCAGCGCAGGGAAGTGAAGGACCAGCAGGCCAACCGGCAGATCTCCAACAAGCGCAAACCCTGCCCCAAGAGCAACAAGTCTCTGTGTCAAAAACAGATCCTCATCCTAATCTCCAAAGTGCGACTATGTGGCAGTCGAGGAAGAAAACTGGAGAAGAGACCAGGTGAGTCCATAAGAAGGCTTCTTTTTCTCCACTGGTTAACATATACTTACATAGACCCTTTACTTTTTAGGGTTATCTGGTTATAAAAGACACATGCAGTCAATATGATAGTTCATATTCTCACAGTTTGCCCATCTTGATGCATACATGCAGTATCTACAGTAAAACTATCAGAAAGTGTATGTAGTTATAAGGACCAATCATATGAGCTATGAAGAGCATTGATCTGGACCTGCCTACTGTTTCTGGGAATTTAACGGGGTGAGAGTGAGTCGAGTACATTTGTATGGTGAGAGAACACACCTTAACAAAGTGATAATGACTATCAAAGTGTGTGTATACGCTCAGCGATGGAACACCGGCCAATCCAGGGTATTTCAGGGACAAGCTCTGGATCGACCATGACCCTGAACAGAGGCTACTAAGGATAAATGATTGTTTTCCAAGTCATTTGTATGCTCTGTGTTACTCTTCTCTCTATTGGCAGGAGAGATCATTGTCCGCTGTGATCTGATTGTCTGATTATTTGGTTGCATGGTTGCATATATATATATATATACATATACATACACATATAGAGTTAGTATTCTAAATAAACTCACAGAGATTTTATTTAATCACATCAATCTTGGACACCACATAACGCACACGCATTTAGACTGATTTTCAGGTGCACACAGGATTTTAACACACAGTGTTTATTGAAAGAAATAGACAAATGCAGGGCAAACCAATATACAAAATCAACAGACAGGCAAAGTAACTAGACAATGCAGAGTTCAATGATCAGAACGCAGCATTAATACCAGAAAAGTTTGCACAAAAAGGCTATTAAGGTCGCTAATGGAATGTTAGGAGCAAGACTTTGCATATGACGTCTTAGTGCTTACCAAGGCTCTAATTCAGATATAGCTACTGAAAGGACTATTTTCTTAATCAAGCTGGTATTGTTATTGTAATCAGATCTGAAAGATACTTCTCAAAGTCTCCCTTATATGTGTGTGTGTGTGTAATCAGGTGTGTGTAATTAGTGTTCGGTTGAAGATGTACTCCAAGGTTGGCCTGTGTTTGGCAGTTTGTTCAGTGGCAGTGGCAACATTTGGTGGCAGCAGTGTGTTCAGTGTCAGTGTGAGTCCAGAATGGCCTCAGGCATTGCCATGATACCAACCACCTCAGAACACTTTTTCTCAGACAAACATAAACTGTGACCACTTTAAAAGCCAACACAAGGTCACTTTGTGCAGTAGTAACATCTTAAAAATCATCATTAACATTAACTGCTTTTAAGACTCAGACTTATCTAAGGTCACAGTAAACCCGACTGCAATGTTGTTTACAAGAACTGCAGTCCACTGGATGACCTTAGTCCACCAATTAGTAGATTATAATAGACACACAGTTGATGGGTTTGTATGACAATAAGCTACTGCTGTCTGTATGCAAATTCTAACATTTCAGCAGCAGCAGTGAAACAACAGTGAACAACAATGAAACTGCAGTAAGTTGCTTCTAGATTGTAAACAATTACCTTTACTGGTGCACTAGTGGTGCAAATAGAGACTTTATATTTATGTTTAAATCATCTAAGAGTGTCTTTGACCTTGGATGGCTGGTTAGAAATAAAACTTTACTCCATAATTAAAGACCTAAGGTTTACGCCCTATTTGCACAACACAAAATTATAAAAATATTATTTGCCCCTTCCTGTGACTTGTTGCCATTGTCTATGAATGGAAGCTTAGTTGGAATGCTGCGTAACAAGTAACCTCACAGTATGGAGGTTGTACTTAAGCCTATCTACTTTGCTTACCTATCTGAACACCATTTATGTTAAGAAAGAAAATAAATAAATAAATAAATAAATAAATAAATAAAAAAGTAGAAATATAGGGAAGAAGTTATATTTAATGTGGTGTGAGGTAAATAGATCAAATAATAATAATAATAGAATTAATAATAATAAGAACCCATTTCAAACCATTGGTGCATTATAGACTCGTCTAGGATCGGACGGTCCTATTAAAGTAATATAAGGTCTGGATTCACACACACATACATACACACACACACACACACAGAGATACGTTAAGGAAGGTGATTCTTTCTAAAACTTGGCTGCAGAACTTTACTCATAAATGTAATGATGTAATGATAATGTGGCCAGAAATACACACTGCTTGACCTTGCGTAATGACATAAAATGACGATGATACATTTTGCCCTGCGTTACATTGTTCCCATCACCCCCTTATATTAAGACCCTATTCCTGTACACTGAAGGACACAGATGCTAAGTTTAATTAGCATATCTCAGACATCAGGCATGCAGCACAAGATATTAGCATACAGAAAAGGCGGACGAAGATAGAGGACATTTTCTCTATGCTGTTGCTATGCAAAGTAGCCGAGAGGCTGCTGCTTTGATTTTTGGTACAAAGAAAAGAAATTGAAGCTGCGGATTTAGTTTGGAATTAGGCAGGAGACAGCTATTCTCCTGTGAAATTAAAAAAAAAAAATCACCCTGTCACAAAAAATAAATCACTCCATTACATTTAGTAATGTGTTAATAAATTAATTATTTTAGTAAGACTTTTAAATTACAGCCCACTAATTACTGGGTAAGTACAGAGTAAGTACCTGGTGTAAGAAAATGTGATACTAGACATATGTGGTTATTACTGGGTATCTTACAGACTTTTTTTTACAATTAACACATGTAATTACGTTTCAAATCCATTGTACTTCTAAGCATAATTATAGATTACAAAATTTTATTTTTTTTATATTGCATATAAGTTTATGCAAGTGATTCTTACTGTCATTTATTATGAGGAATGCAGCTCCTATTTTAAATACAGGCTAAACAGTGTAAAATATTTATGAAGTGACAATGTGATAATGATTACTGTGGTAAGTTACACGTCCTGAACATATTTTAGCTAGTAATGAACACCATGAAGCTGGTGATTGTTCTTTGGCTTGTTGACTGAAGTGGCTGAGAAGCTTGACAAGAAAAAGATGTGAAAACTGCTAAATAAATAAAATCCAAACTGAGATTGTTTTCATAATGAGACAGATGCATATACGAGTCCCAGTTTTACAGCACTTCAATTTCTAAAGCTGTCAGCTAATAAACATCTACTTGTTAGTTTCTATCAGTCCAGACATTATTTCAGCCCTAGATTACATTTATAGCCAGAATCAATTATGTCATATGCATTCCTTTTTTAAAATAAATTACATTCAAATAAGACGCATTATAACGTCCATATTTGCTTCAGGATAATTACATTAAAAGTCTTGTTTCCCAGTTTGCCATCTGCTTCAATCACTTTGATGCTTATCTTTATGGATGTTTGTGTAAGTAAGTGACAACTTAACCAGTGTGAATTTCATCTAGGTTCAGAGTTAAGAGACACAGAGTAGAAATGTAGCCTGATATTTTGCATGTGGTTATTTTACTCCTATTTTGTCTTTGGGAATTAAAGTTTTAATGAAAAGAAGATGAATTTATTTATTCACCAGTAGGATAAAGTCTCCCAAACTGACCCTCAGTTCATAATGTATCTTTAATGATCAACCTACATACACCTACAGAGAGAGAGAAACAGACAAACAGAGAGAAAAAGAGAGAGACATACAGTATGCACATATACACATATTCCATATTCAGATTTAAAACAGAATTTAAACATGAAATATGAAACTCCTGCCCTACTGTACAAAACCTGTGTGAAACTACAACACCCCTGGGAAAAAAATAGAAAATAAAAAAGCTAAATTAAAAGCCAAATCTGAAAGTGTCAATGTTAGAGAACAGAATAAAAAGTTGTGTATTGTACATACACAGATCAGCCATGACATTAAAATCACTTGCCTTAAAGGACAGGCATAGATTTTACAGGACATTTTAAGGTGTGATGTGGTATCTGGCACCAAAACATTAGTAACAGATCCTTCTGGATCTGATACTAATCTGGGCTTGGTCAAAGTCACTCAGATTCTTCCACCTGCCGTTTTTTCTGCTTCCGACACTTCACCTTTGAGATCTAATATACCTTGTGTCAGGTGCCATTGTAATGAGACAATCGATTTTACTCCCTTGACCTCTCATTGGTTTTATGGCTTTAATGTTATGGCTGATTAGTGTGCTTTGCATTTGAAGAAAAAAAAAAAACAATAATCCTGAGATCTTACAGCACTAGATGTTTAGTTATGTACATTTGTACCTGCAGTGGTAATATAACATAATTCATCAAAGCATAATCAGTTCATAGGCACTGATGAAAAGGTTTTACTGCAAACTCAGTTTACTTCCTCTCCAAGCTTTTCCACAAAAGAATCCTAAACATTATTTGTGATTCATTGTTTCTCAGATGATTAACTTATAGTTTGTCTTAATGTGTGTGTGTGTGTGTGTGTGTGTGTGTGTGTGTGTGTGTGTGTGTGTGTGTGTGTTTGTATGTATTCACAGGCTCCACAGATGGGAACGCTGATGGGAGTATATTTTCCCTGTATGCAAAATATTCTAGGTGTCATCCTGTTTTTGAGGATGACCTGGATGGTGGGAATTGGGGGAGTCATCGAGGCCTTCATCATCGTCCTAATGTGCTGCTCCACAGTAAGCCAGTCACCATAATACACTGCCTACACTGTCTACATTGAAGTGAAATACTACAGGAAAGATGACAATCCTGCACCTAATACCTGGGTCCCACACTGGAACCAGCACATTCCGTACCTCCATGATAATCTCTCCGCCACTATCCTATATTGCTCTGGCTGTTTAAGATCCAATCAGAAAATGAATGTTAACTACAGTTATTACCCGAGTCACACACAGAGACCAGCACCTTCCCTAAACCCAAATTCTGCAGACAACCTCTTCCTTGTGAACTCTTCAGAGAGTCACCTCGACATCTCCGGAAGGCTCAGCAGTGAGTTCTGGTGTCCCAGACCCACTCCCTCACAAACCTAGTTCTTCTCACAAACCTAGTCATGCTCTGCTCTTTTCCACCCACCCTGAGCCCTTTTTATCCTCATCCACTGACTAGCCCTTACAACTGCCCTTAGCACACAGTCTATACTTCAATTTCTTCCTTTCATAAGCTCCTTCAACTTCATCCCTAAATGAATAAGAATGATATAGCTGTATAAAATAAGCTGTCCGTCTGCTCTCTGTGTACAACACCATGCCTGGCCTCAACGTAGTTACTGCGATGCAGTGTGGAATCTGCAATCTGGTGTTTACATCCACTATTAGCTTCCAATCTCATGCTTCACTCCAGCTAGCAATGTTCACCCTCTGTGTTCGTTCACCTTTATACTGACCCTCACACACAAAATTAATTAACCTCCTACCACTACCAGTCGCCATATTGTTAAACTCTACACGCTTTTTATCGAGCACCCCTGCTAGCGTCTCCATGTGTAGCGGCCCTGCGAAAAACTAACCATGCATGCTGACAAAATATATGCTTCAGCTTCCTTTTTTTTACACATAACTTACAAATTGGATCATCACCTACCCACTGACCAAGGTTTTGTGGTATGTCCCAGTAGGAACTTGATACAGCTCGCATCCATCGCCCACATCTCTCTCAAGCTGATTCACTGCTTTTCTACCCTGTCCCATCTTAGCCACATGACCTGTTTTGCCTGGCCTGCTACCTCTACATGCTGCACTTTCTCTTCCTGTTAATGAATAAAACCAGTAACCACACATTTTCTCTCAGGTGACGTAGCCTTATTAAATGCTTCCCACGCATCACCTGACCCTAGCCACACCCTCCCACTTTGTATCTGCCCTATCACGTCTCTATGCTCCAGTGCCCTTTTTGCTATCTGTACTGCCTCACGAGAATTCCACTTTCTCCCTGACTTTCTGGCACTGCCACTTTAATTACCGCATCCTTTGACCCTAACAGCAACATTTCGCGACCTGCCTTCGCACATTTAAACTCGTTCACTAAGCTTGGCAGTGGCAATTCTAACATCCCTCTCCCTAACCATAGCACGCTACTTAAACAGCGCGGTACTCCTAGCCACTTTCTTATCGCATTATTCACCAACCATTCCAACCTCAGTAACTGGCACCGCATAAACTGTCAGTGGCCACCATATACGAGGAAGCGATCCAAACTGAAAACGCCACAATTTTAATTTACCTGGCAAAAAACATTTATTCGTGCTAATAATAGCTTCCACCATTTCCTTCCTCATGTACAAAACCCGCTCTTTGTCATTCAGCGCTGCACTGTATCATCTACCTAAAGTTTTGGCTGTTTTTTCAGGATGGTAGGTATCACCTCACCCTCCATCAAGAACCTTTCTGGCATCAGATTTCCTTTCACAATCAAAACACTCCTAGACTTACTGGGTTTAAACTTCATCCTTGCTAGCCTAAGGTATACCTAACTTCTCCAACAACTGGTGTGTACATGATAGAGTAGTTGTCAGCGTCATCATATCATCCATGTATACCCTAATTGGAGGTAACCGGGTACAACAGTGCAACCTCTCCCTGCCTACGACCCATTTAGAGGCCCTAACCTCTATTGCCATTGTGAACGCTAATGGTGAGATTGTACACCCTGCCATTACACCTATTTCCAGCCGTTGCCAAGCTATGACATACTCCCTTGTCCTAAAGCAGAACTGAATATCTTCAAAGTAAGCCTTAACCAGCCTTAATCTTATCTGGTACCTCGAAAAACTTGAATGCCTTCCATAGTGAGGCATGTGGCACAGAACTGAATGCATTAGCCAAGTCTAAATACACTACATAGAGGGCTCTTCCGTCTGTCTTTGCTGAATAAATCTGATGCCAAATGATACTACTATGCTCTAAACAACCAGCAAATCCTGAAATCCCTGCCTTCTGCACTGAAGTATCTATTAGCTTATTAGCTCTCAGATATGTAGCCAGCCTTTTTGCAATTACACTAAAGAAAATCTTACCTTCCACATTACGTAAACTGATAGGCAGAAACTGGTAGATGGTGACAGAATCCTTATTTTTTGGTATAAGGATACCCCCTGCTGTTTGCCACTCCTTTGGAATAATCCCATTCTTCCACACTATAACCATAGTCTTCCATAAAAACCTAAAGACGTCAGTTTTATACACACAATACAGCACCCCATTAGGCCCTGGTGCCGAGCCTGCTCTTGCGTGCTTCACTGCATGTTGTACCTCATTCCACCTAGGGGGACTAACATGATTTCTCCATTGAAGCATCTTAGTAAACTGAAATGGATCTTTGCATACTCATACTTTTTATTGCCACTTTCATCTCACTCACTCATTTACCTAAGCTGCTTATTACTCATTATTGGGTTGTGAGGGTGCTGGAATCTGGGAAACACCCTGGGCAGTTTGCCAGTCCATCAGACAGACAGACACACACACACACACACACACACAAACACACCCAGGGAAAATACAGTATCTCCAGTTCACCTGACAGCATGTCTTTAGACTGTAAGAGGAAACCAAATTTCCGGGGGGGAAGCCCACATAGACATGGGGAGATCAGGTCCTGCTTATGTCTTGATTTACTTTGGGTGTTTGCAAACAATGATAAATTAGCAAATGAGCTGGAAATCATGGATCATTAACATGGTATGTAAGGGTGTTCTTACCCATACATCGTCATCATTATTATTATTATTATTATTATGTGTTGTTGTTTTTTTATTTAGCCTTTTTTGCCTTTTTTAAATTTGACCTGTTTGGGCAGGTGTGAACATGCGATTAAAACTGAACTGAACTGTGTTAGCAGCCATCAAGGACTAGCCTGGAGACTCAATTATGAGATAGTGATCCTTGAGGGTTTTAAATGTGCTTAGCCTAACCTTGGACATAAAACCAAAGGACAATGTGTCCTTTATCATTTATTGAGATTGTATGTCAATCTCAAAGTCCTTTAAGTCCTGCCCACTCCCTTTTAAGGATCAAAGATTTATAGACACTAACATAAACATAAATTGGTAATCATTTGTGGTTAATGACTACCAGAGGTCTACAACACATACACATCACCAGGCACACATCTTCCTTCTGTGTCAGGACGAGGTGAAGGCAGATGCAAATGCTGATGAATTTTGAAGTTAAATAAAACACAAAGGCACTAGGCAGATAAGAGCATGAGAATGAAGATGAAGATAAATTGTGGCATGAACAAACTCACCGAATGTAAGACAAAAGTGCTGTGAGACAACCGTGACTATATACATGAGAGCTAATGATGTGCAACAAGAAACAGGTGAGAATGGTTAAGGAGACTGTGATAGGGTCATGTGACATGCAGAGGCTTGTTCAGCAATCCACATCATTTCAGTGATTCTGTTACCAGCTGTAACAATAACTATGTATAAATATTTATGAACCTGAACATGAAAGACCCTGAACATGTTTTTTTGAAGTATCGTGGCAAAGTGGCAAAGAAGATAATAGACAATTCTGGGCCAAAATGGCCCAGTTAAGGTACTTATGGGCCAATTTTGGCAATGACAATTGTATTATGGGCTAAAACTGGCCAAACTTTATAAGCCACATTAAACGTTTGCCCTGGCATGCAGAGTTTGGCCTACATGCAGCTCACCATGTGAAATGCTTTATATTTTGGGCCAAAACTGACCTGACTGCAGCTTGACATATATATTTTTGCCATCATTCTTCTGTGGTACATGGGCCGGATGAAGAATTAGGTGTGGGACCAGATGCAGGACATGACTCGTTTGCTATCTGGGTAGCAGTGCCACCACACAGCTTCATGGCCATTGGTTTAGTCCTAACTTTGGTTTGTGTCTGCATCTTCTCCAGGTTCTTGTACTGTCCAAAAAACTTGCATGTAGGCAGATTGTCTACACACTAAACTAAATTGCCCATAGAAGTTGAATGAGGCTGTGAATTCCCCCACCATTTTCTTCCAGTGTTTCTAGGATTCAGTATGTGGTTACTAAAGATGGATGAATGAAAGATTCCTTCAGTTTTCATTTAATTTAATAGAAACCAGCTGTATTTTTAATTCCACCTTTTTTGCCCCCAAATTCTCATCTCTTTCAGTATTTTATATTATCATCTTCAAATATAGCACTCATGAACCATTTCTTTTGTTATGAAAAAAAAAAGATAAAAGGAGCTATTTGGGTGTTCTCCTCCTCCACTGACATCCCAGCAGTGCTCACTTGGCAGCCACTGAGACACAGCTCCAGTTCCTCAAGGACTGGGCTGAATACCTGTCAGACACCAACAATGGGGTGCCTGAGCACAGCTGAGATCAGTGCAATTTTAGGAGAATTTTTAGTCAAATGAGCCATATTAGGAAGATGAGCTGTCTGTTCCCAAACAGGGGATATAATTTTAACCATAGAAGTGATTGTTTGATTGTTTTTTTATCTTTTTTTTTACTCTGCATATTGCCTATTTTCTGTTTAAAGGCAGCCAGGATGTGTTGTATTCATGCTTCTACATCATCTCATCCCTCTTTAACTGATTTGCAGTTTTTCATATGATACTATGTTTTGCCTATGAGAGTTTGACAGGTCCAGTGATTCAGCTCATCAAATAGATGGATGGATGGAACTTTTGATCCTGTAAAATAAATAAAAATACATGAATAAATAAAAATACTTAAAATAAAGTAATGAGTAATATTTAAACCCCAATAAGGGGGGGATGTGCAGGGTCGCTACTATATACACATATGAAGTAAAGCACATTAGGGAAGGGATGTGCCAGGGGACTACTATATACAAATGTGTGTGTGTGGGGGGGGGGGGAGGGG
>JAOVVF010000017.1:8751674-8777867 GCA_028565595.1 Duopalatinus emarginatus | reverse complement strand
ACACACACACACACACACACACACACACACACACACACACACACACACACACACACACACAAACACCCACACACACAGCTGTTATCCATGGACCTCTTGCTCAAAGCATATCCTATTCCCATCATACTGTGTAAAATGGTGGAGTTGTACAGGAAATATGACACCCAAGTTCACCTAATTCAACTTTTAGGTGTGCGCCTTTGAATTTTGGGACAATTTCAACCCCACTTCAAATACACCAAGGCCTTGAAGATGAGATACTGTTCAGGTCATAAGTAGCAGTGAGTTAAATGGCTGTCTTTCTAAAAAAAAAAAAAGGAAAAAAATCTATTTTCTTTTTTTACACTCACATCTGTGACCACTTACAAGCACCTGGCACTGAGAAAATAACAGTGTATTAAAAAGTGCTTGTGTGTGCCTATTTCTGAAATTTCTAAAATTATAGATGGAGACCTGGGTGTAATGTGAAGTTAACATTCATAGTTATTCATATACAAACACATTTATAGCTGCTATCACTACATTTTTATTATCTACACAAATAAAACCATGCTATGTCTTTTTTTTCTTCTCATCCTCACAGTCTCTGAAGAAGCTAATGGAAGCAGAGAAGGTGAAGGGCTTCTGTCAGGTGGTGGTTTCCTCCAACATCCGCGATGCCACTTCACACCTGGTGCAGGTCAGTGGACTCGGAGGTCTTCAGCACAACACCGTGCTCCTGAGCTGGCCACGCAACTGGAAGCAGGCTGAAGATCATCAGCTCTGGAGGAATTTTATCGGTGGGTCATTGCATCCCAGTTCATATGAAGACACTACACATTTTATCATGGGTGCACTTATGTTTGATTCTAGATAAATGTCATAAAAATCATCCAGTAGAAAAAAAGAGCATTTAGACTCTAATTAGACTCTAATCATCACTGGACCCTCATTAAACAGAGTTCAAATAATCAGTACACACAGTAGTAGGGAATAAAATCTAAATAAGGAGTGAAGAACCTCCGACAGACAGGCTTGGATCACAATCATCTGTGAGAACCGTGATCATAGGTATATCCAACTAGCTGCGTCCTTCTGGCGTCAAGCAGGTCTGCTCAATTTAAAGAAAGGGGATGATGAGTATTGTGTCTTTCAAGAAAATTGACAGCATATTTGATTATGCGTAAAAGGTCTGGGTGGGGGGGGGGTACTTATTTTGTGGAGAAGCCCTCACTGTTCTCAAGAAAAGCAACAGTGAAAGACATCACGCCATCAAACATGCTAACTATACCAGTCTGCAAGGAACAGTAGGAAATAAATTGCAGAAGAATAATTTTACTGCACAGCAAGCTTCATTCACATGACCCAAAGAAGAAGCTGGGCAATGTGACCGAGTTATGTTTGATTCAATTTGATTCAAATTTATTTAAATTGTGATGAGTGAACTGACCGCAAAGAGACTTCAATAAAAAACAGTTGAACTGAACTTTGTTTAAGACTAACAGACATCTACCTGGAGAGCCAGTAGCATTTTGCCTCATTGTCATTACCCCCACATGTTCCACAGCTGGAGAAGACCATACATTCTCAACCTGAAATTGTGATAAAGGTAATTCTGGGAGCACATTTAACTTGTTTTTATACAGCTCCTTGTATTTATTATGCTCATATTAGTTGGCTATATGTTACAATTCCAATTAGTCTATAGCACGTAATGAGATACGTAAATATTAATTTGTCACCTAGCTATTTAAATCAACTGCTGGAAAATGGTGTTTTCATCAGTTTTTATAATATAACGTAATGTAATGTACATACAATAATAGAATAAAATAACATAACACATAATACAAATTTTACTTATGTGATGTTTATTAGTGAATATATTATTTAAACCTGTATCAAAATATATTGTTTTAATTTTTGTATATAATAAAAAGTATTTATAAAACAAAAAAGCAGACAGATAACAGAATCAACATATACTAGTCAGCAGCATTTACATGCTAGAGTATTATTATTCTGTTCTGAATGGTCAGCTCTGTTTGGTCAGGGGTATGTTATTTTTTGATGTAACAGACTGCTAAAGCTGTATAATTGCCTGATGGATCCATCTGTTCCACATCTTTAATATCATTCTGCTAATAGTCTCTGTCAACCTCCTATTAATAACAACCACATAAAAGAAATAAACGGATCTATGTACTTTCTCTCTAATGGAACATAATGGCATGGGGTTTGTTTAGCTGGCATTCCATGGGACCCCTGATACATCTCCAAACGTCTCTGGCCAGTAAACGCCATGTGTGCCTCCTTTTTGACAAGTTACACCTGTTAAGCCGTGTTACATTGCAGTTCTTATTTTGTATAACACAGAATATGAATTCTGAAATCTGAGTGGGGTTTACCAAAGAAATGCCAGCCCCATGGTTTCCATGTTTGTGTGGGTTTCCTCCCACAGTCAAAAGACACACAGTCTGGTGATTTTGAGATACTAAACTGCCCCTAGGTGCGAGTGTGTGTGTGTGTGTGTGTGTGTGTGTGTGTGTGTGTGTGTGTGTGTGTGTGTGTGTGTGTGTGTGAATGTGTCTGTCTGTCAACCTGTTCAGGGTGTTTTGCTGCCTTCTGTCCAAGAAGCGCTGGTACAGACACACATCACATATTCTAAAGGTCAGGTTTATGCAGGTTTTAAGTATACACTTACACAGATTTATACTTTAGAATTGGTCAAATGCTTTATAATCTATAGATGGGTTAGAAATTAAAGGGCAAATCAGTAGCTTTGGTATACTGTTGTGTGTGTAAACACTTAATATAAAGAGAGCTGGATGCATGTGCAGGTAAAGGCGGCAAAACCAAGTGTCTCAAACACAAACGACATTCAATCTGAAGTTCAGAGCAAAAATGTAGGCACAGGAATACAAAAACAGAAAATTACCAACATCCAAGTCCCAAGACACATGGCATAGTTTCAGTGCAAGAGTCAACACTGATAATCCAAACAAGTCTGAATATCATGTGAGACAGATTCGCCAAATAGATGCCAAAGTACAGAAATTAAATAATCTAACTAATGTCACAGTTCATGATGCTCAGATGTGTGAAGCCATCACATGTCCACTGTGCGGGAAGAGTAATTTTCAAGTTTTGTGACTGATCACCTTAATCTTACAGGCCTCAAGACCTTGCTGAATTGTTTGACAAGAATGAAAATAATGTGAATAACATGCTGACAACATCATCTCAACTCATCTACTGGAGATTTTCTAGCAGTCTGTTAGCACTTTTCACTACCGTTATCAATATATAAGTTGAGGAAAACCTATTTGAAGAATGATGTTCATCCTTTCAATACACTTACAGTCACTTGTACAATATATGTCCAGCTGTTATTGTGGCATGATAACAGGTAGCATTTGTTATATCAAAGAGACTGTTTTCTGTTTTGTAGAGTTGGTCAGAGAGACCACCGCTGCGAGTAAAGCTCTGCTGGTGGCTAAGAATATTGCGGCATTCCCATCTAATGGCGAGCGCTTTACTGAGGGTTACATCGATGTGTGGTGGATTGTTCATGATGGAGGCATGCTCATGCTGCTTCCCTTCCTCCTGCGCCACCACAAGGTTAGCATGCTGCCTCCTCTACTGTTATGTGTTATGCATTTTGTTATATACTATCCCTACTACTTACTAGTGTTAGTGTTAACCCTAACTCTAACTCAGGGCTGTACTCCAAACCATAGTATAATGATGCACTCTTAGGGCTATACTCAGGTTTTTGAGTTGGGGAATCAAAGGACAATTGTTTACTACTGAGGGAAAAATCTGTCATTTTCAGACATGGGTAGTGTATTTGATATTTGGTATTTGATATAGGCATCCCTTTTCAGATCCCATTTAAAATTTCTTGAGTGTAGTTTATGCTTCAGATGTTGCCCGATAGAAGCTTCTGAGACTTAATACTCCTAGTAGAAACTCAGAAACAATCACAACAAATCTGGTTTAAATGTACAGGTGCAATATGCATTTGTTATAATTTATAAGCAAAATGTAGAAATTATTAATTAAGATTAAGCTATAAATGGATGAAATATAAACCCATCTGGAAGATTTTCTTCAGCTGCAGAATGTTTGTTTGTGCTTGGATAGGCCTGCTGTCAGTCTTTTTATGGACACATCCCAATGCCCTGTCACTCAGTCTCCAATCAGCAAGCACCCATCCCAGTGTCTTAAAAAGACATAATGACTCAAAATTAGAGAATAAGCATTGGATATTTTCTAAGGTGGATTGATTTATTACTGATGAAGGGAATGAAGCTGGATGCAGAATTGTATGTGTTGTTCTTGGACATCTGCTAACACAACCTGTGTGAAACTTCAAGCTGTTTGATTACATAACAAATGAAGGTGAATGGCTTTAAGATAAAAACATGTTTATTATCAGAGCTTTGGGCTCACAACAACTCATTACAAAGAAAAAAAAATCAGTGAGTGCACTCGTCAGAATGCTCACAAAACCGTTACAGGATTTTTGCATGCTTGTAGAGTTATAGCTCAGCTTTCAGGCAATTGAAAGTGATGTCTTGACAGTTCTTGTTAATGTTACTTGTATATACCGAATGCACAACCTGCATGACTTTCACCCTCATTGTTCGGCATATTATATAATAGTACCTCCTATACTACCTATAATAATCATTTCTTCCAGCACATCCTATTATGTTTCTTATTAGATTTTATTGGATCCTTTTTTAAACTCCGCCCCATTCAGACAACTCTCTGAATAACACTTAAGTCTGCCCATCTCCTGATGTGTGTCTGAATATTGCTGGGTGTAATTTCATTATTAAAACATCCCTAAGAGAAAAGGAATCCACTCTGGTTTGTTAAGTCCTTAAAGGTTCTAGCTTTCTGAAGTCATTTTGCCTCAAACCTTTTGCAAAAACGAAACCCTCGGTGGTATACAGCAGGTACTCTCTGCTTATAATTAATAAGTAGATTGTACAATTAAACATACGATAAAGTAGACTGTACTAATACATGCTACATATTGTGCGTCAATCATGGCTGGTGTGTGTGTGCGTGTGTATGCGAAGGTGTGGAGGAAGTGCAAGATGCGCATCTTTACCGTGGCCCAGATGGATGATAACTCCATTCAGATGAAGAAGGATTTGACCACCTTCCTCTACCACTTGCGTATAAACGCCCAGGTGGAAGTAGTGGAGATGGTAAGTCTCTCTCTCTCTCTCTCTCTCTCTCTCTCTCTCTCTCTCTCTCTCTCTCTCTGATCTTTTCTTTCCCTTTTGCAATTAAACAGTCTTCAGATTTTGTCTCCTTTTTACTCATTATCTAGTTTTTGCACATCTTTTCTTCTTGTCTTCATGTTCTCAAAGCTTCTGCTTTGTTCTCCTCGGTAGCTTGACAGCGACATCTCAGCCTACACCTATGAGAAGACCCTGATGATGGAACAGCGCTCTCAGATTCTCAAGCAGATCAATCTCACCAAGACAGAGCGTGAGCGTGAGGCAAGCCCACACACACACACACACACACACACAGAGAGAGAGACACACACACACACACACACACATACACAGAGTAAATGTGTCCATCAGTCTGAGCTAAATAAATTTACTTTCCAGCTATTTCGTCCCTCAGGAGAGGTCTACTGTCAGCAGTTGTTACTCCGCTTCAAGCGTCATGCAAATGAAGCAAAACAAAAACATAATTGTGTTATGGTATTCGCAAATCACCACTTAGCAATTCCAGCCTGGAGCAGCGTTTCCCATCTCCGTTCAGGAGTTCCTCAGCACTGCAATGTTTAATGATTTTATATTGTAATATGCTGAGTCCAAAAGTCTGAATACTCCACATAGAACTGCTTTGATTGCCATTGTTTATAACAGACAAGATTCTGTTTAAGTGATACTTGAAGAAATTAAACATAGCCCTAATTATTGTCTCGTAACAACGACACAATATTAAATCAGTATTGTTTCTTACTGTGAAGTGTGTATGTGTGTATGTGTGTACGTGTGTGTGTGTGTGTGTGTGTGTGTGTGTGTGTGTGTATAGACACTCACTGAGACTGAGGTTGGACACAGGTGCTTTAATCACAGTTCACTCAGACAAAGCCAGACAAAATCCAAAACACAATCCAACATCAGTGAACATAATAAACTAGGCACAGGCAGGAAACTTAGTAAAAACTTAAGCAAAGTTCAGAGGACCAAAACAACAAAATACAATGGCTTGGTATCAAGTAGTGAACTCCAAATACTTTATAACCAAAAAGTAGAAACTGCAAGGTTTAAATAGACAAATGGGGATAAGATAAACACACACAGGTGGACACAAATGACATAACATAACATGAAAAAAATCACAACTAAGACTCCGGGGCTGGAAAACGAAGTACCTGGGCTGTATGCAGCTGTCTTGAGTCCTGGCTGGATCATGGCATTGCTAAACACCGACTCGTACAGTTATGTTTTGGGGCAGCCTTTAATTTGTGGTTAACCAGAAGGTCCAAGGTTGGAGCCCTGCAACCAACAAGACTCGAGTGAAGTGCTCTTGAGTGAGGCTTCTAACACCCAGCTGCTCCTCAGGTGCTGCGGATTAGGGGCTGCCCACTGCTCTGTGCATGTGTGCTCACTGCCCACTAGTGTTCACTAGTATATATAAGCTAAATGAGAAGGTCAATTTCAGTGCACAGTGGTAAGAAGAATAACTCACTCTTTTGGCTTTCACACACAATCCCTGATTGTTTTAGTCAATAGTCATGTCACTTTAAACAAAAAAAGCAGAGTTGTGTGTTTGTAATGATTGAGGAAGATTGTCTTTCTTCAGTAGTTTAAAGCTCTCCCATCAAATATCACCACTGGATTTCAAATTGTAAGAATCTTAACTACCATTACCATCTATCTTACCATTTATACCCCCAGCACAGTTTTAGACTGATGGTATTCTTAGTCTAGTAAACCCGTATCAGGATGTAATTATTATTGGAGAATTCAAAGCACTCTTGTAAGAAGCTGAGTAGGATTGAGCAATACATTTTATCTTTGCCATTATAAGAGTTATATGTGGCAAACTATTACACACACACATGCACACACACACACACACACACACACACACACACACACACACTTAAAGGCAGATAGACTTTCTTTCTTTAATTCTTAAATGGGTTTTACTTCAAATAACAAACATGCTAAACAAAACAGTTGCAACCCTTTTGTATGGTTCTGGAAGTTGGTCAGTGTGCTTGTACACACAGTACACTTTAACTTTTGACTTAAACGGTGGGCCTCACACATGGCTAAAGAAACACTGTACTTTATTCAGATGTTCTATAATTTTTTTACTGTATGTGACTAAGCAATAAGGCCTGATTTCCCGCTGTTGCTTGATACTCTGCTTGATAACCCACTGGCCACAGATTGGTATCTGCTATCGACTGATCATGCTGAAAGGTGATTGGTATCAGCTCTATAAACACTGAAGTTCATCTCTAGTTCTGTCACCTGTCCAGCAAGGTCTTTTGTCCTGTGACTGGACAACATGTGCTTGGTCTATCTTTGTTAAATTTTAAAAAGGATGATAGCATAAATAATCTTACCTGACTACATTCATTTTACCTGTGACTGTATTTCTCGTTTACTGCTGCTTATGTGTTAGTGGTAGCTCAATGGTCAAGATGTTAGACTTCTAATCAGAAGGTTATAAGTTTGAATCCTGCTGCCACTGCTGGGGCCTTAAGCCTCAACTGCTTAGTTGTTAAATAGGATAAATGTAAGTAGCTCTGAATAAGAGCATCTGCCAAATGGTGTAAATGTCAATACAAGCAGGAAAACACACCATCTGGGACTTTTTACATACTGTTTAATGAATACTACGTATTTGAACACACTACCCATTCCCACATACGTACACGATTTTGCACACAGCTGTGGTTATGCTGGCTATTGAGCAGGCCTACGTTACCCATCAGTCCCTGCACATTACATGACCTCATCACAGTCTTCTTGATCATCTCATCACACCTGTGTCATTAACACATGTATACAGTGTATACATGTATACATTTGTTGTGTATTACCTATGCTAAGTTTTGCCCTCTTGTTTCCTTGTTCATGCTTAGTGGCTTTGTGTGTTTTGCTCACTTTAAATAAAACCCAACTGCACTTTCATCCGCCTTCATCTCCCTGACATTACAGAATGACCGGAGGGCTTATCACTGCTAGGCCATTTATACCAGCCACCCCTTCTTCTCCTCCTACATCTCCAGCTGAGTTGAATGTATGCCTTTTTCCTTCAGATCCAAAGCATCACTGATAGTTCACGTGGTTCAATTCGTCGTAAGAACCCGGCAATAGTCAACACCCATCTGAGTGTGACTGAGGAAGCAGCATCCAGCAGCAAGGAGGATAAACCAGAGGAAGAGGTAAACATATGCTCATATACACAAGGTACACAGAACGACTGCTTTTATGTGCTTTTAATCATTATGTAGTTCTGGTCTAGCACAGCAGGTATAGTTTTGTTTTGTTTTTTTACTTGATGGCATCTGTGAACAGGTCAAATGTAACTATTCTTCTCTTACTCTCGCTCCTGATCTTACTTCTTGCTGAGCTATAACAGTTATCTCTCCACATTTTCCTCCTTTACCCTTCACACTGCCCATGTGTACATGTTATACCTCGCCCTGCCTCTATAGCCTGTCACTATATCCCAACCTCCACAGGAGCAGCTCATCCACGACAAGAGCACCAACCCACCAACACCCGCCACCCCACAATCCCCTGCCACCGAGGCCGTGACTCCCAGCACAGCTATCCAGATGACCTGGACCGAGGCCAAATGTGATGGAGAGCAGCCCAAAGCTCCAGGAGCCAGCACACCTGGGGCCATCAAAGACCTTTTCAGTATGAAACCGTGAGTGTCACCAGGCAGTCCATTTTCACTTCTACATATCAAATAGAGGTTTGAAAGATTATGTTCAAGGGGCAATAAGGGATGGTGGTGCATTCGGTGTAAAATACGATCAGGTTCTTGCAGGTTCTTGTATATTCACTGCACAGAAAATGGCCTCTTGTGCCCACAGTCATAAAACATGTTGAAGATTCAATAATTCAGGGCTACAGTGCCATCTTCTGGAAAAAAGTCAAAATGCGGGTTGATTCCTCAATAAACACTGACGCTCAAGTTGTTTTTAAAGGTTTTGCCTTCATCATATTGGGTAATCACACTGCTTTTATATTTTTCTGTTTGTCATGCACCAGTGAGTGGGAGAATCTGTGAGTATTATATTTCTACGTCTCTGACTGTCTCACACACACTTCCTCTCAGGGGCGTCCTTCATTAATAGCTGATATCCTTTTAATTCTCCACACAGAAACCAGTCCAATGTCAGACGCATGCACACTGCTCTCAGACTCAACGGTGAAATCGTGAAGAAATCTGGAGAGGCTAAGTTAGTCCTGCTTAACATGCCTGGCCCACCCAAGAACAGGACTGGAGATGAGAACTGTATCCTTTTATCCGTATTATCATCTCTTTTCACATTTTTGTCTTCGGGAAAATGCCTTCATTTTGCTCAGGGTCACAAAAAACCTGGAATTTATACTAGGAATACTAAGAATGAAGCAGGAACAGACCCTGGATGAGACTTCACTGGGCACCATTCACACACACTCACACACACACACACACACACACTAATTCACACCAATCCAATAATAGCTACTAATAGTTAACACTAACATTAGCAGTAACCCTGTTGGTTGCCATAGAAGCAATAAAGTTAGGATTAATGATAATAATTTATCGTCATAGTCTAAACTTTGAATCCCTGTTGGTTTCGTGACCAGCAGCTTCAGTACTACTGCCGGTACAGTATATCTGATACTGCTATTTGTTCTTTAAACTCCTCTCTCCCTGTCCCTCTCTCACTAAAGCCCTTTTCTCATATACACCCCAGTGTTGAAGAATCAGCTCTGGTATTGCCTGCTAAAAGAAGCCGAAATCTCTGTGGTAATTCATGCATAAACACCAGAGGCTTTTGCCATTCTTTGATATTATCAGATGATTTCCGACTCGGCTCTTTCTATCTGAAGTTTGTGAATCTTAACGTAACCTTTTTTTTTTGCCATATTTGTGAAAATGTCTCTTCTTTTTCACCGTTTGATGTTTGTTTTCTTCCGGTTTTGTTCCAGTCACATGATAGAAATGTCACCATAACACCCACGTACTTACTTTTCTCAGTCAGATGTTACACCAACTTTGTACTAGTGAACTGGCAGGGTAAAGTCTTTGTAATTTACAACAGCATGATAATGATCCAAAGCACATTACCAAACTCATGAAAGAGTTTCTAAATGAAATCTATGACCTGGCCAATTATGTCGCCTGATTTAAATCTGATAGAACAACTTTGAACAACTTTTATTTTAAAGAGAAAGGTAGAGCAACTTCACCCCTCCAGCAAAGAGCAGCTGAAACTATTGCAACATTGGTATCTTCCATGTCGAGGAAGATTGAGTCTGTCATCAAAAATTAAGGTGAACTCATTACATATAAGGTTTAAGGTATACAGACTTTTGTTGCATTGAATTCCTAGCATGGGGCCTGTATTTTTAATATAGTAAATCTAAACTGTTACATAAGAGCAGATACTCTACTGTTTACTCAACTTAGAAATAATGCAGTTATAATGCAAGGTGATACAATTTTAAATTATTTGACATTTAAGCTATATTATATATGCATAGTGGTGTACTCACTTTTGTTATATTCTGTATAGTAACATAATTACTTGTTTGTGAACACTATATACGCCATGTTTCTTTAACAATCTCTTTCTCAGATATGGAGTTCCTTGAGGTTCTAACTGAAGGTCTCAACCGGGTCCTCCTCGTGCGTGGTGGAGGGCGTGAAGTCATCACCATCTATTCTTGAACGAACAGCTTGCATCAGCCCCCCTCCACCCCCAGCCTCAACCCCACCAAAATTCTCATCCACATTGCCAAGCCCAAAACATTCCCAACCACACCCAAGCAATATCCCAGAATTCCCTGAGCTTATCCTACCCCTGCCCTAAAACAGAGCCTTTACACATCATTGTATTAGTCTTTCTCCCTCTTTAGCCCTCAGAAAGGCCCCTGTAACTCATTTACCATTCAGTTCTTTTATTGGCATATAAATCTGTGATTATCCATGGTTTGCCTGCCAAGTTCAGTGCCACATATGATACAAGGGAAACTATTGATGTCAGTATGTTTCTGCTGCATTCCTGACATTTACTCCAATCCCGACTTTTCTCATCCAATCAGGAGATGTTTAAGGGTTGCAGAAATAGTATGGGTAAGGTGTAGGGAGAAGTCTGCTTCCTTTCAGGCTTTCATTTGTTTGTCTTTTTTATTTTTATTATTATATTATACTGGTTTTTAAAAAATAAAATCAGAACTTGCCAGGAAGACAACAGAAGCCAGACATGCTGAGGATCTGTCAGTTGTTACATCACTGTGATGAAGCGATGGATTTCGTGGCCGACTCGATCCAAGGAGCTGACAGCGATGGTGGCACGGCACTATTTCTGCCACGTTGTGGGCCGATTTCCCAGAAGTCATATGTCATGAGTAGGACTGACAGTCATGGAAAGAGACTCTCGCGCTGTGATGTTTCGGTTTGATGTGGCCGCTTTCACCACCCACCTCGTGTGCTAGGAGAAATTCAAGGTGGAAACACTTTGATCGCCCAGACTGCAGTGGGAAACGTGTGCCCTGTTTTCTTGGCACAGTTCTGCTGTTTGAAATGTGTTTGTGTGTCTAATTGTTATTTTCTGTGTATGTCCTGACATTTTCACTTTTCCTGGTTGGATGTGAATAGCTATTCCCTGCCAACCACAATATGTGCCAAAACAATAGTGGGAAGATCTGTGACTCGCTGTCTCAACATGTCAGAAAAAGAAAAACTAACAGGACTTATCTGTATTACAGTGTTAGACAGAAGTGTGAGAGGAAATTTGTTACAAGCAGAATGTTGGAGGAGGCCGGGTTTATCTCTGGGGCATTGAGAAATGTTGGTTCTCCAGGATTTACTGCTGAGAAAGTGACCTTATGTCACAGAGTCAACTCTAAGAGTCTTCAGGCTGGCTTTAGGCTTCTCACTGTGGCATTGGGTAGTGTACCGTACTGTACTGTAGCCCCCTTCACGAGCACTCAACCTGCACTGGCAGCCACTGTGTAACAAGTGATTTAATGAGTCTGTGGATTCATTAAATGTGTGTTTGTGTATGTGTGTGTGTGTGTGTGTGTGTGTGTGTGTGTGTGTGTGTGTGTGTGTGTACGCATGCATGTTTGTATGATCCATCTTTGGGAACTTGAAGATTTTTTCGCTTTTTACACACCGAAAGAGCTTTGTAAAAATCATAGAACTATATAACACAGATGTTGGTTGTGCCATATGACTGACAATACATATCAGTTTAACTACTATATGTTTGAGCTAATTTAAACGCACATAGGAAGAAGTAACAGTGGACAGAAATGAAACAAGTCCATAAATCCATAAGTGCAGAAACTCCACACAGTGAGCCAAATGGTGGATGAGTTGGAGTTTAGATGGAAAAGCTGAAAGGAGTTCTTAGAGAAACACACTCGAATGGATAGAAATGAAATGAATGTAAGAGATAAGATCGAAAAGTGCATATAGAAGTGGTTGTGCAATAGTGGAAACTGGGAAAGTCATATTCATTGCGTTATTTATTTTTGTATGTAGATATTTTATATGTGGGTTTGATTTTGTGGCGTTTTCACATAATTAGCAGTCAGTGTCTAAAGCTATGCACTATAACTTCTTCATTATGGCAAATTAGCCCAGATAGCAGATCTGAGCCCAATATTGCCCAGTTAAGGCACTTATAAGCAAGTTATGACATGGGCAAGTGTATTGTGGGCCACAACCAGCTCAACTTTAGCAACCATATTTAATGTTTGTCATAGAATGCAGTCCTTAGCCCACATGTGGCCCATATACAGGCCACTATGTGAAATGATTTACATCTTGGACCAAAACTGACCCAGCTGTATCCTGCCATTGTTTTTGTGGATGAGTTCTGGTACCTGAATCCAGAGGAAGTCATCACTGTCATTTCACTGTTGTATATGGGCAGGTGTAGGGCAGATTTGAGCCATCTGACTGATTAATTTGCTATCTGGGATTTTATATATATAGTGCACTGAAGTGCCAGAAAAACAGGAAAATCAGTTAAATGCATGAGCGTAGGATTGCAGAAATAGTCCTCAGGTTGATATTTGTTAAGGCTTTTTTGTCCAACATTACTTAAGGTAGTGTTGTACGTCTATTGCGTGAAACAATTCGTGCCAGTCGACCCTTGTCACGTTCACTCAGAGTCTTTTTATGGCCACACTGCTGTCATAAGTTTGAGGTTTTGATGGAATTGCCGGAGTCACGGTACACTCTTGAAATGGTCCGCCGTGAAAATCCAAACCTAGCTTCTACCTCTGAAATGCTATGACCCATCTCACAAGCTCCAACTATTTAAACCACATTGGAAATCACCTAAATCCTAATAACTTGTCGTTCTCATTGCTCTAGAAGCTGCGTAGGCTCTAGTCTGTACCAGGTTTCTGGCACTTCAGTGTATATAAATGTGTGCAAGGCTTAGATAACTGACTGCGGTACATGTGTTGAAATGCTTCAACGTCCCATCCATTACAAATGCTGCTAGTGTATGAATAGATATGTATTGTGTGTATACATGCATAAAATTGAAGTATTTACAGATATATAAAAAAAAAATAGGACACTATAGCACTGAAAGGTGGACACATAAATACATAGCAGTGCTGGTGATTACTGGATTCAATTTAGTTTAGTTGAGTGAGCTAAGACCAGTCAGCTGCTCTGCGTCGATCTATAAGTTGAAACTTTCTGACGCATATCAGATTACGACCTAACACAAATTGAAGAGTTCACACTGAGCCACCGCATGCAGTCTTATTTGCTTTTTCATTACTAACCGCACCCCGGTTACTAAATCTGAGTAAACCTTTGCTCAAGCGTTGCCTGCGTAGACTGAGCGATTTAACCCGTTTTCTGAAAAAAAGCTACGTTGAAAAGTGATTTTAATGGACGATTTGATCCTGATGAGGTTTTTAGTGCCGTTTGCATGGTCTACATACAGATATTTGTTTCAGTGCTTGTATTGTGTATTGTATGTAGAAGGTAGAAAGAAGAACACTGACAGGGATCTGCTAGAGCCCATGGTGCTAATGGCTCCATGGGTTGCAAATCGTTTAGCAGTGCTCGAAGGCAGCATGTTGGAGTGACCGTTTCCTGAGCTGGAGCTTGGGAAACATTATAGTCTGCTGTAGTGTTTTGATATTCATATAGTTAGATTAGCAGGAGACTTAGCAGGAGTGTGGTATGAATGTTGTCCTTTTGACTTTGTGACCTTTTACATTAGTCACTACATTGTAATGAAGTACCAAAACTGTGCTTGTAGATTCATTCACTTCGTTTTAAAGGTTATGTGCAATACTGTTTCTCTGGGAGTGGGTGACGTTTGTATGCACGTGAGAATCATTTTTTCAACGTCTGCTTTCTTCATGGTCCAGGTGTGGCCATGGTGTTCATCAGCGCTCTTTGTGTGCTAGAGGAGTGTACGTCACATCTGTTCTATGGTGGCTGAGACAGAAATGCACTTTATACAGGGTTGACATTCTTTCCAGCGATGATAATGAGGATGAAGATGATCTTGATGATGATGATGATGATGATGATGATGATGATGATGTCATTCGGGGCACCTTTGCTGTCTGAGCAGGCTGGATCCTTTTAGAGTTTCAGCTTCCTCTAGTGGCAAGAGTGTGTAGTGCAGTCATGAGGAAGAGCCAGTTTAATTCATGGTTGCAGAACGGAAACAGTAAGTTCTCTGCAGTTACATACTACCTGCTCGAGATAGATTTCTTTTTTTTATTCCTGCATGGACTATAGGTGTGTGTTTATTTTTGCACTTATCCCAGATCTATAGCTCTTTTATTCAGATTCTTCACTCTATAAGGAAACCTGTTCAAAGTGTATATTTCTTGTACAAGACTCAATGCATTGACTCCCTCCCATGCTTCACTTGCTGCTCTATCCAACACTTTCCCAAACACGCACAGACACAAACTCCATCACCTGCCATTCTAACTCCCCCAGCACTGTATTAAAATGTGATCGCAGTAGACATATGATTATTGATCAAAGACTATGAACAAGCGCTTCCACTACTGGGCCTGGCTCTGTTACAATGGACAGTGGACCAAATGTCCTCCTACTTCACCTCTCCCTCACTCTTTCTCTTTCTCAGAGAATTCGTAGAGAGGAAACTTGCTCATGTGTAGCAAGTGTCAAATTAGAACATTGCACAAGACCTTGGGAGAGCAACATAGTCCTTTAAGAGCTTTTAAGAGATATGATTTTGCTATAATATAAATGTAAAGGGCTCAAGCTAAAAATCCATATTTGCTCAGAAGTGGGAAAACGATCAAACATCTGTTTACAAAGACAGCTTCATTTCTGGTTATGGGCCATGTTAGCCTGTGAAACTGAAACTGAAAGTGAACTATTGGCCTTGCACACAGAGGGTCCGATCCCCAACCGTGCAGTTGAAACACACACAATAGTGAACACTGGGGGAAGTGTACACACTTGCCTGGAGTGGGGGACAAACCCTATTCACAGTTGGGGGTTAGGTGCCTTGCTCAAGGGCATTTCAGTTGTGGCATGTCGGTTGGGGGGATCGAACCAGGGACCTTACATAACCATAAGCCCACACCTGCCCTATATAACAAAACAAATCGTGACAAAACATTGACAAAATCAAGCTGCTGTGTCTGAGTTTTGTAAGTTGTGGTCTAATCTTATGGGAATGTCAAAATGGCCTCTAGTCAAATCTCTCATATTCTGTATATATATATATATATATATATATATATATAAGAAAATGAGATACGAATGAGATATGGATATGAATATGCCAGCAAGTAATGGGTGAGGGGGCCTTTTTTTTTAGGCTATGTCCAGAACATGGCCACCATCTTGAAAGCAGCCATATTGGATGAAGGGCAAGTTTTTCCAATGGAATGGTGGTCATGTGTCCTGTGACTTTTGACTCACCCTCTCTCTCTCTCTCTCTCTCTCTCTCTCTCTCTCTCTCTCTCTATATATATATATATATATATACAGAGAGAGAGAGAGAGAGAGATATTTGTGACAGCAGCAAACTCACCTCATTATTAAAGAAAAGACACACGTCAGATGTCACTGCTATACTCGCAATGTTGTAACAGAGCCAGAGCCCAGCTTCGTTGTCTTACTTAACGCATGCACGTTATCCTGAACAAGTTGATATAACTATATATTTAAATGTTTTGTGGTTCTCAGTATTACATTCACTCAGTTTATTTTTGATTCAATTGCCTATCTGTTATTTTTACAAGTTGTGTGGTGTAACATATTGTATACAGATGCTTTATTTGGGTATATCAGTAAGCTGTGTAGAGTGAATGAGTGTATTGGTTACCTAAGTCTATTTTTATTATAGTTTCAATATAGTTCTAGTTATTTTACTTTATTACAATGAATATAGAGATAACTTATGAACAGAAAAAAAAACTGATTACCAAAGTATATTTAAGTTAACTTAGACATATATACATATATATATAAATATAAATATATTATTTTTGTTTTGAATTAAAAAGAAGCTTGATGGTCCAACTAAGCCACAGGTCACACTGACTTAATTCTACACATTTCTACTTAATGCCTTAAACAAAAACACCAATTGGCAGCTATAGATCAACTGAGCCCCAAAATACACATATGGTGTGTGATGTGTATGAGGCATTGCTGGAAGGCTCAGCTTGGAAATGTAGAAATGTTAAGTAAAATGTTAGGCCAGATGCCTTTCTTTATTTAACTATTGACACCTGTTCACTGTTAAATTTTATTTAACAATCCAGATCTGTTAAAACACAACCTGAGGTAGCCTGAACCACTGGGCATAAAACTAACCATAAAACTAACACAGTTACTTACAACCCACCAGGTTTAAAAGTAGTACAGCAAACATGCCAGTAATCTCAGCTGCCTAAATTGCTACAGGAAATATCTGCTCAGTTACAGTTTACAGTTTCAGTTACAGTTAAGTTTTACAGATTTATTTTGTTTAAACAGTTTGGCCTGGCCTAAACTAGACACCAGCCAATCAGTTGAGACGAGTCTCAAGAAGTCACAAGTGTGAGTTTGAAGCAGTACCCATAACATGAGCAGACATGGTTCTTCAAGCTTGTTTTTTAATTCATGAACAATGTTCAAACCATTTTGTGTAAAAGTGTGAACAAGAATGGATATAGGAAAAAAATACACATATGTAGATGTGTTTTACAGATTGTTTTTCTTGGTAACAGTTACGACAAACTGTGTTCAACTGTTTCTCATGTACATGCGCGTGCATGCATCTGTGCAGACATATACGTATGCACTAAAAGCATAAGGGACCATTGGGCCAGGGGGGAAAGGGTTTCTGTACATAAAGATATGATTAGTGTTGAAGTGTTTATTTTTTGTGTAAGTGTAACTTCAATATTTTAAAGAAATAAATATTATATATTGTGTTTCATGGTACAAAAGAGAGAAGAAAAAAAAACGCAAATGTAGTTTTACATTTCAAATGCTTTATCTCTATGGCTTCTGGCAGTTTCCCATTTCATTTTATAGATTTGTCAGCACAAAATGCAATAAACTAATACCATTTTATTACTGATTTGTACAAAGTCTTCTTTTCAGTGCACTTACACTTTTAAAGTAGTACCAAGAAACAGTTTGTGTCAACAATCTTTTATTGAAACAATTCATTATGTACAAATGACACTTTATATAAAACAACACAAGAAAAATATTCACAACTAAGCCCAGCAGATTCTTCATGAATAAGTTGCATCCATCAGTTTCCATCTGATCCAAAAGGAAAACTGAAAACAATGAACTTTCAGACATCCAACCTATAACCATTAGACAAATAATCAGGAATTTAAGGGAACTGTTTTTTAAGAATTAAATACAAAATCCAAAAAAGATCAATGCTTTCAAGAGGCCTATCCTCAATGGGTTTCAGAAATTACGCTGGTAGTGAGAACCTTGCCCTATCCCCTGTCCCATACCTTGTCCAAGCCCTTGTCCCATTCCTTGTCCAAGCCCTTGTCCCATTCCTTGTCCAAGCCCTTGTCCCATTCCTTGTCCCATTCCTTGTCCAAGCCCTTGTCCCATTCCTTGTCCAAGCCCTTGTCCCATTCCTTGTCCAAGCCCTTGTCCATAACTTTGGTTCATTCCTTGGCTAGGACCTTGGCTTAATCCTTGGTTCAATCCTTGCCCCACCCCCTGACCTGATCTGGCTGTTAGGCCAGCTGAATTGACCAGCTGATTTATGGCAGGTCCGCTCTGGATGAGTGTGTCAAGGGCTTTCTGCACACTAGGGTTGTCAAAGTTAATCCCAGTTCCAGCTCTCTGAAGCCCCTGAGGTGTAGCTACACGGTTAGCAGGGGGCCTAATGGCCATGCGAGAACTCATCATGTCTTGAGAGTCATGAGCAGACATACCCAAGTTGGATAAAGTGGAGCATGAGAGGCTGGAACTGGGTGTGGATGCATAACCCTGGGACTGGGACGCTGCTGTCTGGCTCTGAGACACTGAGGAGCCTGTGCCACTGTTGAAGAGGCTAAGAATTTTAGCCTGCAGCTCTTGCTGCTGGTTGGTGGTGGTGGTAGCAGAGGCAGAAGGAAGGAGGGAGCTGTGCAGGGAGTGTGTGGATGGGTGCGTCTGGTGAGCAACGGTGGCAAGAGTAGAGGCGGACTGAGGGGTCTCATGAGTGACTGCTGCTGAGGACTGATGGGAGCCTGCGGATAAAGAGAGAAATATAAAATGAAAGTTATTAAAACCAAACAAACGTTCTGTGGAAGATCCTTCAATAAGAGATCTACACTCATTTAAAGCATCATTGCAACCTCTATCCTCCATCAAAGATATTTATGTACAAATGATTAGAATGCGTAACAAACATGTTATAGCACACACTCACTGTCCACTTCTTTAGGAACAGCCATTTCACTCGCATGTTCATGTGGTTATCTAGTCAATCATGTGGCAGCAGCACAATGCAAACATCATGCAGAAGGACTTCAAGGTCAAGAACTTCACTTAATGCTCATGTCAAACAAGAATTTGCAACTGCTGCATGTTTGTTGGTACCAGAATGGCTGGTTTGAGTACTTCACAAACTGATGTTCACTTGGGTTCTTCACACACGCAACAATATCGCGGCTTTACACACATTTCTGGGTAAAACAAAACATTCTGAATGCAGGGGGTCTGCAGGCAGACACCTTTTTAATTAGAGAGATCAGAAGTCTACAGTATCCTATAATTTTTTTACAATCGCTGCGATTAGAAAAGCTTCTCAGAATGCACAACACATCAACTTTTAGAAAGTGGCACAAGACCACATCAGGTTTTACTCCCGTCAGACAAAAATGTGAAACTAAACTGAAAATAAACAGTAAAAATAACCATGCTAATTTTATTTTTCTAAATCTTCAACTGTCTAGATTAGATTAGCCTGTGCTAGCCTCAGATTTCTATTCATTCTGATTTATGTTGTGAACAACAAGTAAAGCTTTATCTGTATCTGCATGATTTTTTTGCATTGTGCTACTGCCACATATACGGCTGATTACATAAGTGCATAAAAGTTTGTTGGTAGTGGATTGTGCGCATATCTACAAACTTACCAAGATGAGATTCTGTGCTGCCTCGGACAAGATGATCACGCTTATCCTGCAGATAGTTAATGAGCAGCGTTAACTCTTGAGGTGTCAAGAACCTTGGGTGAGAAAAATACAAATGCAATACAAGTGTTATAAAATACGCTGACACTGCATTTACTGGTATTATTTACAAATGCATTTGTATAACCGTACCTGCCCTCTGACAGCAGTGTGATAGCAGTCAGTACCGAGACCGGGTGGCCTTGTCTGTCATGATCTCTCATCAACACCTCATCTGCCATCTTCGCTGCTTTTCTTGAAATCTCATCCCTTTCCTTGGCACGGTTCTCGATCTTAAAGGTGTCATAGTTGTGAGCAACTAACACCAAAGCATCTTGCATGGGCATGTTTCTGTGTTCTTGGATAGAAGAACATGAGGGAATTTCAAGATTATTTAACATTTCATAATCAAAGGGCGGAAGAGTCATGCAAAAAGGGCTGAATTTGCACAAAGGGCTCATTTTAAAGACACCCGGAATAAATGTATCATTATTTTAATTATTTTTAGCCCAAGTAATTAGTATTATCAGTTATTAATAATGTAATTCACATACCCTGTGGTGTGCCAAAGAGAATATTGACTGTGCAGGAGCGATGCACTTCGTGCTGCTGGGTGATGATGATGGCAAAGGGTGTGCGAGCCCGGCTCACGTCCTCCAGAGCCTGAGTCAAGGACACCTCAGTATTGAGAAAGATGAGGTCCACCACCATGCCCAGATCTCGCACTTTCCTCCCCATCATTTCTGCGTACTCTCTACAGAAGGTGAAACCAAGAGAAGGAAACAGTTTAGAAACTGCATAAGTAAAATGAATAATAAATTAAACAAATACTAGTGACAAGTGATGTTCCACAGTAGAATTCTCTCATTGTGAAAGCAAACATTTCATCTACTGTCCCTGAAGTCTGTTAACTCAGAAGTCACTGGACTCACTTCTGCTGCTTGTTGACCACAATGACAGAGCAGTCTACAGGTCTCTCAGCATCATAGCGTCTCTGCAGCTCTTCGTAGTACTGACGATACAGTTCATTCCTCCTGCGCTCCTCAGGCCGCATTCGCTCCTCTAAAAAAAAAGTAAAAAAAAAAAGTAAGAAGATCTCTTTATAACCAAGTACATCTTGTATAATGCCCTACATGGGAGAGATTGATGTTTTGAGTACACAAACCTTCTGATTCTCTCCGTCCACTCCAGTTCTCCCTGTAGCGGTCAGCATAAGGATCCTCTTTCTTGCGGAACTGCTCATATTCACCACGGTAAAAGCGGTCATGGCCATCATTTCTGTGTGAAAGATGATTTTCCCCACGTCACTACACTTAACACGTTTATAAAAGTACTTAGGAAGCACAATTAGCCATAATTCAGCCCTGTTACTCACCATACTAACATAAAATTAAAGGAATCAAGGTGTTGGACATGTTAACATCTTAATTGCATACTTTATTTACAACACTCATTGCTCAAGTCAGTGATCTAATTTGCATCATGCTAACTGCCATGTTGCATAAACTTCATATAACTACAAGCCATGTACTTATCTAAAATCTTTCACAAAAGAATGGTTATAAGGTAAATAGTCATCTACCTGTAAGGAGCATCTCGGGACTCTTTATCCCTTCCATCTGCACCCCTGTAGCGCTCATCGGCATGGTCTCGTGGTGGTCCAGGCCGTGGTTCTCGATTAGGTTCCCTCATGTCTCTGCCATCCCGGTTGTCGCGGGAGTCTCGAGCCTGTACTGGGGATCGAGAACGGAGACGGGGCTCCCTGCTGTCCCCATAAGGAGGAGGAGGCCTAAGCAGACAAAATAACCAATCATAAACTTGGATGTGTCAGTATTAAATTAACTGTGATTTGTTAACTGTGCATGGAAAAGACTCTGTGACTAAAATTTCAAGCGATGGTCAGTAAAAGATTTAGCCATTACTGAGACATAAATATTGTGAATGGAACCCGACTGCCAACATAAAACTCGCCAAAAATGTCTCCAGATACATGACGCATTGGTAATGTGGCTGAAGCATTGAAAGGGTTTTCTTCAAAACCAGTCAGTCAGTGTGTAGAGAAACAAAAGCAATAATGTTTAAGCTAAGAGCTCTACTGTGGTGTCCAAACACAAAGAAAAAAAATTTTTTTACCTAGTATTTTCCTGCAAGAGGAAGCTTGGAAATATGTGGTCTGATTTGCTCATTTGCACAAGACTTGCACAAAATTGCTCAGAAAATACGGCAAATTTCCTTGACGAATACATAGCAAGAAAACCAAGGACTCCATTAAACATGACAACAGACTGCAGTCATTTAGAAATAAAATAAACAGAACAAAATAAATAAAAGTAAAAAAAAAACAAAAAAAAAAAACCATCACATGCATCATTCTGTCATTTTATTTCCAAAGTTGCTGGCGCAAACTTTATGCAGCCCTGCCCGATGCGGCTACATATACAGACCATACAGTCATTCAAAACCGACTAAAAACCTTTTAAAACTGCTGAAGCAATTGCTTTGGGTTTTTTTTGTCAGTTTGGATCAGTTTGCTGCAAGAATTAACAAACGAAGATGTGAAGACATGATTACTGAAAGTTAAAAGCAATTTTTAAATGCACATTTTTGAATAAAGAACACACTGTTAAGACACAAGGACACCAAGGAAAATAGTCTTAGATTGGCCTTTCAACTTTATTTGAACAAACAACTAAATACCCGTGAATAAAAGATGATCCAAAAGGACACACTCTGAAGAGGAAAACCATAGATCGGACATGTTTCTGATGCCTGTAACGATTCTTGCCGCTGTCCAAAAATGCAAACGCGTTTGGAGGAAGAGATAAAACGAGTTTACAGGAAACCTGTCACCGAAACCTTCGGAGTAGACTCCTGACAATACTTTACCTGCGTGGAGGACTTGACCTGGCTTTCTGTCGTCCCTCTGCAGCCATATTTACATCTGAAAACAAACCAATCCGCAGGTTCAACATCAATATTCGAGAAAACACCAAGAACTGTGAAGTGCTGTTAAAAGCTAACTGAAGGTCAAACCTTTTGAGGTCAAAACATTTATGGTTTAACTTTTTTAAAATTGCAGAATAGCAATAAAAATGTTCTGTATACAATAAACTAAAGATGACATGAAAAGTCCACGTCTTACTAAAATAAATCTTTGGCAAAATAAAATCAATTTTAAATAAATATTTTCAAATAGTTCATTTATTTATTCAGAATATTAAAAGTAGGCTAATTGAAACATTAACATGCCTTAAAAAAGACTCTTACAAGGCTTTTTACACTTTTACACAGAATCATGGAAGGGATTTCCATTTTGTGCTCATAATTTTGCTTGGATTTTTTTTTACTTAAACTGACACAGTTTAAAGTCACTACACCATGCCCAAAGATGTATTTTTAGTATTTTTTCCTATTATGGCCAGTACAATATATGCCAGCATTTCTAAGCAGAAGATGAATGTAAAACATCTGGAGGCGTTTAGCACAACTGGGGACAGATTCTACTAATTTGTCTGAATGGTGGTCATAACAGACTTAATATTTGCAGCCTGCTGACTGTTGGTGGCAAGATATAACCCAGGGGAGTTTGGGGTGCTTAAAGCTTCAAATCACCCCAAAACTAAACCAAATAATACAGAACCTCTTCAAGTATTTGCAGACTTCACTGCTAAAGTGTAAAAGAGGTGAGTGGAATCGGTGACCAGTACCCATACATTTAAAGGTGCAGTTTATGCTTTTAAAAAGCCCCATGCTGTCTATAAGGTGGGTTTATTTAAAATAAAAAATAATGTGGGGCGTTGAAGGGGGTGGGAAAAGAAAAATGCCAAATACATTGCAAGGAAAATCACGAGGTGTCTCTGAAAGTATGTTAGTTTCTAGACACATTAATGGACAAATCAGCAGAGGCATGATCTGGCCTGAAGTTAAATTACATTAAAATTCATTAGCAAGCAGTGGTGATATAGGGTCATTTCAGACTCAGAGACATGCAACTCACACGATCATCTCACAGTTACAGACACTTTTTTCATTTTTCATGCTATGTGAGGACAGAAGGCCAAATCTCAAAACCAAATACTGGACAACCAGTTGTTTGGGTGTTTGTTTGAGGGCACAAACATTATATGCCACATCTAAATTAGTTTGGCATACCCTGTGTCCCATCAAAACAGTTTTTTTCCTTGCCCTAGCTCAGCCATCTAGCTAATCAGCTGTCTGCTAAAAGATCATCTATTCGTTCATATCCCGGCCTTTATTACATGACATACTGCATTACCACCCTTTGGAATTGTTGTAAAAGCAAAAACATTAATGAACGAATAAAGTAATGATGTGTCCACCCCTGTGGAACTATAGTACTTTCTATCACAAACTGCACCTTTAAACTTGAAATTACCATATAACGCATGCCTTAGCTACAGCCCAGCTATAGCTAAATAAAGGCCAGTTAGTAAACAAACATCATATGGCAAAGTAGGTGCACTTTGTGGTATAATCCATAGTATAAAGTCTTACCTAGTTTATAACCTCTATAAATCCGGCCGTTATGTCCTGCTTTAGCTGCCTCAGCATCTTCTGCTCTTTCAAACTGCACAAATCCGTACCCACGAAACAGGGACAAGGCTGTAAAAAGGAACAGTTTTACGCAGGAAAACATGATTCTGGGTGATCTTTTTTCGAAAAATGGTCTTCATTCATACAGCCGAGTCCATATTTTGTTTTGATGTTTAACTCCAATTACAACCACTTTCATTAGAAGACTCAAACTCAAATACCAAACTCCATTATTCTTCGGTTCAGCTAATTATGATTCTGGATATGTACATTGGGTACTAACCCTGTATTTTCCCATATGGCCTGAACAGGTCTTCCATATCCTTCTTTGCCATATGTGCAGTGGGCAAATTCCCGACAAAAATCCTTCTCTCCAGGTCACGAGGGTCATTGCTGTTGGTGCCATACGATGGTGGTGATCCACTTCGGCTTCTTCTGTGCGACATGGCGCTATTAACTTCTGCTCCTTGTGAACACTTGCTCAAGCCGAATGTGAAGTTGGACTTGTATACAAGAGAGTATACAATTTTTTTCCTGTTTGTTTTTTTTCTTTCTTTTAAAAATTTATTTTTCACCCCAGGTCCTGAAAATGCAAGGGCATCAACATAGGGGAAGAAAAGAGAAATTCCACAGATAAAACATCTGGAAAACACAGTGAAGTTGTCTGCAACATTTAGGGAGAAACTAAAAACGTAGAACATATAAAAATGTAGAACATATAAGTGACTGTAGCAGTGACTTTCACATTCATGGAACCAAATTTTAACCGTATTAACCATAAATGTTTCAAGACTGCTACAGAGGCTGGATTTTCGCCAGATGGGTCAAAAGTGATCGTATTCCGAGATGCATTTCGTTTGCCCGCAAAATATAAAAATGCAATAATTCCATTTGTTGCTTCGACAACATCCATGAGCCTAAATAGGGTTGACTATAAGCAGGTGTAGTCCATAACGCAATGCCGGAAAAAAATGCGAATGGGGAAAATTTGAAAATGCTCCCCAAATATTCCAAGGGATGGAGTCCATTCCTGAAACCATGAGATGATTACAGAGAAATGTGTTCAAGTCATCAGTTTTACACCCATCAGAAAGAATGAAGAACATAACATGCTCGTGAATCATTCTTCTCTGTGCTGTGGTGGCAACCGGACATGAGAAAAGGCCAATTTACTAACACAGCAGAACCTCAATTTATACAACGATTAATTACCAAGACCGGTCACGTGAACCTAGTTTTGCACGTAATGGCTAGCCTTTTATACAAGTATATACTACCTATAGATTTATATACTCAATGTTGTTTCTCACCTTAACTGTTGTTTTAACACAAACAACTTCAGCAGCTCAAGGTGCTGTAGAAAAAGGGGCAAGAATACAAACACCCTTGTTGTACAGGAGAATTGACGATGAGATAGAGAGCAATTCAGCTGTTTAGCATAAACAAATGAGTCAAATAACACAAATAACACTACAGCATCAGTGAGAGAGAACCTGACCTGGTGACTGCGCGACCTCACAAATCTGCGGCTATGAAGCGGCTCTCTGATGGACACATTAGGCACTTTCATCAAGCCTCATCAGTAGCAGGCATCAAAACGAGGACCTTCTGGTACTAAGGCTGGTTCTGCACCTGTACTATACATAATATACAGTACTGTGTAAAAGTCTTAAGCACATGTGAAGAACTGTGATGAGGTTTTTATTATTTGAAAGAAAAACCCCACAATGAGCAGTAAACAGTAATAAAGTAAAGAAAGTCAGGA
>JAOVVF010000017.1:8733486-8743644 GCA_028565595.1 Duopalatinus emarginatus | reverse complement strand
ATATAATCATACATTGCTGGTCTTTTCCATCTCTGCCTTAATAGTGTTGAAAATGGACGGCTTGTGATTCATGACCTGGGCAATAACTTCATTAACAAAAAGTGGTCAAAAGCATGGAACGAGGTATACATAACACACACGTACATACTGCTAATCTAACTGTGTAGTTAGTGTTACACTTTTTAAGTTTAATCAGACGCAACAGAACCCTGACCCCAACCCTAAAGAACTGGAACACTGACTGTACCCCAGGTCTCCTCACCTGACAGCACTGCCTGATCTTGCTTACACTGTTATGACCATATGAGCACACAGCCCCACAGATGCACCCCAAAATCTACTGAAGAGCCTCCCCTGATTAGGGGGGGGAGTAAATCTGGGGAGGATGTTGCCATTAACTGGAAATGTATCCTTGTTATATAAATGGATCAGAGTGTCTCAAGCCTGCTGACTTCATTTTTGTTGCAGAAACTGCGAGGACTGGGCTCCACTTTCAAATCACTTAAGCTTGACCCTCCGTGTGTCAACTCTACTCCATCTGCTCTGTACCTGAACAACCCTTATGTCAAGTCAGCTCTGCACATCTCTCCTAATGCACTTGACTGGGAGATCTGCAGGTTGACATTTTACATCACCCTTAACATTTATTAATACAGTTTTAGAGAATCCAAGAATTATATTGGTGGAAACAAAGATCTTGCTAATGGTCAAATAAGTTTGCTTTTAATTTGGTGTCCACAGTGCTGAGGTGAATCTTGGCTATAACCGTGTCTACATGGATGTAAAGAAGCAGTACCTGAAATTACTTGGCGCGCTGGTGAGTGGAGGCCCTAGTTAAAGCAACAAACTTGGCTACGACATACTGATGTCGCTAGTGTAATATTATTAGTTTATTATAATTTAAACAATATAAACAAACGGCTTGATAAAAGGCAACTCTAGCAATTTGTGCTTTGTGAAAATATTACAAAAATCTTCCTATAATACAAGTACACCGTTAAAAGTGGTTTGTACTTGAAATCTAAAGACCTTATGTGGTAAAAATTTCTGGTTAACAACTGAGGTATTTTTAGGTTAAAGGTTTTAACCTAAAAAAAAAAAAAAAAATCACCCGCAAAAGGAGTTGATTCCTAGCAGCAACAGGTGCAGGGGTAGGTGGGGTGAGGGGTTGTCTATGCACAACCATTACAAACCTTCTTAAACCAAGGTAGCTAATGCACTCTATTTAAAATCAATTTACTGTTATTAAGATGCCAAGTAGCTTAAATGACATATTTTGTTTATAATGCCACTGATTAACATGAAGTACTACTAAGCAAAAGCATGTGTATATCCGAGGAACCCTAACATAAGACTTGGGAATACCTCAGAGGGCCCAGCAGTCTATTCCAGGGCATGACGGATACATGACAGATTTACACCCTTATTTACACCTGGGGTAATTGGATGTATCACCAGGAGGTTTGAAGGTTGAGGAGGGGTTCACCCTGGAGTGTTGAGGTGGCAACACTAGCTGTTGCACCATTATGCAAGTCATAAAAAGGATTTCACCACAATATGGCGGACACATAAAGAGCAGTGAGAAAGTGGAGAGCAAATTGTTTACACAGTGGTGATGTTCTTGCACAGTAGTGACTTTAGGTAAGAGTAGTATTGCCCAAATATGCCATTATAAATGATCCAGTATTTAAAAAAAAAAAAAAAAAGACTGCTTTCCAAACTTCACAACATAATTTCTACTATGTATAAACTGTAACATCATCTTTACAGAAATACCGTGTGCTGGTATACAATGGGGACGTGGACATGGCCTGCAATTTCCTTGGTGATGAGTGGTTTGTTGAGTCTCTTCAGCAAGAGGTTAGTTTTGCCTCCAAATTTCCAGTCTACACAGTTCCCAGAGTGCCACCACAGAGCCAGTAAATGTGTGGTGTTTTATGGCAGGTCCAAGTGAATCGCAGGGCATGGCTTTACTACAACGGTGAAACGCAGCAGATCGGTGGATTTGTCAAAGAGTTCGCAAATCTAAGTTTCCTTACAGTCAAGGTAAATCCAAATTATTCCCAACTAAATCTCAACAGTTTGTACTTTTTTTTTTTGTTTTTTTTTTTTTTTTGTTTTTAGAAAGTGTGTTACTTTTCTGTGATCTACAGTATTTTGTATTTTAAGTTTGATTAGAGTAATTTTCTATTCTACAGGGATCCGGTCACATGGTCCCCACTGATAAGCCTATAGCAGCCTTCACCATGTTCAGTCGTTTCATCACAAAGCAGCCATACTAATGTTGATGCACATTCTGCACTATTTGGTTGGACTTTGCACTGAATCACTGTGATACACTCGTAATTAAACTCTGGTGTAGGTGAATATCTGCTGATTATGCTCACCTTTTATTGTTAAATATATATATAATTAATCTTTATGTGGTAGAATGATGAGGGATTGTAAACAGCAGACTGCTATGCTACTGTTTTACATTAAGTCACTTCATTTTGGTACAAGGGGCTTCACTGTAATTCTGGACTGATAAGTCTGTTTAACATTCAACTGTTCGGCTGCATTTAAACTTTAAGGGGAGGGAAAGGGATTTGTTTTTGACTGAAGATGGGAATCATGTAGACCTATTTTTCTTTCTAGTTGCTCAGGGTTACTTTGCCTGTTCTTCTATCAAAATAAACCTGACTTATCTTAATGAAGATATTATATCAAAATTAATTTCAGGTAGAATTAAGGACAGACAAATGATAGATTTTTGGAAATGATTTTAATGTTTTGTCATTTAAATGTTTTGTAAAGCTTGTAATTAATTCAAGTGAAAAGCTGATTGTAGTATAGTGTTGTGAAGGGGGAAACAACTGTCTAAACATTGTACTCTCTTCTGTGGAAAAGTGTAGGAAGTTCAACAGATGTAAGAAATCAGCTAGTATTATAGATGGAACAATTACAGTTTTACAATCTAGAATTGCTATATGTCAACATGGCATGTTTACCCATTTTTTTTTTTTAAGTACCTGTCTTTGTTTTTATACATTGATTAAAATGATATAAAAATACTCGCCTTATTTTTGTTTGAAATGTTTTGCTTAAAATTTGGCTTAAACCTTACCAGCACCAGTGGATCCAGTACTACTACTCTATTAACACAGGTTACAGTAACATACTAAAGTAATACTTGTGTTGTGTGAAGTAGATGCATACTTAAGTAATGCATTAATGGTTCATTATATTCCAGAAACTCTTAAAATGTATCTGCAGCCAAAGGACATGAGGGATGTGTAGTATTATCGATGTTCACATCTGGCACAGAGTAAAATATTTAGAAGGTGTTGATTATACAGTAAAAGTACATGTGGAGATTTTATTTTAAAAAAATAAAACGCAAGCAGTAGTGAAGAAAAATAATAGTGTTAAATATTTGTCAGGCTCTTAAGATGACGACTTCTCAATCAGCTCCTTCAGACTGCTCCGGAAATGGAGATTGGCTCCAACAGTGATGTAGCCCTGAAAATCACAGGGTAAAATGGTGAGCTTTGACATGCAATTTACAGTGGCATTTGGATTGAAAGGCCAGATTTGTCATGACTTACATCGTGGTACTTGACCACATCCTCAATGAGGTCTATTCCATCAGGCAGAGGGATTTGTACACCTTTCTTAGTGTAATCTTGAAAGAAGAAAATAATAGAAAGCATGTATTCAATGTTAAATTGTTAAAACAGTGCTAAGTAGCATGATAATATGGCATGTATATGTAATGAATGTAATTCAATACAAATACATTATCCGTACTTAATTTTTTATTATTGTTTTTGGAGGAAAGCTTGGCAGAAAGGTTTAGACTAATAAATGCTTCACAGTGTGACACTCCGATAAATGAACACCACATTTATTAACAGATTAATTTACAATTTTATTGAAATGCCAGAAACACCTGTAGTGGCTGGTGGTGGTTCCATGTTATGGGTGTGTTTTAGCTGGAATGCCATGGGATCTACAAACATCTCTGACAGGTGAATGTTATGTATCTCCTTTCTGATGAGTTACACCATTCATGTCCTGCATTCTGCCAAATTACTGTTAGAAGAACACTCATCTAAGTTTGGGATGCCATGCAGTGCAATCCTACACCCCAGAATACAACAGAACTGGAAGTATGGTGTTTATTGCGTACAGAATATATTTGCAGTCCTATACTCCCATGAGGGACCTACCAAAGGTTAGACTGGTGTTCCAGTTTTTCTGGCACTTTGGTGTATTAATCCTCAAATTGGGTTTAAATTGGTTCAAATTGGGCTACTAGTTATATTATGGGACATCAAATTGAGTGAATGTATTAGGAGATATCACAGGCTGGAATAAACAAAAATAACTACATGTAGGAATTAAAAATTATTCTGATGATCTCTAGATCAGTTAAACTCTCAAGTGATGGACAATTATTTTAGACAGAATTCATAAAACATGCTGCGAATGCTGTTAATGTTTTTACCTGTTTACTTTTTCCTCTGAGGTTCTAGAGATTAGTGTTTGAGTTTGAGATTAGAGATGAGTGTGTCCATTAATTAATTAGTGTCAACAATTAATAAAAAAACGTTCTGGTCTAAACTTAGATAATGATACTGATAAAAATACAGATGACAACATTGCATTCACAAAGTATACTTGTACAGCATACGACATACGGATAAGACTAGAAATGGAAACTGTGTATTTCTTACTGTTTAAAAGGGGCACGATAGTCACTTGGAGCAGAGCCTTCAGTGGTGCTTGCAGTGGAATCAGCTGATGGTGTAGATTCAGACAGATGTGAAGTCTAATTCTCACAAATCAGTAATTACATCAAAAGTAAACTGAAGATCAAACGGTCTCTTACCGCTAATGACTCCAAAGCAGACTGGTTAGAAAAGATTTTAAACCTAGAAACACAAAACATGTTATGCATTATGTATTCCGTTTTCAGACTCCTTGTGCATTCTTTCTTGAACATACAATTCCTTATAATGACAAAGTTAGTACATGGTTTTAGATTTGTGTGTGTGTGTGTGTGTGTGTGTGTGTGTGCGTGCAAACGTATTCAATTGATTTATCAAAGTGTTTTTTTATATATACTTGTGTTATTTAATATATGCATTTCCACTGCATACCTCTATTTTGAATTAACACACAAAATGTCTAACTTTGTTTTAATAATTATGAACCGCAAAAATGAAAATCAGTGATGATGGGGTAAAAACGATTTATGAAAGTATGGTAGGACAGGCACAAATGATCAGCTCCTAGATTTATTTCCTTGGGCGATGAGATTAAATATGTTGACATATTATGATGCTTCTGCCTGTGTACATTACTGTGAGTATGTGTTCTTGGGATCATATGTGCAACTATATGCACTTTCTCCATATTTGCCAAGCTGAATTATTTTTTTTATATAGTATATTGTTTTAAAAGAGTTCTGATTTGTCTAAATGCATTTAGATATGCAACTGTGTGCTTCTCTTCCTGCAGAGAAGTTTTGTGTGGGGTTCAGCAAGAGACATAATTGTAGTGCAGTTCATTGCTTATTGTTCTCTCCTGCGTTCAGGTTAACCTGCAGTTCTTTTAGAGTGACTGCTGGCTTGTCTCCTACCGTCCCTATTATTAGTCTGAGTGTGTGTTGTGAAATCTTCTATGCTGCACCTGTCTGGTGACTGCAAAGTTTCATTACTTGTACAGTTGTGTGTTGTTAAACTAGATGTACTGACAGAGATGTTTAAGGTCTTTGCTGTATTTTTAGCTTGTTCTATTTGAATGTTTATTAATATTGTCCTCTGAGAACTTTGGTTTACAAAATTGGCTCTAATGTTTAGTTTAATATAAAATACCTTACTTCTTTTTTACTGTCCATATAATATTTTAAACATGTCTTTTTTTTTCAAATATTCTTATGTACTTTTCTGTTCACATATAAAATAATAAAAACAATAGTGTCTGAATACTTGGACTATATGTCCAAAAGTGGACACCTCACTGTCACACCTATATGTCCTTGTTGAACATCCCAATCCAGATTTAGTTTCCTTTTGCAGTTACTGTATAATAACCTCCACTCTTCTGGGAAGGGTTTTCACTAGATTTTGAAATGTGGTTGAATGAGCACATATAAGAGCATTGGTGTTGCTGATATTACGGAGAAGGCCTTGTGTAAATTCAGCATTCCATTTCATGCTAAAGGTGTTCAGTGGGCCGAGGTGTGAAACATGGTAGTGGTAGCATTGTGCTCTGGTGTGTTTCTCAGTAGCAAGGATGGGGAGTTTGCCAAAGATGACGAAAGAATGGATGCAGCCAAATATAGTCCTTGAAAAAAAAATGCTCCTGTGGACACACTTACTGAGACTGAGACAAAGGTTTACCTTTCAGCTTGGCAACTACATGAAGCATATATAAAAAGGCTAAGGCATTTGGACAATGTTCTTGAGTAAACCTTTAGAAAGTCTGTGAAGAATCTATAGCAGTTCAAAGATACTTCCCATTCAGTTGGTTGAACTTGAGATGATTAACAAAGAAGAATGGGAGAAACTGTCCAAATTCAGGTGTGGAAAGTTTGTAAAGATTTACTCACAAGTACAAACTGTAACTGCTGCTAATTGTTCATTTCTAAAAACTACTGAATACATTTTTGGTATACTTCTCTAAATAAAATATTTAATATTTTCAATATATTTGTGAAAAATAACCGTTTTTTTTTGGGTTTTTTTGCTTTGTCATTACAACGTGGTGATTAAAGTACATTTAATAAAGATAGCAGAATGTTCAAGCTTCATGTACCTTCTCAGGTCCAGCTGTATAGCCAGTCTCTTCTCCTTTGTGTACACCTTGGCATTGAATTTGGCCTCCTAGTATTACAGCAAAACATTATATATATCACTAGGGTCAGAGAGAGAGAGGATTCGGTACCAGATAGAAAAGCTGCCACAGGGGGTGTAGTTCCAATTGTACTGCATTTCACTTTGATTAACGTGTTGCATTAGTGTTACACAGAAATGCAATCACAGCCGTAGGCCATATTCAGGGGCTAGGCTATAGTTTAACTAGGACAGAATGCTATGAAAGAACCACTATCTAGGAAGAATTGCCAACTGTGCACTCCATGTCATGTTTTCTCCCCTGCATTTCTGCCTGAATCCTTTCTCATAGTCAGAATGATAAAAAAAACCCATCTTAATATGATTGATGTATATTCTGACCATCCATACCATGGTCATACTGCTGAGCTGGACAGGCGATGTGCCTGAAGGTAGGACCAACACTCTGACACCAGCATGTACAGCTACTGTTGCCCCTGATGTCTGGATTGTAGACTTAGGAGCTGATGTTACTTCCAACTCCAATGAGATTGGGGCATCCATCAGAGCAGGGTTCTGAAGGAGAAAGAAACACCATTACATGGAGTTTTCGGCTTCCTGCTTCCTAGATGCCAGTTACTGGTGCACTCCATTATACTGTGTAAGAAATCTCTTACCAGTAGCATGATTGCTCCAAAGTAGGTGGTCCTGAGAAGCATCTCCAAGTCTTTTGGCATCTGAAAAGATGATAACAAGATTACTCACGGTCCCTTTCCCCGTATAAAATATTTTCCTGTGTGTAGTCTTACTCGTTCTCTCGCTATGTGCATCCTGAACACCCCTCCCTTGAAATATGAGTAGAGTCCACTGTCAAAGAAGTACTCAGAGAGAGCCATGTAGATCATACGGTTGTACTCATTTAACAGTGGGTTCGCAGAATAATTCTCCAGAATATCACTCTCATTCTGCAAGTCATAGAACATCCCCTACGGAGAGAAAGGTCCTGTCAACACCAAAAATGAGTCAATACTCAATCAATTAACATTACTGGTAATAAGCCACTTACCCTGAAATCCATGTCCAGACTGCTGCTTGTAACAACTGGGTCACTTAGGAGTGAGTAATCAATGCCAACGTAGCTATCCACTTCTGCACGCACTGCACAGATACAAACATTCGTGCTAAGAACTCCAGCACGTTTCTAAACTGATCACGCACATGCAAGACAAAAAAGCCACTCGTATATATAAAAAAGTGCAGTCTGACCTGGAATCGTCTCCAGCAGTTGGTTGATAAGCACTAGACCAGCATGGTTTAGAGCGGGGCAAATCTAAAATAAGGATATGTTTATGTTAATAAATTTTTGTCTTATGAGGACCTTACCTAGAAATAGGTAACTTGCTAAAGGATAAAAAACGCACCTGCCGATTTAATATGAAGCGCATTCCAGTGGTCAGGAATGTGGCAACAAAGTCATAAAGCCGTCTGTAAACATGAAGACGCACAATGAAATTCATCTGAACATCTGATACTTTGCTCATTACTTATACCACAGCAAATCTGTTAGTCAGAAGGTGTTGTGATTGCTTTATTAACCAAAAAAAAACTTGTTCGCCAGTATAATACTTGGTATGTTCTCCACAAGAGATGGACTATTCTGTACACCATAATTCCTGCAGAGGGGCTGACAATCCTGCTGTATTCAAAGTTTTGTGATTTCTGTGTTCCACAGCACACTGCATGGCATCCCAGATTTGTTTAAAAAACATTGAGATCTGACAACTTAGCTGGGAATTGCAAAACTCAGACGAGTGGTAAATTGCTGTGGTATTGGAAGGATGCAGTTCTTTGGGACATGTTGTTATAGGGCAGTAATCCACTTTGGGGCGGTAATGGGCCATAACACATTTTTCTATAACACCTTTATGTGAACAATAGACAGTATAACTAAGAAATGGATTGGTAAAATTATATAATATGTGATCAGTACCGAAAAGTCCCACCAAACTTGGCCCTCATCTTGGCGATTGAGGCATCACAGCTGACATTGGCAATTTTAAGACGGCCTTCATCGTCCTTGGCGAGATGGAGGGTGGTGTTGATGTATACGCCTTCTGCAGAGGCGTTGATGGCACCTTCATCCTGTCTAATAGAGACAAGAAATGCCGGTCAGATGATTTTTTTTTTTTCACGCTGCCTGGTCAAAAAAAGTCACATTAGTAATATTTTGTTGGACACCTTTAGCTTTGATTACAGCACATATTTACATTGGTATTGTTTTGACAATCTTATGCAACATCACAGCATTTATTTCCATTCAGAGTTGCACTCATTTTTGGCTGAGATTTTGTTGATGACAGGAAAGTCGGATCACTTGGTAAAGACTTCTCCAGCACATCCCAAAGACTTTCAATGGGGTTAAAGTCAGGACTATGTGGTATCCAAGTCACATGTGAAAATAATTCCTCGTGATCTCTGAATCACATTTTCACAATTAGAGTGTGTTGTCCTGGAATATTTCAATGGCTCCAGGGAAAAAATCCACAGATAGGAAAGATCTGCTCCTGCAGTACATTTAAATACTCAGATGACTTATTTTATTGTATTTTATTGCTATATAACAATGCTGATCATTGATCTGACCAAACCAGATCATAACATTGACTCAAGAAATCCAAACAGCAACTTTTTTGGCCATGCAGTGTATATTTGCACATATATTCCTGTTTAATATTAGTGATTATGAATAAATTAAGCATTAATCAACAATCATTACATAACTCACAATAACCAGTAGATCACACGTCGTTGGAAGTTGAGGGCAATAGACGAGTTCTGCACATCAAACAGCAGTCCATCTACAGGCTGGAAACTCAGATCTGCAGTCAGGTTTAGCTCTCTTATCTGAATACTAGTGGGGAGGAAACAAGGAGATTGATTATAATCAGGTTAAAGACAAGCTTTAAATGGTAGCATGACACTAACTTTCTTCTACATGAGCCTACATGTGCATGCACAATGAGTGAACAAAGACATTTTATAATGCATCTTGCATATATCTAATTTTTATTCACTTGGAAAAATGTCATTACCATTTGTTTGTTATACATTTGAAATTCCTACATAGTTGTTCAAACAGTTGCTTTATCTTAGTCTTCACCAACATAGTCAACATGTTATTTACCATCGACTGATCAATTTTTAAATACAAAGAAATACTGTTAAACACAATACATTTAAATACTATTAAATGTAAATGTGGTTGGTGTGGTACAGTGGTAACATCATTGGGTTCCCATGTGAGAGACCTGGGTTCGATTCCCGTTCTGGGCAGCCA
>JAOVVF010000017.1:8713237-8728961 GCA_028565595.1 Duopalatinus emarginatus | reverse complement strand
CTACCTGTAATACCAATAACCTTGTAAGTCGCTCTGGATAAGAGCGTCTGCCAAATGCCGTAAATGTAAATGTAATAATACCTTTTAAACTGGACAGATGCAGTACTGAGTCAAGACCTCAACATTACCCAAATCCTGTTTTGCCCAACAGTCCTTTTAACAGTTTTGTTAAAAACATAAACGTATTGTCCTGATAGCCGTGGGACTATATTTGACTTATGTTGGATATGTATGTCTAGGTGAGTCACACCTCCCAGCACCCTAAAGCTTAAGCTTAAGTTTTTGTGTGTGAACATAGTTTGTTCGTTTAACTAGGTTATGAGTTTATGTTCCTGTTTTGTGTGTACTGTATTTAACATTTTTTTAAACATCCTGGTGAAATGAAGGCTGCATAATAATAATAATAATAATAATACAAAAAATTTATTGTTTAACTAATCATGACAAAACATGTCCTAGTCACGGTTTACACCTGGTTGTTTCATGAAATGCATCAGGATTATGTATGGCAATTATGCACCTAAAATGTACCTAATACATGTTGGCGGCAGATTTAAATGGGATCACCCACAGCACACGTGAGGTCTGAGACACATTTGAACCATGTGTAAACAAGTGTGACTACATCTGTCTCCGTAAACCACATTTATTAAACAAAATCACTACTAAGAGCTGACAGATGTGCTCTGTGAATGCTGAAACTGACGGCTTTAAAACCTTAGCAGGATTTCTTTTCAGAATCACTATTTTTAGGGCTGCAAGATTCTTGTTTATAAGAAACAAGGACAAATAGTGAAGGTTAGGAGTTAACGGTAATGTGCTGAGCTATATATTAACATGATTTCAGCTATCAAATTCAGCTATCAGCTAAAATGCAATAGTATACTCGTGGTATACAACATGTCCATGTTTCCAGCCATTTCAGTTGTTCTTTATTATGTTACAGCTAAAGTTACGTTAGCATGCATTATGAATATTAAATATAGGCTACAGTTTACAGGACTGTTATATGTGAAAGAGGTAGTTCTTAGCATACTTTACCATCTTGTCACTACAGTATGCTTGTATCTGTGTATAATCATACAGTGACATTGGCAATAGTTTGTTCTTTCAAGCAGTTATTATAATGCAAATCCTTTAGTTTCTTGATCGTTGCTTGGATATGCAATGTGATAAAATACTTTATATAAAATAAATTTGTATGTGCACAACAAATAAAACTGCTATTTAATAATGCACCTGTTTTGAGGTGATAGATATTTATGGCAGTAGATCTCATCAATGCAAATGAGTGCTGATGAACAGACCCCAACTTAGTAATAGCTTAGCCCCCTAACCATAATTGTGTAGTGATGTCCCCTAAGGTTCTGTATGGGTTATGAATGAATGATAGATACAATATGGACAAAATCTGATAAGGATACAATGATTAAAATGAGGTGTAACTAACTCCGTAATGGAATACTGGAGATCCCCCTTCTTGCCGTGCATCTCTGGCATGGTGATACCTCCCAGTTCTTGCTCTACAAACCTCTGTGTCTCATACTTCACTAAAGGAAGCAGAACAAGACCATTTAGTGTGAATAAAAAAATGGGACATTCTCTCTGCTGAATACTTTATTAGAACGTAAATGCTAGTTTTCTTACACAACTCCAGTCCTTTTGACGTGATGCGGATTTTGAACCCGGGAAAGATTTCTGTCATCTCTGCCATGTGTGGCAGGAGTAAGATCATGACAGCCATTCCCCAAAGCCCCATGGTGCCTTAGTGGACCTGGAGAACAAGGTATGAGAGACAGGAAGCAAAATGAAGACCAAAACACAGGAATTACATCCTACTCTCCTTAAGGGCTTGGAACGAGGGATGCTACACAGCGGCCATAATCGAAATAATGGATGCATTACTTAAAGTGCAAAATAGACGGTTTCAATGCTCAGTACAATCTTAGTCCATTATCATGTCTTGCCGTAGTTCTCCTGTACTAATGAAACATCTTTCCAACCCAGGAATGGTTCAGTGTGCCATTTCTAATTCTCCATTATAACAGTGCTGACTAATGTATTGTAAAAATTAAGGAACCAACCATAATAAATGTCCTGCCAAAACACATTCCATTTAGCTGAAAATCCCTCATCATATACAATCATTTACACATGTAAACTGAGCACTCATACCTCACATCCCTGCACTGACTATACCACAGCAATGACGTCAAAGCTCTTTCCTTCCCTCTGTCCTAAATCCCAGTCTTTTGGAGCACTTCATTTTCTTACACAACACTGCATAAGTGCTATCCAGAGTGAAGAGGGGAATTAATACACACATCTCAGAAATGGATTGTTCTCTTGCCTTTTAGATGAGTATCTAATGGTTGAAGTCTGTGTCTTCTCTCTTCCTCTGTAGCAGAATATAAACCTGGAGTGTGTGTATGTGTGTGTGTGTGAGTGAGCGAGCACATGAATTAGCTTATGCAACATGGAGGAAAAGCTCATCTCTTTAAAGAGAAATCGGGAGCAGCAGAAACCTATAGTACACAACATGTAATGTTTAGTTATGATTTAACATAAGCAATATCGCTGTCATGGATAATGTAATATATTTCTTTATGTTCTACTCTACAGAATCCAAACATACTGTTTTACATAAATAATTTAAATAAATAACTATAAAGATAATTTTAGACCAATTTAAATGTGGTATTTTATCTTTCTCAGTCTGAATGTAATGACTACTCAGTTTGTCTACAGGAACAGACAGACAGTCATCATGAAAGTGACTCATTGACAACTTTTCTTGCACACACATGCATAAGCCTCGCCCTGCCACTATCATTATAGTATTGTAATAACATTGATAAGAGACAGACTTATCATAACATGAAATCTGTATATGGGCTAGTATTGTACCCATTTCATAAATACAGCTATTGAGTCAATTGTGCGTTAGGTAGAGTTTCCACAAATCTAGTGTCCCCGGTCAGATCCTGGGCAGGTTTCTTCTGGGTTATCACATTTCTCCTACTGTCCTAACTTGGCACTAAGTAGAATGGCTACGCTAAACTGCATGTAGATTTAAAGAAAAAAAAAAAAAGAGTTTGTAGATGTGTGTGTGCTTGGGAGCCTACAATGTACTGGTGACATGTCAGGGATGAATTGAACTTGCAGCCAGTGCTGCTAGATAAAGAGGTTGTTAAAGATAAATGAATGAATTTTGTGACATAAATATTAATTGAACAAAGAGAGCAGACGTTTGTTGGGTACATGCGTATTTGTCCCCTGGGACAATAACTGTCTCTATCTGTCTTGGTATACCAAATGTATTCAACCCCCAATAATTCATACAAAATGTCTAAATAAAAAATAAGTATTTTTTTCTAAAATAAAAAGAAAATGCTGCGTGCATAGGTATCCAACTCCCCAGGTTCCAGGAACCCCCAGATAAAAGATATTTTCACACAAATAAAAATATTTCAAACTCCAGATAAACTATTAAAACAGCATTTTCTGAAGTGAAAATGCCCTATACACCAGTCATGGAAGAGACTGACAGTCTGAAAGAAAGAAGTTAAAATAAAGTCGAAAGAACATTCTTGGGAAGTTAAAGATAACATAATATAATTTTATAATTAGGTTGTAAAATGATATCTAATGCATGTCTCAGTTAACACACTCCACCCCCTACAGTGAAATATGGTTTCTTCCTCGGAACTTTAGCTTCTTGTCATGATTGAAAGGAAGAATAGATTGAACAAAACACAGGCAGGTATTACAAGAGAATCTGCTTCAGGATGTTCAAAAGAACTAAAGCTTGGTCCCAACCACAAGGTTAAGTAATGCAGAAGTATTTAAAACAAAAATGTTCTACAACAGGAAAAAAAACAGATCTCAATCTTCTGAGAATCAGTTGCTCTGTTTGAAAATCGTAGTCAACAAACATCCAACCAACCTGAAGAACCTGGGGCAAATCTAAAAGGAAGAAACAGATGTAAAGCTACTAATCTATGAAGGATGTGAAGGATGTGAATCCATGTGAAGGATGGATCTATCACATACTTTTCCAAACAGATACAATAGTTAAGTATTCTGCATTTTTTTATTCAGGTTTTTTTTATCTGCTAAAAAAGAATACATTTTGAAAAATTACTTTAACGACATACTGCAATACAAATACTGGTTAGAAAAATATGCACAAATTTCATTTGTAATCTATTTTCACATATTTAGGCTGTGTGTTTATGGTCAACCTTATACCTTCTTGGAAGGTAAAGACTTCTCAGCTCCTTGCTTTTTGTCCTAAACCCTAACCAGTTTCCTGATCCTTGCTGATCATGCTACCACCACTTTGCTTCACTGTTGTGGATATTTCCCAGATTAATGCTGAACCGTAGCAGCACTTACAAAATGTCCCATTTCCCATTTCCACTTGTGCAGTGCTTCTAATTGTATTTCATATAGCTTTTCAATAATGCTGTTCTTACTGCTGCTCTAGCTTTGTGGCGTGTTTTGTTCTGTGGTCGCCTGTGAACACGTCATGGTTGATATATTTTCAGAACTTTGTCCTGTGCAGTCATTGTGATGCTGTTTGTTTGTTCTCTACAAAACTTCCAGGAACGTGTGTATTTATATTGAGATCACATGATACCGTAGTTACACACAAGTGTACTCCAGTCAAATAGTTATGTCACTTCCTAAAGCAATTGAATGCACCAGAGGAAATTTAAGGGTTTCACCTGAAGATCTACAAAAAAATACAACAATTTACACTTTTATTTGTAAAGACTATATAAATACCTATAGACATTTTCCCTATCACTTCAATAATATGGGATATTCCCAATGGGAGTCCAAGGTTATAAAACTACAAAATGTGGAACACCTTCATGAAGGTGAATACATACTGTATGAAAGAGACTGGGGTCGTATCTTCAAATTGTAGTGTAGACAACCAGAATAGTATTAGGATGATGTTGCTATAACCTGAATGCCAGTAGGCAAGTTTTGTCTTTAACAATTAAAGATATTGAGTACTTGTTTTATTTCAATACATTTGCATGCAAAATAGATTTTGATGCATTCTTGCCCATCCTTGCATTTAGTGGATTGTAGCCAGCTGTCTTCTGCCACTCAGATATAACCAGATGAATAGCCAGAATCAAAACAATGTGTCCAGCAGTATGTTTTATTAGGTTGCTGCCCCCAAGGTCTGACGTGAAAGGGCTCTTCTGAATAGGGAGGTTGCACAATTTCTCCCTTTTTCTTCAAGACTTCAGGGAGGGGGGAGGGGGCAGTGCTGTTAAATTAAATAAAAACTACTTGAAAATCTAGGAAACATCATATCCATCACATGCATTACACAATTCTTCTAAATGGCCCTTGTCATACTGAACAAGAGTGATGCTGAAATAGACAGTGGGTCCTGAAACAAACAAAGTTCCTGATGTACGTAAATATTTTTGGACTTGTTAGAATTAAAGCTGGCCAGGGGTCCTACAACAGTTCTTCCATGTTCTCAGCATCCATGCTATTGTGATTCACATCCTCATTCAGTAAATGTTTACATCAGATTTGCTCCCATGCTAGGCTTGAAGATGATAAAAAAAAGTGTTTGCAGCAGATGTGGCAGGGGGGTCTGCACTTCACAAACAAGTACTCTGTTATTCAGGTCAGTGCCCTGTAATAACCCCCCAAGCTTTTTTTTGTGTGTGTGGGGGGGATTTTATTTAAAGTTGAAAAAGACACAATGAAATATGCTTAATGCAAGAAAGCTTGTTGTGAAGAAAATTTTTTCATTAACAGCTAAAAATTAATTATTAATTCATAACGGAACATAAAAAGAATTAAAAGCTTTTTTAATGGATGAAATGTCTTTGTTGCTCCCATTCAAATACAATGCATCAGGTATAGATCATGCTATGTTTGAGTGGAGCATCAGCGCCTCAGTCACGCAGTCTAGATGCTGTTATGTACTGTATTTCTGAATTGATTTTCATTTTGAGTATAAATGATTTTGCTCATGTTTTTTCATACTCAGTTAATTCATACATACATAATTGAACAAAACCATTTTTTTGAAAGACAAGAAAACATTGTGCACATTGATGTAAAATATTTGTAATATATGACCAAATATCACTTACTCATCTCCTCCAATTGTACCACTGCTGAGATAAACAAAAGTCTCCAACAGAAACACAACAATAGCTAAATTATTGTTTAGCATATAGGACCTCGCTACAATATTCCCCAATGCATTCTTATTTCTGCCCAGTACTTACAGGAGTGCAGTTAGTTGTTTGGACCTCTGGATGGAGAAGCGTTTTGTATTTGCCTTTATTCAAAAATTCCTCAGTGGCTTGTCAAGTGTTTTCTGATCCCGTTCTCTCCTGAATTTTTCCTCCTTCTGTTGACCCTTTCATGCCAGGACAGTTTATATGGGGAGGTTCGGGGAAAAGGGTGGTCCCATGCTTGCCTGATGTCGTATGACTTTGCGGTTGCAATAATGACAGTAATTTTAAAAAAAGACACACATGGTGGTTCATCACCATTTACTCTGAAGGGGCGTTCGAGGAAGCTTCAATTGCTGGCAACATGGGTATACTTTAATCATTATTGTATCGCAAGAAAATAATTTTTAGCTTTTTTTTTTTTTAAACAAAAAATCTGGCATTTACTCTTTTAAATTTTATTATATAGTTTCTCATAGTTCCTACATCTACAGAAGCACTTCACCTGCACAGATGCAGACTTTGGCCCCCTTTTCTATCTACCTACCTTTATATCTTTATATCTATCTATCTATCTATCTATCTATCTATCTATCTATCATCTGCTTTCCATGTTCACTTTTTCCCCCTAGCGCAGTGCTTATTTTAACTCTAAACTGCTCTTTAATCATGACTGTGACCCTTTAATCAGTTCATGACTTCTTGGAAGTACCAAACTTATTTATATAACCACTGGCAGGTGGTGCATCATGAACTGAAGTAGGCCAGGGAATGGGGAAATTACATGGTTTTACTTAAAAAAAAACTTACTGGTTAAGTTGCTAGTAATTAGTGTGTGTGTGTGTGTTTTAGCAGATCCTAATTCAAGACTAGTTGATCACAGGAATGGGTGGTGTTAATTTTAGTACAGCTTTCAGGAATATCAAGTGCTCTTTACTGTAGAATGATGAGTATACAGTAATACATGTAGGAATTATTTTAGATCAGATCAGTGCGTGGATGTATACATGTAGATTATATAAATATATATATAAATGAAGCTGCTGTAACTGCACCTGCTTATGACTTTATAAAGGTGACCATCAAACACTACATTCATCAACTGACTGAAAACACACTAACCAGCTAGCTTTCTAACACAAAAAAACTCTGCACGTTTAGTTTTGAAAGCTTTATTAATAACTAGGCACACGTACATTTCAACACACGTGTATTAAAACATCTTCATTTGTTTAATATCCTGTACAGTTTAGGACACATTCACATAAACACGTGTAAAGCAGATCCAGGTCTTCATCCTACCTTGGTAGTCAGTAACTCCTTTTCCCTTTGTCTGAATTAATTCACACAAAACAATCATCTTATACATATTAAGAAACTAAACACAGAACACTCAAACACTGGCTTTTCAACTTTCCTGGTCGTTTCTGCTCTGTACAGCAGACGCTCCACGGCTGCCCTTCTGCAAATGGCTCCACGCTGCTGACATGTGGCGGATTGCAAGGCGACTGAACTCGCGCATGCGCACTACCCAGGTCCGAGTGGCCGATACAAGATGGCGGAGTCGGTGGGGAGGGAGAGGCGGAGGCGGGTCCGGATCGAATAGAGCAAAGCCTATACAGGACTCCTAGGAAATCTCTCTAAGGTAAGGGATTTAGCGCTTTAAAAGGGACACTGCAGCGACAGGCGTGTGGCGGAATATCCAGAGCACGCTATGGTCGGAATAAAAACTCCGCATGTGTGCGTTAATGCACGAAATAAATAAACATTACTGTGCGGCGGCTCGCACTGGAGCGCGCCCGCCATCTTGTCTTGCATTTCCCTCGATCCAAAGTGCGCGCCTAAAATTGGGCTTGTCATGGACGAAGAGCCGCAGGGCTTAAGTGGCACATTTTCCCATTTTAACCACACGCACGGATGCCCGTGTCTATCCTCGTGCGTTTGATGTATACCGTGTACCAAACGGCACGGTATCCGTTGGTATTTTACCTGGTTTTTGCAGGCATCCTCTGGCCGAGTTGCTCGGTGCTGCCGTTGTCTTTGTTGTGCAGCGCTCTCGGATGGCCGGCGTTTCCCCTCCTCCTCCTCCGTGTTTGTTTTCGGGCGGCTCGGTCCGGGGTGGGCGGTGTAGCAGGCGCATGCGTGTCCCTTACTAGCCTCCATTTTCACTCTTAACTACTGTTTAACACCGTCTACATAATCCGTGCGCTTTATATAAGCACAACACTTCACAAAAAAATTCACAATGTTATTAGAATTGTAATAATAACAATATGTAGAATACACGGAGAGGAAAAATCTTTATTTGCTAGCTAATGAGCTAGCGTTAGCAAGCTAATCTGTTGTTTTCATCCCGTTTCTGGACACGTCCAGTTATCAGAATTACACATTATAGTATTACACATATTAGTATTCTTATTGCGTATAAAACACATGTATTTATTAACTGCGACATAACCACTAGCTTTAGATAAAACAGTGTAAATATAACAGCACGCGCTGCTTGTTTTGGTGACGCGCCCCCTCCATGTTTCAGCGCTCCTATCCTCTTAATAACCTCTGTATGTCCATATTCACATCCACGTGTTCACTACTACACATATTCACTGTGATCAAGGTCACTGAAGTGTAATAACAGGTTTACAGTATCTACAGTGGGCTAATCGATGAGGTGTGTGACGTAGACTGAGAGATTCCCCTCTGCTCCATGAATGAAGTGCTCTCAGCCTCTTGTACACTTCAGTAACTGCACATCAGCACTGCTCCTGTTCCTCACACTGCCTGATTAATCAACACAGAAAACTGGAGTCACATCATCTGTCAAGGGGTTCACTCGAATTCCTTTAATTACACCCATTCTGTCATACATGTGTGTGTGTGTGTTTCTGAAGACAGGACAAATGAGGAGCTATGACGAGTGAAAACCACAGTACCATAAAGGGAGACTCGGGCATGATCATGTCCCCGACTGGGTCCTCAGCCCAAGCGTCACCCCTTACGCCCTCCACCAGCAAAGCCATCCAGGACCTGCCAGGTGTGTGTGTGTGTGTGCGTGCATGCATGTGCGTGGGTGTGTGTTTGGGTGTATGGTATCATGTTACTGTCCTCCTTTTGCCCGTACCTGTAGTGTGGCCAAGAAGAAGCTTTTGATAACAAGAACAGAGAGTATATGGTTTGAAACTGAGTATTTGAATTAACTGAATTATAGGGCTTCAGTATTTTGTTAATATATTAAACAAAATCCGTAAGGATTGAGCAAGTCCAAGTAAATAAACAAATCACAAAATCTGGGTTACAGTCAGATATGTTGCCCTGATGTGGTATCGTCAATGAATGGTTGGAGGTTTTTTTTATTATTTAGGAAGAACAATATCCTGTACAAGCTTTCAAGCACTTCACTATATTATATATATATATATATATATATATATTATAGTGAAGGAGACACATATGTCTCTTAATTTGTTTGTTATGAATACAAACTTGTAACTTGAACACTTTAGAGTACTCATATGTTTAGACTGTAGTGTATTATGATGTACCTTTTCAATATGTTCTCACTATATTTCCTACTCCAAGTTTGTAGTAAACGATTGCCTCATCCTGTAACCATGTTGTTATTCATTGTACCGTGCCACAGAGTACACTCTGTTTATGTTGACAGACAACTGTAAAGGCATCTGTTAAGAATTGCAACTGTCTGATTCTTATGTTAGAGGAGCTGGTTCAGGCTGGATGGGCAAAATGCTGGAGCAAGAGGGAGAATCGGCCATATTATTTCAACCGGTTTACTAACCAGTCGTTGTGGGAGATGCCTGTCCTGGGCCAGCATGATGTTATCGTAAGTATAGAGGAACCCGTTTAGCATTAAACCTGGATATGTGTTAACACATGTAACATAAGTGTAAATACGAGCTTGAGTATTTCTTGTATTTTAGCAAACTCTGATTGCAGTAAACTCATGATCTGCTATGGAAGATTTGAATAGTTTAGCAAGTCTGTTTGTTTTGTCAGTATCTGTAAATAACGTGTTTAAATCCTGAAACTGATCCTTTTTGGCATGCTAATGTTTCAGTCTGATCCACTGGGCCTCAACGCAGCTCCTGCCTCAGGTGATGGCACAGCGGAGGCCGGACTAGGCAATGGGCAACGTAAGAGACGGCCCTCAGAGGATACCTCTTCAGGGGGTCCTAACAGCTTCAAGAGGCCAAAGGTCAGCTAGTTTTTATGCTGCATGCCATGGCAGATTAAATAAATATTAAAGATATTTTTATAAAATAACACATAAATAGTGTTGTATAGATTCAGATGACATTTTAGCAGATGTGATGGCATAATTGTTGTTATTATTAGTATATCATTAAGGCCGATTGTTTTGAAATGATTTTTTTTCCTGGTATATGAAGGTCGATATTCCTGTAACTCCAACCACGCCCACAATCCCGATATCACCAAGCACCCCTGGGGCAAAGCCCTGGAACTCCACCGTAGACGAAAAACAAGCCCAGCCTAGCACCCCTGCCCCTGCTCCAGCACCGTACCGGCCCTCTATGTGAGTAAGACTACATTATACCCCATGCTCCTTTCCTCATCACCACTATTGTATTTTATTCCTCCTAAAGCGATAAATCTAAAGTAAGCATATCGGATCATCAGCGGCATGCATATTTCAGGTGTCGTTTATTTGTATGTGCTGTTGCTGTGTTGTCTGTTTTGAGTCTTCTTTTATCTACATGTTCTTTACCTGACTCTTCTTAAATCTAAGTAAAGGGCAATATTTTCCTAACAAGTGAAAAAATCTATAAAAGAAACAGTACAAAATTTTTATTTTTGCTTATGCAGCTGAATGTTATAACATACAATAATAGAAGTATTATAAAGGTAACAAAAGCACAATACTCATCAGCAAAATTATTGGCACCCTTTAGGAAACTGATCACAATTTTCTTTAGGCTTTTTTGGTAAAATATTGACATTAAAGAAAATGCCAACCAGTTGTCATCCCTGGAAAAAACATTCACTTAGTCTCAGTATTGTGTATATATAAACTTGTCATGCATCACTATGCTGAAGCAAAACCAAGACACTGCCTTGTGTGAAAATCCCAGGATATCATCTGTTACCCACATCTCTGAAGCCCTTGATTTGAAGCAGCATGATTGGCTGATTAAATAACTGCATGAATGTGTAGGTGTTCCTAATAAAGTTAGATGGTCAATGAATGCCCAAAATCAAAACAAAAACAGCTGAATAAAAATCACATCACAATTTCTTTGTGTTTTATTTTTTGTTGAAATGAAATTAAATGTGTGAATTTTTTGTTCATTTACTTTGTTTATTGTCAGATTTATCCATCTTTTTTTCTCCGCAGAATCTACTGGGATCTGGACATTCAGACCAACGCAGTAATTAAGGAACGGGCTTCATTCAACTACCTCCCTCCTCATCCGGAGATTGAGCTACAGCGTGCGCAGCTCACCACCAAACTCCGCCAACACTACCATGAGCTGTGTTACCAGCGTGAAGGTAGACACACACTGTAAAGACAAATATCAGAATGTCCAGATCTTATCAGATGTAGTGGTATTATTCCTAGTATGAAAGGAGGGTTAGGTTGGGAGAGAAGACATGATTTTCGTCCCACAAGACCTAGAATTGATGCTATTATTATGAAATACACATGTCGTTTACAACACGTTGATCGTATGCTTGGAATGTCGACTATGGTATTATGTTTGTGTGTTGGGGTTAAGGGCATCACACAACCAATTCAAGTCTGAGGTCACACCCTACCCCAAAACGATTTTAGAAAAGCTGGCCTCAAACAATCAGGGATTTTCCTAATCATTGCAGCGTGCTTGTTTTGCATGCTGCAGGGATCGAGCCTCCGCGGGAGTCATTCAACCGTTGGCTGCTGGAGAGGAAGGTGATGGATAAAGGAGTCGACCCTCTGCTTCCCAGCGAGTGTGATCCTGTCATCTCTCCCTCCATGTTCAGAGAGGTCATGAACGACATCCCTATCAGGTCCAAATCCAATCCGTTGATTTGTTATACGTGCATGAGGTCATTTCAGTGCTTGGAGAAAGTATGACATGGATTTTTTATTTCTGATATTGTAGGCTTTCGCGCATTAAATACAAGGAGGAGGCCAGAAAGCTTTTATTCAAGTATGCAGAGGCAGCCAAGAAAATGATTGATTCCAGGTGAACACTTGTGATCATTTTAAAATTACTGAAACATTGACAATATTTAGGATGCTGCTTGTGATGGGACTAACACATGCTACCCACATGCCAACAGAAACGCCACGCCCGACAGTAGAAAGGTTGTAAAGTGGAATGTTGAAGATACAATGAACTGGCTCAGGAGAGACCACTCTGCCAGTAAAGAAGACTACATGGTACTTTCAGATCTTCAGACACACATGTTATCTTTGATGTTTTTCTCGCATCACCAACGCGTTCATCGCTCTTTATCTTTCCTCAGGATCGCCTGGAGCACTTGCGAAAGCAGTGTGGTCCTCATGTGACGGCTGTAGCTAAGGACTCTGTAGAGGGGATTTGCACTAAAATCTACCACATCTCAGCCGAGTATGTGCGCCGAATCCGGCAGGCCCACCTCAACCTGCTGAAAGAGTGTAACATCACAGGTAAGAAACACATTTAGGGGAAATTAAAGAGTGTTAGTTGGAATTGTAAAACAAACAGCATGAAGATCAGAGCAAGGTCAATGACGGCTTCATGTTTAAAGTATTAGTAGTAATTTAAAAGTAAGTAGTAAGTTTTTGTGAATTTTCTAAAAGTCTAAAATTAATAAAATAAATAAATAAAGCATGAAAAGAGTCTAATGCTAGGCTGAGGTGAAAAAGTAAGAAAATTGCTAAAGCTTAAATGTGAAAAAAGGTGATGGAAAAAGATTAATAAACTATGACATATCAAGTTGTAAGTCTACTGTTACATCCTACAGATGGCCTGTTCATGGCACACAGCTTTTCAAAAGTTGCTTTGGACATTTTGTAATGCTGGATCCAAAGCTCTTCTAAAAAAGTTGACCATGTTATCCTAGAATTGTCTGAAGCATTTATGTTCCCGGATGTATGGTGGCCGTCGTCTAGGTGGCACAGAGATTTCAGCCTTCTTTTAAGTGGGCCTCTACTCATCCTGTCTGCCATCTCCGAATTGCAAACAGCACAGCCTTAAAAATATTGTAAATGGGTGTAAAGTTTATTCCACTAACATCAAATTAGTTCCCCATTTTTGCTTGTTTTCTGGAAAGTCCAGTAAATAAGCTAAATCTTATTATGACTTGTATTATAGCAGCTATAATGATAATTCCCTCACCAGTTTCTCCAGCCTGAATATAATCTAAAAAAGCAGCTTGTCATGGTAAAGAACAAATCATAAATCCCTCCAAAAGCTTTCTGTAACAAAGTTACAGCTTTACCTATGAATACAAAATACCAATGTATGATTTCATTGTGTGTACAGCCACACAAAAGCTTCACCACATTAACCAATACTTAGGTGTTTATGTGAAGCCAAAGAAACTTTATATGACGTAGGTTACCACAATTAGGGGTGGCCACTCCCATGCCACCCCTAACTGTGGTAACCTACGTCATATAAAGTTTCTTTGCATAACCTGTAGTGGATGGAAACCATGGAATTTATACCATTTTTTTTTTTTCCTGCCAAAATTATGTAAATCCACATAAAATTTGCGAAATATTTGGATTGAAACCCAGTTAGTGGCACTGACATTGAATTTGACTCTACTGTAGTAACAGTAGAGAGTTTTAAAGTGAAGGCTACACATAAACACCTGGGTATTGGTTAATGTGGCGAAGCTTTTGTATGGCTGAACACACAAAGAAATCTTACATTGGTATTTTGTAACGTTCATAGGTGAAGCCTTTGGAGAAATTTATGATTTGTTCTTTACCATGACAAGCTGCTTTTTTAGATTATATTCAGGCTGGTGAACATAGAGAAACTGGTGAGGGAATGATCATTATAGCCGCTATAATACAAGTCATAATAGGATTTAGCTTATTTACTGGACTTTCCAAAAAACGTAACTATAAATGGTTAAAATATATGCTGACACTTTAAATGAATAAAGTACTTTAGCACAGCAGATATACGTTGTATAGGAGGAACAAATAGTAAGGATTGTGACTAGAAAATATCAGTTGCAGTTGATAAGTCACTCCTCTTACAACATTTTATAGCTTGGATATTATCCCCCTCAATTTTGAGACTATCCTTTGCACAGATTGGCAATACAAAATCTAAATACCAGTAAGACGTATTGAGTTGTATCATAATCTAATGCTTGCTCTTGTGCTGTAGTGGACGGGGCAGAGACGGCAGAAGTACAGGACCGGTTGGTGTACTGCTATCCAGTTCGACTGTCCATCCCATCGCCACAACAGCCTCGTGTTGAGCTCCACTTTGAGAACGACATGGCTTGTCTGCGCTATAAAGGAGAAATGGTGAAGGTCAACCGTGGCCACTTTAATAAACTGGTAGGATTAACACTGTTTTACATGTAGAACACTTTTCTTTCATATAGTTATCTTAGTGTTCGTGATCATGTGAACAGGCATTGTAAACTGTGCACTAACAGAACAGTGTGTTTTCTATTTTAAATTAAACAGGAACTCCTTTACCGGTACAGCTGTATTGACGATCCAAGATTTGAGAAGTTTTTGTCACGTGTGTGGTGCCTTATAAAAAGATACCAGGTGAACAGATATGTCTCATTATTTCTCATTATTTCCTGTTAAAAGAATGCGAAATAATATCCATGTTATCTGACTGTGTTCTTTTTGAAGGTGATGTTTGGATCTGGCGTGAATGAAGGCAGTGGTTTACAGGGAGCACTTCCTGTGCCAGTGTTCGAGGCACTCAACAAACAGTTTGGAGTCAGTTTCGAGTGCTTTGCCTCACCGCTCAACTGCTACTTCAAGCAGTTCTGCTCTGCCTTCCCTGACATTGATGGGTTCTTTGGCTCACGAGGGTACATTTTATCTGTCTTCTTGTGCTAAATCCCATCAAATTATTTTGCTTTATACTTACTTAAACATCATGTTCTCTGCTCTCTCAGGCCATTTCTAAGCTTTTCACCTGTCAGTGGATCATTTGAAGCCAATCCTCCATTTTGTGAGGAACTCATGGATGCCATGGTCACACATTTCGAAGTAAGAGATATTGTCATGAGAACTCGGTACCTTTTTATCTCGGTACGCTCTGTATGCTTGAAGCTTATTCTTCTGGGTGCTCTCTCTCTCTTTTTTTTTTTAGGACCTTCTAGAGAACTCTAGTGAGCCTCTGTCTTTCATTATCTTTATTCCTGAATGGCGTGACCCCCCGACCCCAGCACTGACACGGATGGAGACCAGTCGCTTCCGCAGGCACCAGATGTCAGTTCCAGCCTTTGAGCACGAATACCGCAGTGGCTCGCAGCACATTTGTAAAAGGTTAGATTTCCTATGTATA
>JAOVVF010000017.1:8689723-8700809 GCA_028565595.1 Duopalatinus emarginatus | reverse complement strand
TCGTGGTCAAGTATTTAAAGGAGCATCAATCATGATTTATTCCACCCAAAGTCAAACACATGGTGAATATTTACCCTTCAAGTGCATTGTAACAGAGAAACTATCATCAGTATATGAGTGAGTATTTTATCACTGAGTAAAATAGATCAAAACCAGTCAATAACATATCAACATTCAGATATTACTTGTTTGCAGGGGTGCAAAGTATAAATTATTCCAATATTCAACACTGTAAAACGGTAACAGGAATGTCGTACTTTGCTGAGCATGCGCAGTCCAAAACGGGTTTTCTGTTTAAATTGGGAAGTGACATATGCGCCTCAAGCACCCCGGAAGTCTCACTCACCAATGGCAGAGTAAGGGAGGATTGGCTTCAAGACCAATGACAGAACGAGGGGGATTAATTATTTCTTTAATTTTATTTCCCTTTTGTTTCTTTATCCCCTTTTTCTTTTCCACAACGTTTTACTTGTGTGTGTATAAACTTATAAGCACCGGCTCTCTCAGAGAGTGCCCTGCTTCTTGGTAGCAGGTACAGACATAGATTAACTTCCAGACAGAGATTCCCTTTTACAAAATAGGATATCTAAAACAGTAGACACTCGACACAGTAAAGGCAGAACAACCCTCACCCGTCTGTGAGAGTTCCAGTATAGAATAGGTTCTCAGCATTCCCTCGCTGTTCGTATGAGGTAAACAATGGGCACCCCATTTGCCGTGGAGTGCGACCTGTGTCTGTGAGGAAGGGGAACCTGGTGCTTGAGGGCAATGGCAGCTGATGCTGCCATGCACCCAACACGGGACTGGGTCCCAATTTCACATAGACGGGAGGTGGGAGAGGCCTCCTATAAATTAGCTGGTCAAGACATGGCCTTTGGTTATGAGTCTCTCAGGATTCCAATGAACCCCAAAAGGTGTTGGCTTAGGGTCAAGCGAGTAGCACCTTTAACATCTCGTAGTTACTCGCACATATCATTCTTGTAGACCTGGTGCACTACCAGGGGATGTCTGTGGCTCTTGTTGGGCTCTGAGGTGGGTGGGGAGCAGGGTTAATGAATTCCTTTAAAAAAATAAACATTGATCAACAAACTACCAAATGAAAATTATTGGATACAGATCAGTGGGATGCTCAGAAACCTGTTTAAATCCCAGTAAAAATTGGCAACGTTTTGTACTTTTGGAATAAGTGTCATCAGAAATGCCCCGGTCCAAACTATAGCTAAGGCGTAATCCGCACCAAAGAGTTGGAAGGCGTGGAAGAATTTGACATACAAACAGAAATATCTACCCAGGGCAATTCCAGGGTAAAATGTATTATTATAAAACGCCAAGAGAGGACTATTAAAACAAACACCTATGTACTCACCTTTAACCGACCACATTGAGATCGGCTACCTGAAAGTACAAGTTACTATGCATGTATCCAACCACTTAGATGTTATAAATGTCAGAAATATGGTCACAGATCCTCGGTTTGTTGAAAGAATACCATCTGCTGCTACTGTGGTGAGGAGGAACATGGTCCAGACTGCCAAAATCCTCCAAAATGCGCAAAGTGTTCTGGAAACTATAGTGCTGACTCTAAAGAATGCCTTATCTGAAATAAAGAAAAAGAAATAAAAAACATTCACAAACACTAAGCTACCCAGAAGCAAGAAGAGTGATCGAAACCAGGCTTCAAACTTGAAAGATCCTTTGCTAAGATAGTTCCTGAGATAAAAATAGATCAGCAGAGATCAATCAATTAGTCAAATCAATCAAAACTTGGATGAGAAGAAAAACCACAACCCGCAACCTTGATTAAAGAAATAACATCTAAACCCAATCAGCTAATCAGGAAACAAAGTCAACAGTAACAGAGCTTAGAAACAAGACAAAAAAAAGATACCAAACATGCAAACAAAGTTAAGTCGAGAAGAAAATAAAGCTAAAGATGCAGGACATAGAAATGGCTGAAATACCAAGACTCAAATCCCGAAGTCCATCTCCAACAGGCAGACAAAGGCTGCATCCCCCAATACTACCTACTTGATAGAAAACATCATTATTCAATGGACCTGCAGAGGTTTATAGCAAACTATTCTGAGCTACAAAGACTTTCCACCACATTAAATCCAGTAGCCTATTGTTTACAAGAAACTCTGCTAAAAACACAAAACACAACATTTCTGAAAGGATACGTAATGTATAATTCACCTGGCCCAGACTACCACTGACCAACAGGAGGTGCGGCAATACTTATTAGACATAACAGTCCAATCTATCTCCAAACAGACATCCAAGCGACAGCAGTCCTTGTGACTCTGCACAAAACCATTACTCTCTGCTCTATATACCTCCCTCCAGATAGACGTTTCACCCCTTCAAAGCTTGAAAACATTCTCAAACAACTACCCACCCATTTCATCATTATGGGCAATTGTAACAGCCACAATGCCCTATTTTGTGGTAAGAAGACAGACCCCAATGGGAGAAGCATTGAACATATTATAACTGGTCTATGCCTATTAAATAATGGACAAGACACTTAGCTTCACCCTGGCCATGGAGTCTATTCTCTACTGCTACCATGTTCACCAAAGAGGTATATTGATACAGTTTGGGAGAAACTGGATGACCTATGTGGGAGCAACCATTTCCCGGTCATAAACCAGACCAAAACGCATACAACACGGAGATGGCAACTGAAGAAATCTGACTGGATCAAGTTCAACATGCTTTGTCAGGAAAAACTCCAAATCTACAATCAAACTACACCAAACACGATTGAGCAATTCACTAGTGCCATCACTGAAGTAGTTGCTCAGTCTATCCCACTGACATCAGCGAAACGAAAAAGACCTCATAAACCATGGTTTGACAATGAATGTAAAAAGGCAATAAAAGCCCGGAAAAAGCAGAAACATCTTTTAACTACTTTCCAACCACAGACAATCTGATCACTCTCGGAAAAATACACAGAATAATTAATTAATCAAAGAAATATACATGGGAACCGCTTGTGTCACAACTAAAAGCAAATTCCCCCTCCAGAACAATATGGACCATTATTAGAAACATGAAGACCTAATGTAAACTCACGCAGATCGAACACATCAAAATAAACAGACACCTAATAACCACAGAATAAGAAATAGTCAACACCCTTGCTGAACACTTTCAATCAATCTCCTCAACAGCCAATTATTCCTCTAACTTCAATAGGATAAGGGATAATCTTCATGTCAGAAAACACTGAGCCTTATAATAAGCTATTCACTCTAGAAGAACTCATTATGTCCATCCATAAATCTCATGATTCGGCACCTGGTCCAGACACCAGTTCCTAAAGCACCCTTTGGAGCCTTATTTCATCACTTTCTTGAACTGTTTCAACAACATCTGGATCTCTGGGAATAACCCACCTCAGTGGAAAGAAGCTAATGTTATTCCTCTTCCCAAACCAGAAAAAGAGCCTAAGGATCCCAACAGCTATAGACCAATTGCTTTAATGAGCTGCTGGGGGAAACTGGAGTGCATGGTAAACCAACGGCTTGTATGGTTTATAGAACATAGTAATATCCTGAACAAATACTTCCGAAGAAATGGAAGCACAAGTGACCACCTTATAAGAATAGAAAGTTACATCAGAAATGGCTTCTTGAATAAACAGCACATAGTTGCAGTCTTTTTTAATATTGAAAAAGCATATGACACAACTTGGCGGCATGGAATCTTGGAAGACCTGCATAAGATGAGACTACGGGGTTGCCTACCCATCCTTATAACCAACTACTTGACAAACGGGAAATTTAAAGTCAAAATCAATAACACCCTCTCTGACTTACACACCCAAGAGCAAGGAGTTCCACAAGGTGGCATTCTGTTCTGACACTATTTAACATCAAGATAAATGACATATCAACATATACCTCCTAGTGTCATAACCTGTCTATATGTGGATGATGTAGTAAAGGGCACCATATGCCCCAAATTAACCACACTCCAACGCACAATAAACTGCCTGCAAAAATAGACATCTCAAAATGGGTTCCAGATCTAAAACCAAATCCGTCTGCAACCACTTTTTTCACCTAAGATTCTTGCCACTACTACTACTAACCCTAGACAAAGAAGTCATGAAAGAAGAAAATAATGTCAGATTCCTGGCGGGTAGTACTGGACAATAAACTCACACATGTTACAATCGTTTAAAACCAAATGCCTGAAGATGCTGAACATCCTTAAAATCCTGACAAATACAAGATACAAGGGATCAGATAGCCGTCTACTAAATGCATTTTCCATCAGAACTTGAGAAATGTACTATGGAACGTTACTCCTCTGTATTCCAAATAAATTATATTTATTTAGACCACAGTTAGTTCCGACACTGCAATATGATTGGCTGAGTTAACTTTATGGCTAAGCTTACTCCCAATGTTTGTGATTCAGGTGCTTGTGCGTAGCCTTGCATAACCTTTACTTAGCTTTAGCTTGTTTATAAAACACGTCTAAAATGCCATGTACATAGCCTAACTTTAATTTGGAATGGCAATAAACACAAACAAACAAAACAGAAAAATCTCTAGAGTGTGACGTGGCTCTGCCTCCAACGTAAGCAGGTGGAGCATGCTGCACAGGCAGCCGAATGTCTCACTCGCCTATGGTGGAGTGAGGGAGAGTTGGCTTCATGGCTAATGAATGAACAAATAGAGTGGTTTGCCCTAGAGTAGAGCGAATTACCATTAAGCCTGAAGACCAGTACAGAAGAGAATCAGGAAGTAAGGGGCGGTCCTTCCTGACTGGTGGGGGACTGGTTATTACCTCGGGCAACCCTACACCTACACGGCAACCCTCTACGAGGCCAGCCCTGTCACTGGGCTCCTTAGGCGACACCCACAGGTGACCGGCCAAATAGGTTGGCTCCCTCTGGTCGTGGCAGAGGGAATTGGCAGACCCCTAACACCTTTCGCATATATGTCCACAATTCTAAATTAAAAATTAAATATTCCATTCATATTTTATCGCAACATTCAAACATGAGCCTCATTAGAAATCATGTTAACAACGGTGAGGAAATGATCATTGATATGGTATTGATTCAGTTCTGATGTAATGGCGCAGGAGCATCACAAACATTTTGACAACCGGTATCTGGTTAAAAGTAATCTGATTAGGTTCCATGTCCATTTTGCTGTGGCATGTGGCAGTATTCACTAACTTGTTCAAATCATAAGAAAAGGAGAGTCTGGCAGGGATTTAGACATGTGTAGGTACTTACATTTACAGGCACATTTTATTTTACATGACTACTAACATAGATTTTTGCACCCAAGCCACCGTTAGAAAATAAATTCGATTTCCATGTTGTTCTGAAACTCAGTTTTTGTTCAATTTTTAAATAATTTTTGGCTGCTTTGCATAATTTAGCCACAGTAACATCCAAAGGGGGTTTTGTAGACCTTCACACACACATTTAATCAGAATATAACAGAATATATTGGTATGTCTATTATACTCTGTGATTTTTAAGTTCTTTGTTAATTCTTCAGCGTTCACGGCAGATGGATGATGATTCCAGCCAAAGAGGAAGCCCAATCCCTAAAAAGGTAATTGATTTATAGTTATAAGTATAAGTTATATTTGGGCATTAGCTCAATTAGTACTAGGAACTTAAAATGGGACTTATAGTTTATTGTAAAAAAAAAAAACATGACACAAAAAGGCGTGTGAAATACAAAGTTGTTGTTATCTATTCTTATTTGTAACTATTGTAATCAGGATAGAGGATAGAAGATCTTCAGTCAAACAGAAATAGCTCATTTGGGTGCTTTTGTTTTATCTCAGAAAATCTTAGCTTAGTTTTTATTAATTTTATTTTATTTGATGCTTTGAATATTTACTAATACATTTTTGTTCTTGTATGTTTAGAGGAAGGGACGTCCTCCTTTGCCCACTGTACCTTATGACAGAAATATAACATACAGTGTTCCGTAAGTATTGTACATAATGCTAATTATACAGATAAAACGTATGTTCTTTTAGCTCAGGATTGTTACATTATGTTTTGTAGGATAAAGCCTAAAATAGCTGAGCCCATAAAGCGAGAAGGACCAAAGGTAAATAAATGGTTTTAACGGTTGAATTGCATAGCTAGAGGTGTAGTCATACAATTGACCCCTTTTAAATACGGGCCTTACTTTTGCAGTGGGATCCTGCCCGGCTGACTGAAAAAAGCACATTTGTTTTAGGATCCAGGGCAAACAAGTAAGTGTTTTTCTTCTGTATGTCTTAATATCTGTGACGTAATGAAATATAAACATATGCAGCAATTATTAGACACACTTCATCTGTGAACACCTTTTTAAAAATAACTATGTATAATATATGCCTAACACATTTGCAATTATGATTGCTGTCAAATGCAAAAACTAACATATGCTTAATTAAAACTGTGTACGGGAGGTCTGGCAATGGCACAGCTATATGTGGTCAAAGTCCAAAAGAGCATAAATGCGCTATCATGGTGGGAAAGGTGGCTTTACACCTGACATTAATCAGCTGTGGATGTACAGTATGTGAGTGCTTTCCGCACAGATATGTTTCTTGTGTCTGGCCTTCAGCTTCACTCGCCAGTAGCTACTGTATGATAGGGCAGAGCTACGCTATATGGAAAAGCAAAAGTTTTGGGATGTAACCTCTTAATCATTGACATCAGATGTATTATTCAGTTACATTGCCACAGATATAACTCAAGCACCTAGCCATGCTGCCTTTACAAACATTTGTGAAAATGTGGGTCAGTTTAAAGAGCTCAGTGAATTAGAATGTGGTTCTGTAATTTGAGTCTGTAATTCGAGTGTGGTACTGTAAGTGGTTTTATTAAAAAGTGGAAGCGTGTAGGAACCACAGCGACCACAAAGTGTCAGATGATGTAAAGTTACAGAGCAGGGTTTCTGAGTGCTGAGGGGCATAGTGTGTTAGTCACGAAGCTCAAGATTCAAGTTTTAAGATTCAAGTTTTAAACCTCCTCTGGCATTAACATCAGCACAAAAACTGTGCACCAGGAGCTTCATAGCATGGATTTCCATGACCGAGCAGCTGCATGCAGGCTTTATATCACCAAGCTGAATGCCAAGCATCAAATGGAGTGGTGTAAAGCATGCCACCACTGGACTCTGGAACAGTGGAAATTTGTTCTATCTGACAGTCTGATGGATGAGACTGGGATTGGCAAATGCCAGGAGAACATTTGGAGAAGGCCCATTTCTGGTCTAGCATGAAAGTGCACAAGGCAAGGTCCATAAGGGCATGGTTGAGTGAGTTTAAAAAGAGGTCCACTGTCTTAAAACCAGATTTATAGTATATTTTTACCTTCCTAAAATACTCGCCTATGTAATTTTTTTGGCAAAAGCATCTTCTTATGATGGCCATCACCTACACCCTCAGTTGATCAGATCATTAATTCTACCCCTGTAGTAGTCAAGAGTGTGACTTAATTTTTTCGTTTTTGTATAGCATTTTTTTGTTTTCTAAAAAAACTGACAAAATTAGTTATTTTACGAAGGTGTGTGTGTGTGTGTGTGTGTGTGTGTGTGTGTGTGTGTGTGTGGGTAGGTAGGTAGCTAGCTTATTTTTCCTAACTTTGCTATGTTCTTGCAATGGCTTGATATTTGACCAGTTTATAACTAGTCAGCTGGTGGTTAAGAACAGTGAGTTTACCTAAAGTGTTAATTCTTCATGCAGTGAGTGTTAGGGTTTGATCAAATTATTAAACAAGTTACACACCGTAGCAAGATGAGTTCAGCTTAATCAAAGTTTTTATATCCAGATAGCAGCTGTCTAAATGTTCACCAAGCACCTGCACCACAATCTGATCAGAATGTTTAAACACACTATTCTCTCTATTGAATTTACCTAACATTATTACTAGTTGTGATATTTGTAACATAGAAACATATTTCAGTTCAGGAAAGCATGTCCCTTTTTAGAACTATATATGTTATACACACACAATATATAGGTATGTGAAAATTTCACCATATAAAGTGGTTTCACATGCCACCACAAATTGCCCCTTGACTGTAATGAATGTAAAAGTATAAAGGCTTTGGATTAACTGTATACTTTACTGTTTTGTTTGGTTGTATGGCAAATAAAACTAATACTAAGTTTACTTTTAGGGCTTTAGGGATGGGAGGCACCAGGGGACGGATCTATATTAAACATGCAGACCTTTTCAAGGTATTGTGATCATTTGTGTTTACAGTGGAATATATTGGTTCTGCATTGTTAATTAAAAGATTGTGCTCAAAGTGTGTGTGTGTGTGTTTAGTATGCTGCTGATGCTCAGGATAAGCAGTGGCTTGCAGAAAGGCAACACATGAGAGCCACAGGTGGAAAGATGGTAAGAATCTGTGTGTACATACTGTATGTCAGTATAAAATTGTCAATAACAAATGTTGTGCTAAAAATATATTTAATGGACTTTGTTTTTAGGCATATCTACTTATTGAAGAGGATATCCAAGACCTTGCCTTAAGTGAAGAATATAAGTAAGTTATGTATTTATAAATAAGCCCATTTAAAGGTCCTTGTTACTTTTGTAAAGCAGTAGTTAATTCTCTACGTGTTTGATCCCACAATATCAAACAACATCCACATTTAAGAAATACACATGAAGTACCTAAGCATTTGGTGCCTATTATTGGTACACGTTATTAAAACAGACACAATTTATTATATAAAAGAAATACATATGCAGAAAGCACTATGTGCAGCTCAAACATGTTGATGGGATTTCCCCTGAACCCAGTGACCCTGACCAGGATAAAGCAGTTCCAGTTATTCTAGGTAGTCTTAGGTTTGCCTATATGGATTTCTCTCTTAAATCCTGACCACATTTCTAGTAAAGTTAAAATCTGTTACCAGACACTGGTGTAGTCTATTAAAACTTATTGTGTTTTGTTGGTTTGGATTTGTATTCAGCTAATCATTATTGCTGAACACTTATAATTCCTCATAAAACCAGGGGCCTCATTTATCAAGGCATATATTTGTGTGTGTACACTTTTGCGCTGTCTGTGCACAGCCATACTTATTTGCCTAAAGAAACACCCCCAAATAGCTGGTTTCCGAAAAAATGTGCAACAGCTTTACCATGTTTTCTGGCGATTGCAAGTTTGAAATCCGGCAATACCACTCCCTTCTGTAGCTGGGGGTCCATGAGGACAAATGGGCTGTGTGTGTATGTGGAAGGCATGTCATTGTCTCTCCACTGTCAATCAAGAACATTCTTGCATGCAGGCGGGGCAAATAACACTTTTCTTCAGGTGTGTTACACTGTCCATGAGTTCAAGTTCAAGAACAAGCAGTTAGGTGGATTTTGTTTTACCCTACCTGAAAGCTGGGTGGTGGGTTGAAATCAGCCAAGACTAAAATTGGGACGAAACTGAGGCCATGCCACCCATGAGCGAAGTTTACTCACTTTATCATTATCTAAGATGCTTGTCCTACTACTGGATTTCCAGGGTTGTGGAGTTAATCCCAGTGCTTAATACGTGGAAGTCAGCAAAGCAGTCCTTCACAGGACAGACACACAGACTGCATGTCTTGGGACTATTAGAGGAAACTTTAAAAGACAAGGGGAGAACATGCAATTTCCACACAGATTCCACCCTGGATAGGACTGGGGGAATTAAACCTAGGCCTTTTTCGCCTAGAGATGGCAACACTACTGACTGTACCAGAACACACATGAGCAAAGTTGCATCTACCAAAGCTTCAAGCATATACAGTGTTGTTTATACACACTGTTGAAAAATGACACATTGGGTTTTTGATCCAAAAAATCTGATTACTTGGAGGATTTAACAATGTCCTCATTTGTCACCAGAATTACCCAGAACCAACAGACACAAAAAAAAACCCAAAAAGCATAACAGATCCATCACCAGCAGGTATCATATGCTTTTCTTATTGGACTCATCTGACCACAAAACTTTATAGATGTAATGACGCTTAGTGAGGATCAAATAGCTGCAAGTTGTCAGCTTGTTGTTATGAAAGTGGTCTGTTCTAGTTTATTTTGAAACTTGAGAACCACAAGAAACAGCAAAACGCTGGGCTCTTTATCTCCTTCACAGTCCTTGCTATATAGAGGTGCAGCTTACTTTATTTCCTTGCAAAGTCTCAACTGACTCAAGTTTACTCCATGATATTGGACGATTGAGGAATTTTACACACATGCATACAGTTAGGCCCAGAAATATTTGGACAGTGATGCACTCTTCATGATTTGGACTCTGAATGCCATCACATTAGATTTGAAATGAAACAACTGAGATGCAACTGAAGTGTAGACTTGCAGGTTTAATTAAAGGGGTTGAACAAAAATATTCTATGAAACATTTAGGAATTGCAACCATTTATCTACAAAGCCTCCTCATTTCAGGGGCTCAAAAATAATTGGACAAATTAACATTACCATAATTAAAATGTTCATTTTAATATTTGTTGAGAATCCTTTGCAGGCAATGACTACCTGAAGTCTGGAACCTATGGACATCCACATGCTGAGTTTCCTTCTTTGTGATGCTTTGCCAGGCCTTTACTGCCTTCAGGTGTTAGGGTCTAGACCTTCAGGGTCTTTTTGCCTTAAGTCTTGTCTTCAACAAGTGAAATGCATACTCGATCGGGCTAAGATCTGGTGATTGACTAGGCCATTGCAGAATATTCCACTTCTTGGCTTGAAAACTCCATGGGGTGCTTTAGGTTAACTTTTGCTTTAGGTCATTGTCCATCTGTACTGTGAAGTGCCGTCCAATCAGCCTTGCAGCATTTGGTTGAATCTGAGCAGAAAGTATATCCCTGTACACTTCAGAATTCATCCAGCTGCTTATGACTTTTGTCACATCATCATAAAAGACCCAGTGCCAGTGGAAGCCATGCATGCCCATTAAACTGCCTCCTCCATGTTTTACAGATGATGTGGTATGCTTCGGATCATGAGCTGTTCCAAGCTTTCTCTATACTTTCTTCTTCTCATCATTTTGGTACAGGCTGATCTTAGTTTCATCTGTCCAAAGAAAGATGTTTCAGAACT
>JAOVVF010000017.1:8674417-8689623 GCA_028565595.1 Duopalatinus emarginatus | reverse complement strand
CTATACTTTCTTCTTCTCATCATTTTGGTACAGGCTGATCTTAGTTTCATCTGTCCAAAGAAAGATGTTTCAGAACTGGAATGGATTTTGTAGATGTTTTTCGCCAAATTCTAGTCTGGCCTTTCTATTGTTAAGGCTGATTAATGGTTTGCACCTTGTGGTAGACTTAGATACTGATACACCTACTTCCTGGAGTGTTCTTCACTTGGGTGGATCCACCACTCCATCAACGTCCAGGCCTTTTTGAGATGCTGAGTTCACCAGTGCACTCTTTTTTTTTTCCCCCCCAGAATGTGCCAAACTGTTGATTTGGCCAATCCTAGTATTTCTGCTATCTCTCTGATCTCGGTTTTTTTCTTTTTACTTCTTTTTTTCCTAATAATGATCTGTTTCACTTTCATTGAGAGCTCCTTTGACCACATGTTATGGGTTCACAGCAACAGGTTCCAAATGCAAATGACACACCTACAATCAACTCCAGACCTTTTACCTGCTTAACTGATGATGGATTAACGAGGGAATAGCCCATGCAGCCCATGAGATAATTGTCCAATTACCTTTGGTCCCTTGAAAAAAGGCAGCTAATTATTAAAGACCTGTAATCCATAAACTGTTCACATCAATTAGGGTGTCAATACCCTTAAGTTAAAGCTGAGATTCTGCACTGTAATCTCATATTGATTATATAACTGTATCTTTAATATGTTTTGGTAAACAGCTTAAATGCTTAAAATTTGGGTCACTGTCCAAATATTTCTGTGCCTAACTGTATTTATAGCCAGTAAAACCGGACATGGCTGAAAATGTAAACTCCTATCAAATTTCAGTCAGTTAGTGTTGGATGGTGGTTTAGAGAGTGCTGTCTAACACATGGCTCCAAGATCCTAGTCCTGTGGATGTGCGCAGAGTCGTCCTGTGATCCTGGCCCTCAGGATGGAAACGTTTTATTATAAGATAAAAGTTAGAAGAATGTGGTATTGATTTGCAGTGAGGCTTTCTAAGGGGACAAATGGAGGCAAACTATGCCAGCAAAATCAGTAAACACCCCTCAAAGCATGACAGCCACCAGATTTTCTTTTGTCAGCAACTTTTTGTAATACCTAGGTCAGCTTTTTATGTAGACTTGTCCCTGCACTATATCCACAATAAAAATTTGTGTCTCTGTGTAAGATTTGTAATACTCTTTTTTCACACGGCTTTACCGTAATAAATAAATCTCGCATCTGGGTTGTAAATAAATGAACATTGGACGAGGGAGACTGTGAGGTTTCTCACATCCTACACATCCGGATGTTCATGTCAGACATTCATATGCTGTTTTATAATTTTTAACATTGATGCTTTCAATATAGAGAATGTTATCTGAGCAGTTGTAGACTATTTATTTATTTGTTTGTTTATATATTTGTTTGGCAGATTCTAACCATCTAATTATGACTGCTCCTTCCTTTAAAAAAGTGTATACTATTGGCCAATATGATAATATAAAGACTTTATAATATTTGGTTTTGAACATTTTTCGGCTCTATCATGAAAAACACAAGAACACAAAACATTTTTGAATGTTTGCTGATTTGACATGAGGGAAAATCATATTGACTACGTTTTACTTAATAACTAAACATGTTTGTGTGTGTGTGTGTGTGTGTGTGTGTGTGTGTGTGTGTAAATAATCTAATGAATATTTGTCCCTTTTTTCAATCCCTAGAGACTGTCCTGAATTGAGGATGGATGAATTGAAGCCCTTTATGGTGCCTGTTTGGATGGTAGAGAAGATGCAGAAGACAATGGAAGCACAGAGATCAGAGAAGGAATAAAGAATTGGAAGCTTGTCGTCAAAAGTTTTAGAGTACAAGTGCTGATCTAGAATCAACTCCTTGTGTATATAAAAAAAAACTTAGAAAATAATAATAGATATATTAGATGATGAATGGCTAGGGAACTCATCCCAGATCCGCAGACTTTGATCTGTATAGTTCTTAATAGTGTCACTGATGCTCACCCTATTTGGAAGCAGACTAAGGGACCAGGCCATACACTCATTAACAATGAGCAGTAGCTCAGTCCTTTTCCATTATTTTCATATTTTCATTCCTGTAAGTGTTTTTTTTTCTTATTTCTCAGTACATCCTTACAATTAAGCTTAGCAATTTTCTTTTTGTGTGCACCCAGATTAGTGCTCTCAGTTAAGAGTTCAACAGCTCAGTATTATTAGATTATATCTGACAGAAGCTTTAAATATCTATAGGTATGTGTATATATGTATTTTCTTACATGGGACACTGATACTGTGTCATTGACTACACTCCCTCTCCTTTACCTTTCATTTATCTGGAAATGCTCTCTTCTGATAGCCTGGAAAAGGTTTTACAGGACACCAGAGAATCTGTATGGGTTTTTTTGTATTTGTCTTGCACACACACACACACACACTTTTTGCATATTCATACCCAGGATAAGGTAACTTTAGTTTTGCAGATGTAGCTGTGTTGTAGTGTAGTCATATGAAGAGGACTGTGGTGGTGGTGGTGGTGGTGGTGAGAAATGACTACAGTATTTGACATGCCTTGTTTTAGTTACATGTTTAACATTGAAAAGGGAGAAAATGTAAATTATTTTTGGAGAAAAAAAAGCTAATTAAAGAGTTTCTGGTGCAAAATAAAGTCGTTATAATGTGTGGAAATTGTTTTAAACGAGGCGTTTAATCAAATATAAGCAAAGGGTTTCTTCTGTTCTGCTGCATGGTCGTCAACGGTTACAGACACACCCATGTGGCCGCGTCGTCCAATCAGTTTGTAGGCACTGTAACGTGCGTCATTTTCGAGTCGCTAAAACACACCCAGTTTGTTTGCCAAGACCGGTTGTGATTGGTGGACGCAGTGGCTGGGGGAGGGGAAACGGTTTTGAGAAAGTAAGTTTAAACGGGGGGGCGGGATATAATTTTTAAAATCTGACTGAACACCACAGTTCTGTTAGCGAAGAGACTGCATTAGACCTGGTAATGTTTGTTTTCTAATTAACTCTGATGTTTTTCATTACTAGATAAACGACTGAGATATATATATATATATATGTGTATGTATCTCTCTCTCTCTCTCTCTCTCTCTCTCTCTCTGTATATATATATATATATATATATATATAGCTATATATAAAGTAACTAAAGATGTAATAAGGTAATAAGGAGGTTTAATAAGAAAGAGACTGTATTTGTATTTTAACCTTGTAGCTGGATTGTTCTAGACATTAATGTTAGCCGAGTAACACCACAGCATGTATATCATAACCCTGCTAGGCTACTTAATGTGTTTTTTAATTACTAATGTTCAATATTAATAACGGCTCACTTGGTAATAGTTTGTATTCGTAGTTAACTTCCAGATATTGCGGTTGTGTTGTGTTGTAGCAGCTCGGCTAAATGCTAGCTAACGTTAGGCTTGTACTGCGGCTCTTAGTGATGCTGCTAGCAAGCCGGTATGAGCTTGAAATTGAAGCATTATTTAAGAAATACAGAGAAAGGTCTATAAAGAAGAAGTGAAACGCAAATGTAAACGTATATATCCTACAAGGGTTTACTAGTTAACCAAAGTAAGCTTTATATAATGTTAAATATATATAAGACACGCTAGAACTGGCAAGATGAAAACAGGCTCCTGTAACCTAGGTTAGTTTAAATGTGAAAACAGTTTACACGAGCAAAGATATAATGAGTCTCAGTTTGTACTGCCTCGTCCATTTGTCTCCTATCTGAATCCAGCTGTCTCATAGCTGAGGTTTAGCCACTTGTTGAGGTTGAGGATTTGAGGTGTCAGCTTGTCATTTCTGATGTTGATTTTGGTTTAGACTTGAAGTGATGGCCTCCCAGAACCTGGATCCTGCTGCAGCTTCTTCAACAACCGCATTAAAAGGAAATGAAACGGCCGGAAGTGTGTCGAAGGGCTCCGTCACTAAAAGGTGTGTAAGTGATGAATTCAGACCTGAAGTGAAACTTTCACTTATACACACTCTTGGTACTGATTCTTACAAATTGCACTTTTTTACTTACTCCTGAACTCGAGGGTTTGTGTCTCTGCCTGGGTTTCCTCTGGGTTGTCTGGTTTCCTCCTGCTAAAACATGTAACATGTCCCTCACTGAACTGTCTATACTAAATAAAAATGCTATCCTCAATGGACTGACATCTCTACGCATCTGCATCATGTTCCAAGATCCAGAGAAACCCAGGAAAAAGTAATTGTTGCAGATGAATGAGTATTATGTTTCTACTACTACTAGGTTGTTTGACTCCTGTTTTTTTATTTTGCAATTTTTTATTCACAATTAATAAAGTGGTACACCGCTGGGGGTGTGTTATTTTGCAGTGTGCCAGATGGTTGGAGGCAGAGTAATACAGATAATACCAGTTTAAATATATATAATACCAGTTTAAATATTACTTTCTCCGATCCTGCAGGACGATTAATGCCGTACACTCCTACTGAAGCTATCAAATCAAAAGATATGTAAAAAATTGTGTTTCTAAGGAAAGTGATTCTAAAGAAATATCTTACTTCAAGTATCTAAATCCTGGTCTATCTGCATTAGCTTTGGATAAACAACCAAGCACTTTTGTAAGTCGCTCTGGATAAGCCTGTCTGTTTAACGCCGTAAATGAGGAATGTTTATAATATTTCACGATTGATACTTTGGTTATTAATATGCAATGGTTCAGCAATACAACTTTAATTAATTCAACTTTCTACTTCCTGTACTGCAAATTTTACACTTGCAACATTTGACAGATGCATTAATCCACAGCATTTATCTTATTTTGAGGGTTAAGGCTCTTGCCAACAGTGGCAGTTTGACTGTGGTGGGATTTAAACTTGTCTGATTAGAAGTCCAACGTTTTAACCCCTGAGCTGCCATGTTTGTACGTTTGACATATACAGTATCCCTATTTAAATAATATCGATTAAGTTATTATTTGGTATATAACATTTGGTCGTTTCTTTGCCCAGGGACTCAGACATTCAGTGTGTCTATGAAAAACTGTCGAATTTTGTTTTCATTTGGGTAAAATCTCAGTCTACGGCTAAATCGAATCCTCCTGGCAGAGACGACCAGATTAGTGCATCTTGCAAATTGGTACTTGACATGAGTTTTTGACCGACTAGCCAAAGTTACCAAATAATATCCTGCTTTTACTCTGACACTAATGAAATGTATGTTTTACATAAGCATTAAAATGAGAATGTAAACACTTTGACTGCTTAAATGGGTTTTATTGTGCTGTTGATTACATTTTTTTAATCCTGTTTTTGCCTTCCACGCTCTCTTTGTAGGCTTCAGCAAGAGCTGATGACGCTCATGGTGAGTCCTTAACATGCCTTGTTACTTTTCACACTGTGTTCCTGCTAATTAACTAATTATTAATTTGCCACCAAATATTTAATGTATTGCAGATGTCAGGAGACAAGGGAATTTCAGCATTCCCAGAGTCTGACAATCTCTTCAAGTGGATTGGCACAATAGATGGTGCTCAGGGAACAGTAAGTTTTACACTCTCATATTTACTGGGGTCATATTAAGGATGTATTTCTGATATCCCGAAAATCCTTTACATCCTTTAAAAACCATTACATTACTTTAGTAAACATTACTTAGTTAAACAGGTTTGCATGCAGCTTCAGACCGTAATTGTTGTTCTTTTTTTTTGTTGAGGTGTATGAAGGTTTGAGATATAAGCTCTCCTTGGAGTTTCCTAGTGGATATCCGTACAACGCTCCTCGGGTGAAATTCGTCACGCCTTGTTTTCATCCAAACGTTGATGAGAATGGGTTTATTTGCTTAGACATTCTGAAAGACAAATGGTCTGCTCTCTATGATGTTCGCTCCATTCTGCTGTCTATTCAGAGTTTACTTGGAGGTAATGTTTCTAGAAAAATTAAGAGCTAGAATATTTGATCATTATTTTTATTAGTAGTAGTGGTGGTGGTGGTGGTGGTGGTATATCTAATGACTCATTGTCATTGTCCTTTCTTTTTTTCTCTCTCCCCTTTTTATTAAAGAACCCAACAATGATAGCCCTATGAACTCTGCAGCTGCAGAATTATGGGATAACCAGGAAGGTAAGCAGTTATGATGTATAACCCATGCATTTTTGCCTTTTGGTGTAGTGAAATGAAATAGTGAATACATAAATAACCTTAAGTGAAATTCGGCACTTTGTTTTTATTCCAGCCTTTAAAGCCCATTTGCACGCAACCTACAAGAATTGATGGACAAAATTGGGCATGTCTGCCTCTTCTTTTATCTTACTGTGTGACCTCACTTCTTTACTTTTGCCCAATACTATGTAAATTTAAATTCTGTCTGTTTCTGTATAATATTTGTATGTTAAATAAACCTGTCTCAATAAAATGCCATTCAGTGGTTGGATTTAATTTATTTGCTTGATGTGTGTGTGTGTGTCTCCGTCCGTGTCCACAGTAAATGGACATGACCAGGGTTGTGTTGTTTGTTTGAATTAAAGTTTTTATATAATGCTTAAGTAATGTTAACTCATGCTTAATATATTCTGCTAGTGCAAAGTATAGGAATAGAAATCTCTAATAGACAAAACATTATTGTGCAAATTTAAATAATATTCATGAAATAAATATTTACCTCTGGGCTCTTTGGAAATTTTTATACAGTAGTCATTGCTGAAAACTCTACATTGCCAGGCATGTTCAAAATAAAGGTTCAAGAAAATTGAGAATATTACACTTTTTGCCCCATCATGTCTCACTTCAGCAATGTGATTCCTTCAGTTTCACTTCATACACTAATAGTTTGTTTAATAGTATTGACGGATAGGGGGCAGTATTGTCTGGAAAACTGCCTGTGCTACTGTGCACAATAAAAGCTGGGGGTGGATCAGTCTTTATATTGTTAAACCTGATTTGGCATGCCAAATTAATTAAGGATTGAAGACTGATTCCTCACTAGCTACATGTTCTAGTGGAGCAAACAGAATATGCATCGTAGTCTACAGCTGGAATGACTGCAGCAGCCTGATTTTCCATCCTGTGACACCACCTCTACCTCCATTATCTCCTCCAAGTCATCATTATCCTCTTCCTGTGCCCCCTCAGCCCAGGCTTTCTGCATTGGTTCCACTGACCACAGTGGCACATTTACCTTCTGTAGCATTTCCTGGAGCATGGTTTCAACCTCCAACACATGGCCCTTCAGATCAGGCTTCTCCTTGCACTCTGTCACCACCCATGGGCTCTGCACCATAGCAGCACGACCTGCCACCTCAGTGCCTGCTCCAGCAGCGCCTGTGTTAACCAGACCCTGTCTGTTCTTCTGCAGAGTGATGGGAAAGATATCCTGCAATGTAGTGACCCTCTTGAGCTCCTGTTGGAAGTTCTCCAAGGTGCACAGGAGCAGCACCCAGAGACGCTCAACATGCTCACGGTCACTCTGGCCTTCCTCTGTCTCAACCATCAGCTCCAGCAGCCTCCGGTGCAGACCTGTAACATGATAAACAAAAGGCAAACAGAACCTCTCATCTTTCATGCTTTAATATTTAATCAACTTTTGCCTTTTGGAAAGTTGTGTGTGCATGTGTTTAGTTTATGCTAACGTGATGCTACAAATGCTATACTGAGTCTCAATATCATAACAATGATTTTCAGTAGAAACTGATGTGTGAATGCAACATTCGCATTTATCACTTATCAGATTAAGATATCTTTTGTCCATGCAATTTGTCTGCTTGGTTGTTATTATTATTATTATTATTATTATTATTATTATTATTATTATTATTATTATTATGTTTATAACATTAATAGTTATTATTATTAGTAACAGTAATAATAATGATGCTGTTGATAATAATAACAATAATAGTTATTATTATTGTTATGTTATGACAGTATGTACAGGTAATAAAGTAACTATGCTAAATTTGAAAACCTGCCACTTGCAAAAAAGTCAGCGGATAAATTATCATTACTTAGTTCAGATTTTATGCACTTTTGTAAAATAGTCATTTTAATATATAACCTAATGTATGCTTATTATATGCAGGTCAGTCAAAAACTACTCGGACTCATCAAGAACTCCACAAGACCTCTGAAGTTGTTCTGTAGTAACTGGCCCCAAAGAATTAGCAACAGATCCTGTGGGATCAGACCAGACAGGCTAGTTTCGCCCATACCAAACACTTCAATGACCATCACCCTGTTACCGGTTTACTGGTTGTGTTTCATTGGACCACTCCGTGCTAAAAACCTGCTGTTTTGAAGATCCTCTGAATCAATCTAACGATCACAATTTGGCCCCTTGTCAAGTCAGAGGACTTGTGGAGTCCGAGCCTCGAAGAGTGAGAGCTGTTTGGGCCGGTGGTGTTAATGTTATGACTGATTGGTGTATATATTATAAAGTAGGAGTCATGGATTCTAGCTTAGTAATTCATTTAATCAAAGAACTGATTCATGTTAATAAGCATGGACTAGAATTAATGTCCCATGTATCAATTTCTATATCCATGATCCATATATATTATTTCTATATCCAAGATAAGGAGAATATTCATATGAGCATGAGCATTGTGATTAGATAAATCTCTTTTATCTTCATTGTTAAAATACTGTACGCCATGAAATCAGATTACTTTTACTGGTAAACAGATTGGAGACTTGAGCACTTGTGCGTGCTTTGTTTCTTAAATAAAAGCACCTTAATAATCTTAGCATGGCACTGTGTTTTCAAGCAGATATTTCACTCCGGTGTGTGTTTCTGTTGGAAGAAAAGCCTTGTGAAGTGGCTCCACTCTCCTACCTGTACATATTTTATGCGCCTGTCCCCTGGTTTCTTCCAGCTCATCTCTCAGAAGGCTGCTGTCTGTGTTGCTCCCTAAGCAGGTGGCCATTTGCTGGAAGCAGGCAGTGAGTTTGATGAAGGCGGCCTGCGCCTGTTCACATTCACTCACTAGCCTCTTCCTGGCCTGGATCTCTCCCACTGACCTCCGCCACCGATTCATGGTCCGCCAACCACAACTGGTTAAAGTTTTAGCACATCTGGAACTGGGGTCTTGGGGACAGCGTCAGTCTAATCATCACCCGAAAATAAGTTTGGGTCTTTCCATGATGTGCAAGTTCCCAGCTTTAGAAGACTCAGGAGTATTTATGATACCTCTTTCCACTGAAGTGTTTCCTTTATTACATTAATGGTATCCTTTATTCCTATATTTTAACAAATGATGTTATACAAACATTAAATCTTGTGAATCCCAGTAGTGTAGAAACAGAAATTAGTCCAATATGAATTTCTTCAGCTACTGAAGTACATTAAGGTTTTTCACATTGATCATTAATAATAATAATAGGTTTAAAAAGGTTAAAGATATTATTATTATTATTATTATTATTATTATTATTATTATTATTTATAACAACAACAACAATAATAATAAAAATAATAATAATAATATTCAGATACATTATACAATTAATGAATGAGCTATCTGTATACCAAATCATATAAATATGATACACTACCAGTTAGGAATTAATATAAGTATTTAATATTTTATATTAGATTATTAAAGCTCCATTTAATTATAATCAATTATAATTTATAAGTAAACCAGTATAGTAATAAGGATTTTCCTAACCAAAAAATGAATAATAATTTACCATTACCTTAGTCTCATTCAGTGTGCCATAATGTCTTCTCATTCTCACCATTGTGTTGACAGTCTCACATCTCAGCTTGACTACATCTGAGCTGAGTGCTGCCAAACACTCTGTTATCACCCCACACACCATTTCCTTTCCGATGGCTTCATGGAAGTTGTTGGCCTTCGGGGATACTTTCTTCAATTAGGCCCGAGTGGTGCAGCTGATGCTCTCCAAAGCAATCGAATGCAAACGTCACACTTCTGAGGGAGACCTCATCCTAAAATAAACACACAATCATGGAAAGAGGAGACTCTTCACAATGAACAAGGCTCAATCCATGTTTGGCTCCCTTTGTTCCGGTGTTTTGTATATGTGCCTTAGGTGCAGTTAATTGCCATCTGGGAGAATGGCATGGGACTTGCAGGGGACCAGGCCGGGATCCTTTGATGACCCCCCTGTGGCTCTTCAGGCTTGTTCAAACGCAGTGTGTAGATGAGGAGGGCCCTTGACACTCACACTCTCCCGCAGGTGTAGTATCCCCAGCAACCTTCCTCATATTAGCTCATTCAGTTAGCAAAACACCCGAGCTACAGTAAGCAGTTTATTAAACTGAAGCACTCATATTCACATATGCCGTATCATTATTTTTACTCGTTGGTTGTGAAAATCTTCATTTAATCCTTATGACCCTGCTATACCTATGCTTTTTCCTAATGTTTCTCTTTCCCAATTTGTACCTACCATTTCAATTAAGAGTTTCTTTTTATCAATTAAGACAGGAGGACAGGTCTGATTCTTGCTCTGCTCTCTGTCTGTAAATGGTATGTTCTCCCCAGGCCCATGTAAGATTTCACCGGATGCTCCGGGTTCCTCCCACCTCCTAGAAACACATAGGGTAGGCTAATTGAATATGACATAGATGTGAGTGACTGTGCATGTGTGTAGAACCCTGCAATGGATTGGCAACCTGTCCGGGGATTATTCCTGCCTAAGCTCAATGTTTCTGAGGGGGCTTTGGACAAACCGTGACCCTGACAGTCTAGGCGAATGAGAGAATGACTGACTGACTGACAATAGGACATAAATAAAACGTGTAAAGGACAATTTTAGGTAGTTGTGTTTTCCTTCCAGTAAATAACCAGTGATATCTAAACACACAGAACAAATGAGATATAAGCACACACAAGTTTTTTCTTTTCTTTTGGTCTTTAAACAAACTGTTTAAAAAGTCCCCTTTCTGTGTTAATACTTCCAGACCCTGCAGCTAATGTCTGGTAGCTTTTATCAGTTTACATAAACATACAGGACATGTGACTGGATAAGCTGCAACAGAGGACTTCTACAGAAGTGGAGCTGGCTCATTTTTGGAAATCTAGAGTAGTTGAATTACTGCGAGCTTTTCTGCATTAGTTTATCTGCTCAGCTCCAGTATTTTGTTAAGAACTTATTCCTGAATCTCTGAAATGCTTTTTGAGTATATATACATCCCATCTGTGTCTCATCTGGTGTCATTAACTGATATCCATTAGACATGTTTCCAATCTTTATTGAATATCTATTAACAGTTTGGATGATCTGAAGGCATTTGTTCATTCTCATAGCAATGACAAACACATTATTTTATATATACAACATTAAAATAGAGCTTGGGAAATCTGCATGCCTTACAAAGGCAACTAGGAACTTTGACAAGTATATGGAGACTATATTTAAGTTACACAACATATGGATTGTCAAACATAGGAAGGACATATTTTACTTTATGGTACACTGTCCATAATTTTTCGTGTTAGATATGAATCTCATTCCCTTATTAGTGGTATGTAAAAGGATCACAGTCAAGTTAAGCCTGAGCTAACAGGTACAGAATAAAAACAAACAAACAAACAAACAAATCAACAGCAAATTGAGGCAGCCGTAGCTCAATACAAACAACCTGCACTGGATGTCAGGATGCAAATGTGCATATTGCCCTTCATATGAACTGAAGATGGTTGGAAGTTCACTTTTAAATGCTGGTATATTCCAGTGCAAATGTGGATGAGCAGTCAGAGCAGAATGAACAGGTCTGTGGTTTTGGCTTTGTTTCATACTGTCTAAAGACTGACAAATCACACACATCTTACGGAGTCTCTATGTGGCGATGGCCTCCATGATCTCATGGCACAGGCACTGACAGAAGCCATAGAACACGCAGAGGACAAGGGTGGAGGGCACCAGGCTGACCAGGATAACTCCCAGTGTAAGTTGCTGAATCATGAGCAGATAGATGCCCAAGGGCAGCGAGCTGAAGTACAGCAGGCAGAGGAAGCCCATGACAAACCGCGGCACAGTGCGCGATGTCCACGCTCGCCACTTCTGCACAGGCACGTGGCACGGCAGCGAGTCCAAGCTAGCCGGCCGATACAGGCGTACCATGTTCAGCATCCCAGTGGAGTCAGGTGAAGTTGACTCACCAGGAACCTCCATGATGGTGATGACCAGGCAATCCGAGGAACTGTGGGCCTGCTCTCCTCCTGCATCTCCACTTGATCCTATTTCTCCACAACTTAGACTGTTAGGCGTAAGAAGAACCTCACCTACAGGCATTGACCCACTCTTTCTTACTCGCTCCTGGTATGAGAGAATGGCCAGGATGTTGCTGTCATCCTGCAGGAGCCAGATTTCCTCATCAGGCACGTGCGTCTGATGGCGGCAGAATGGGCAGCTGACAGTGCCAGGTGACGATTCCATCTCAGCCATCTTCTTCAGGCACCGAGCACAGACACGGTGCAGGCAAGCCAGTAACTTCGGCTTGCGAGCGCGTGCATCATAGCGACTATAGCATATCTTGCATTCTAGTTCTTCCACCGTGTAGACCACACCTTCTGAGTCTGACTTGTTACTCATGCTGACAGTGGGAAACGGGGAATGCAATGGGAATATTCAAAACCTAACAACAGAGCGTTATTAGCTACCCCTCTTTTGTCTGTTGTTGTTAACAGCAGGGGCTTATTATTAATACAGCATTTATGCTGCTCTGATGTTGACAGGACAACAGATCATTGTAAACAGTCGGCACTACAAATCAATTAAACACTGATGGCCTGCAAACCAGTATTATAATTACACTTCACAGTAACTCACAGTAACACATGCACAATCAGACTTAACGTGCATAATACTTATTTAAATAAGCAATGTGTTTTAGTTTTAGTTTAGTTTCTTGGAGTCACGAACATAATGATGAGCAGTAAACGAGTGAAATACTTGTCATGGAAGAGGTGCTAATGACACGTTCACGGGCTGCTGCTAAATTGCCTCGGTAAATTCATTCTAGTTCAGAATCCTGAGAGAAAAGTGCTGCTCTGTGGGTCATCCATGAGTAATATGTGAATTGGCAGAAATGAATTGGAGTCTAGGTAAAAGCATCCTGGAACGGATCTTTATGTCCATCAACTATGGAACCTGTGACTATTCAGGGGAGAATGAGATGCAGCAGTCTGCTTCGTTCTGAAAAACAGACAAAACACAGACAAAACAGTGACAGATATAATAAACAAACAATCAATATTTTTTACACACACTAGGATACTGTATAATAAATATGTCCATAATACATACATACACGTTATGCAGAATATTTCATTTCACTATGCTATGTATTCTGGTGTTATTATACTACTCTCATTGTAAATGTTATGTATTATAGTCTCACTGTAAATGATATTCCTATGAGTGAATCTAGAGGAGTAAAGGAGCACTACAGGACTTTTTGTCCTTGAGTCTTTCTATCCACATAAGAGGAATCCTTGACATTCCCTTCATGGAGAAAATTCACAGCTCGCCTACAGCCCTTGTTATTTATGACCTCCACTTTCATCAGGCCCATACTGTCAGAAATATAAAGCTATCACTTACTTCAGAACTGTGATTGTGCAGGTGTCATTTTCATCATTTCTGATTTCAGAATGGACAGAATTATGGTGTTATTGTACGTCTCATTTTTTAACTTCACAAGAGGACTGAAAAATTGCACAGGCTCCTCAAGAGACTAATAAAATCCTGTGGATGCAGCAGGTGTTATGTGTACAGCAGTCCAGGATAATGAGCTAGTGCAGGTGAATGGCCTGTGTTTGGTTTTTGATTCCCAAAGAGAATGTTTTCCACCGGTTTTCAGAAACCCACAGATACAGCTATAACACAACTACACAAACTCCTTTACCACAGTGTATTGCTTTTTTCTCCTTTCTTCCTTCCTCTCTTTCTCTCACACACACACACACACAATCTCTCTGTCTCAGAATGCAGGTTGTTAGAATTTGAGCTAAACTATAAATAGCAAATCCATGCTGGAGGAAACACAGTGAGCCTAATATAACACACAGCCCCCCACCAGCACCACCAAATACCCTTGATGACTGCGATAAAGACTACCCTACTCCATCTTGGTCTCACACACACAACACACGCACACACACACACGCACACACGCACAATCCCTTATGGAGTTAGGAGACAGAAATTATGACTGTGACTTTGTATGGCAGCTTGTCTCCAGGGGACATGATGCAAAAAGCTTACGTAAATTGCAGTATGTGATTTACTGAACACTAGCCAGTGGGCTTTGTCCTGATATCTGCGAGATAGGAAACGCTGTGGGTAAAAGACGCAGTTTTGACAGCCTGAATTCACTGTCTATTAAAAATGCAACACGCCAATGTATGCCTGAGGGCACGTCCACATTTAGCTTCGTAATCAATGTCGCTGACTTTTCAGTGCTGCATGTTAACTGCATGGTACAGAAATCTAACCCACTTTAAAATGGCACAGAAAGGCTACCTGAATGATGCCAATAAAGTAAAACACCTGTTTGCGTGTTTTCCATTGTAATATGAACATCTTTGTTCATGAGCTTTATACGAATGGAAATTCAAGGACGTCAACATCACAGTCTGACCTCCGTCCTGTCATGCAACATAAGCCAGCAGACACACAGCTCAAAGGGCTATAATAAGACTTTCCTGAGGGCTCAGATTATTTCAGTCTGATGCTAAAATCTTATTCGCAAAGACAACTTAGTACAATTATCACGACTCTTGATTTTACAATATCAAACTAAACGGGAGAGGAAATATTACATAACATTCCTTGTTTTTCACGGGTGTTCGTTGAATATTTCTTTAATGAGCGAAAGTGGCAGAGAGGTACAGGTGGAGATGCCAGCAACATAACAAACACCATCTGTGTTCCTGTCCTGTGGTCAGAAATGATACAAACCTAACATTCTGTGCCAACATCTATACCTCCTCTTGGGAGCATGTTTCTTAAGAAAAAAATAAACATTTAAAGGGATATGTGTATGATTTACAAGCCTAACAGATCATATCCAGAACAGTAACAGGCAATAATATTATTATAATTTAAAAATATAACAATACAAACATTTAGTACAGGGTGAGTTATTTTATTAAACTTTCTCACAGCTAAATAAATTAAACCACTTTAGTTCTCATGCTTTTATATATATATATATATATATATATATATATATATATATATTTTTTTTC
>JAOVVF010000017.1:8642549-8656102 GCA_028565595.1 Duopalatinus emarginatus | reverse complement strand
TATATATAAAATACATACACACACTCACTTTGTTATTTACAAGTCATATATCAAGCCAGAAATTAACTGATATAAACATAAACAATTAAAATTTAACAAATAGTAATGTAAATGTTTATTGTTCTTTTTTTTACATTATTGTTTTACTGTATTGTCAGTATTAACCAAAACTGTCGTCTGTAATTCCAAATATTGTTACAGTGGCTGTTCTTGGTAAAAAGGTAGTTGAAGTTACATATATTACACAATTGCACTGTCATTACCAATTCAGTTTTCTTCCAGGGAAAAGGGAATATTGCTGCAATTTCTAGAGAGCAAATTTATACTTGACATAAAGTTTTGTTTTTGAACACTAATTTGTTTCTAGGCTACAGTACAGGGCTTTTCAGGACCCATTCCTCATGAACTACAGGGTAAAATAATTCCAGACTTCACTTTATCTCCTTGCCGTTGCAAAGCAGAGTTGTGGCACGTTTTCCTCTTTTCATTCATGAGCGAGAATATTTTTGTCAAGCCGGATGAAAAGAAATGTGTTATCATGCATCATTATTTACTACAGCATGTTTTTACTTTTTGTAAAAAATCAGTATTACCACATAATATATCTCACTATAAAATAAACATGCAGCATTGATTTTTTTTTTAGTGCAAGGAAGTGTGAGGCTCACAAATGTTAATACATATTAATGCTTTAGTAATACATATTAATACTTTAGTATGAATTATTATATTATGATATTATATGAGAGTTTTAGTGAAATGTCTTTTTAGAGAACAAAAGTAAAAAAAATGTTTCCTACTGGTTTCAAAAACCTATTTCCGTAACTGTAAGATAGCACAGCAGATAGTCATCCTAAAAGTGGGTGCGACCAAACCATAAGGAAATGAATTATACAAGTACCGGATAGCATTGACTGCAGCCTTACACAAGATAGATATTATTATTATAATTATTATCGCAATTTTTTTTTATTTGTTATCTAAACTCACCAGTAACATTATAGGTAATGAGAAGCTAGCCTTGACCAATGAGAGCATCAGTGTTAATCACTGAATTGACTGATAACTGGTGCTTTGTTATTGCATTATAAATATAAACAATTTTTAAAAATTAATTATTTAATTAAATAATTTTAACATATTATATATATATATATATATAAATATATATGTACTGTCTGTAACGTTTTATACATTGATATACATTCATTAATTGACAGCCGATTAACTGAACTGCAAAGTATAACATTTACCCCAAATTTTGTGAGTGCAGTTGCATGGGTACAGTGGGCGAGAACCTCTGCCACTGCAGGTTTTCATTGGAACAGCAGATGAGAGAGCCGTGAGGCCACATGCCTTTTACCAGGTCCACCGAATCACTGGCAAAAGCGTCACCACCAACAGCCATGAGAGAATGGTGAATGGAACCAAGGTTCTGGAGATGCCACTGGAACCCAAAGACAACATGCGGGCAGTGTGAGAAAACTGACAAATTATGTTTACTTTTATTTCACAATTTTTTATGACATTTTGCTGAAATAGTATTTTTGGATGTATGTAAAGGCGGGGGATTTCATACAGGGAGAAAGTTTTGAATCTTCTGTGGCAAACCCTAATTCGAGTACCAAATTACTGCATCATTAGTATTTTATTTATAAACTGTTTATAATAAGCATTTTGTACCTAATTATAGTTTGAACTCTAAAATAATCAGTTAGTATTGTTTGTATGCATGTGTAACCTGTTTTTCATTCTCAGTGTGGACTGTGCTGGGATACTGAAGCTGAAGAATGCTGACATTGAGCTGCGGAAAGGCGAGACAGATGTGGGCCGGAAGAACACACGTGTGCGGCTGGTCTTTCGTGTCCATGTACCTCAGCCTGGAGGGCAGTGGATCTCTCTTCAGGTGGCCTCACATCCCATTGAGTGCTGTAAGTACTGAAACTACAGTTTATTCTTCTGGAACAGTGACAGGGCTGTTTATTTAATGACTCCTTCTGACAAATTGGACTCAAATTTAGAGGAGCTGTTTGTCATTTTAGAGCCCTCTGCTGCCTGAAAGGTGATTTTTTTTTTTCTTTTTTTACACAATGTAGCTCAGAGATGTGCCCAAGAACGTCCAGCTGTGGAGAGGCATGATTTGGACCACTGCACGGTGCTGGGTGGACTGCAGATGGTCCTGACTGGTCAGAACTTCACCTCTGAGTCCAGGGTACTGTTCAATGAGAAAACCCAAGGTATGTATTGTGGCTAATCAAATCCTTATTACTTATAAGTCATTAGTCATACCAGCATTGTTTAATATATTTTAGCCTCCAGGGCTTTGTACTGTGCTGGCAGGTAACATTAGCATGTGATTTGTTTTTGGCAGTGTATTGACTTAGTTTGCATATTATGAGCCAGTATGTGAGTTTGCATTGTGTACAGTAGTCTGGTCTGGTCAGCACAGTTCTGGTGCATCAGAATACGAACGGGAAACAGATAACAAGCTTGCAAAGCAGCAGCATGCACACGCACACCACAAGTCAGTTTGTTAGGGTTTTTAGAGAAAGTCCCATTTCAATTTCAAGCTGTAATTAAATCCGTGTAAAATATATATATACATATATGAGTAGATTTTTAGTTGGGTTATTAATCAAACAATCTGGGGAAATCTCCAATTCTACAATTTCTCTTAAATTGTGAACTACTACTATTAATTTTTATATTACTCAAAATATTATATAAAAAGTGATTATGCACTCTTTTGGTAAACGTATGAATGCAGATTAAAAAAACACAAGACCAGCTGTTATTTCAGACCACAAAGACAGTGTGAGACAGTGTATATACTAACCTTACTGGCACATTACAAACACAGCATGAAGTTGTTAACTTATTGGTAAATTTAGAGATATTTTCCATTGAGGTGTGCAGTGTGGAGCTAGCGGATGTGGTTAAGCTTTGCAGCGATACCATCTACAAGCAGAGTCTTCTCTTTCCTTTCCTCTACTCTGTGCGTAGGCAGCCCAACAAAGGTGTGAGGGGAGGGCGGGCTTCACATGCTGAACTTGAAAGGGACTTGCTGCTTACTTGCCTGTGCACCATAGTCATGGAAAGGATGCAGTGGGAGTCGAGTTTGTTGTGGTGCTGAACAAAAAAAAGTCAACCATTGAAAATGTTTCTTGGTGTGAAAAATGTTAAAGAAAAGTGATGCTGTTAGTACTGGAGAAAAAGCAATGGAAAAATTTAGTTTAGTGAGTCATGTGTAAAAACCTGCTGTTGCTCTAAATTACAAAGCATTTTCTAAAAATCTGATTATTTTTTTCTTACAGCTGGATTGGAGGTATGGGAGAAGGAAGCTACAATTAACAGAGACAAAAGTCAAGGAGTAAGTATTTAGGCATTAAGGTGCTGAATTGAATAACATCTAGCCTGTAAAACTGAACTGATATTGTGTCCCTCACAGAACATGCTATATGTGGAAATTCCTCCATATCGAGACACCAACATCTACCTCCCAGCCAAAGTCAACTTCTATGTGTTGAACGGGAAGTCAAAGCGTAGTCAGCCACAACACTTCACCTACATGCCTCTCCAAGGTGACTGCTTTTCTGTATGACCCAGTGTCCTCAAAACCCAACGCAGGGTGTTAATAACACTGCTAGAATATGTTTGCACTAGCGTGGGGATGTCCTGAAGGGGATTTCTGTATGCCCTATGAATAAAGGATACATGCCAAATGCATCATTTCGAATTGCTGTAAATTATTTGGTGTGGTATAAATAGTGCTGGATGGTGTGAGAAGAAATGCATGCAGGTTAGTGCTTGTCTTATCTGGGTCTGATCAGTTTATCCCAGTGTACTGCACAGCACCATTTCACTGATGATATCCAATCAGATTTTAGTGGTAGAAATAACCACTTTGCCGACACAGCAAATGTGTTTTCCGCCTTTTCATGCACTTTTATAGGGTTTTGCCTTATGTGTGTAAAGCCTAGAACTCACATACATGACTATATTCATTACAGATTTTTGACTGATTTCTAATAAATATACAGTTCATACTTATTTTGTCCCATCTAAATTCGGATTTAACACATATTAGCTACACATGGAAGAGTTGCTTTTTCTTTTTTCTTACAGATAAAGATAAATCAGACCCGAAGTCTCCTATTTATGTTGAAGTGGGGTGAATAGTCAATATAGTCTGTGTAAGAATGGGGCCAGGGTCTTAGATGGCCTCAGAATGGGTTAAAAGGCTGTTTTTGATGCTCTTGTTCCTCTGTTGTATGTGTTAATTCTGGTCACGAAAACTAGCAACTGGATGAGAATGTGTACTTGATCTCATGGCAAATTAAATCAACAAGTTTTACACTACATCATAGCCTCTGGAGTTTCAAAGGTATTCAAAGGTATTTTCAGGGCATATACAAAGGTGTTGTGTTTTCTGGTTATTAAATAGCATTTAATGAATATCACTGAACATCACTTATTACTACTATAGCTCTTGTTTTTAAAGCATTTATAGACTAGCATTTATAGACTATTTACAGACTAATAGTAAACCCATGTCATTTGATCACATTTTCTTTCAGGTCATCTGATAAAATCCGAGCCGGTGGATGAGTATCAGTATGGACAGCTTGGCTGCAGTGTCTCTCAGGTCTTAAGTGTCTCTCCGCAATCGGGACATCACACTGCCCAGCTGCCTACCAGCTGCTGTGTTATTCCATGCCAGGTTTCCCAGAGGACCAGCAGCCCTACCTTGTACACAGCTTCAGAGTACCAGCTCCATCAGCCTTCAGCTGTCTACCAGAGCCAGGTTGAATCTGTCAGCAGCAGCCCTGGCCACTACCAGCCTCCTCTGGATCACTATGCAACTGGAGTACAACCCATCTGTGCAGTTCAAGCACCTGCCATAGGGCCAAACCAAGGCTCACATCTTAAACCCAGCACTTACCAGCACATCATAGCTGGGCACAACTACCAGACTGGTGTGTTTCCAGACCTGGATGTGGCCAATCAGAGAAGCTTTGGGCAAAGAGCAGCCCCTCAAGTGCAGAGCTACAACCAGCGGCAGCCTGTGGAACATCAGAGAACTAGCAATCCTGTAAAAGTTAAGCAGGAGAATCTGGACCAGGCATACCTGGATGATGGTGAGCAGGCTAATTTGGTTAGTTTGACATCATAATTGGGGTAGTGTAAAATGTTTCTACCATAGTAATACAAAGGTTATTATTTTAGCACCAAGAATGTTACTGCTGGGCCTTAATATGGGTATATAGGTTCATTTCTAACACATAAAATATGTTTTGTTTTTTTTTTAAATCTGCTCTTACCATACAATATAAGGAAAACTATGAAAACTAAAGTTGGTGTAAACGAATTCACTGCAGAGTCCCATGGCATTGTTTCCATAGCAGTTGCTGGAATTTTTATTGAACATCCTTCCTATAGTACGTTCTACAGCTTTATGTATATCTTAGTGTAAAATGTGGCTCAGAGCTTGCACCATGTAGGCCAGTGCTTTAAATAGTTACTGCTAAAGCTAGTTCAGTATTGAGTTCACTGTAATGATCAAGCAGGCATAAGAGGACTATTGATTTTACAAGGGGAACAAAATCAGCAAATCCTAGTTAAAAAAGGACATTTCCCCCCCTTTATTGCAGCTAATGGTTTACTATGGTCCTCTATTAGACTATCGACCTGTTTGGATGTATAAAAAGGGCAAATTAATATAATATCCGAGTTTAATTGCGTATTTTGAAAAGGAGCTTAGGTGAGAAGTTATTAAGCATCATTAGTATGGTGAGAAATTATTGGTATTCTATTTAGCATTTCCTGTAAGACGGTTGACGTGGGAGTAGAAGTATCAGCACATTGCTTTCTATTTACGGCCCAGTGGTACCTGGTACAGCCAACCTTTGTTCTAATTTTAGAATGAAGAGGTAGAAAAGTTTCCAATTTTAGCCCACTAACATCTCTGTTTAGCAGCAAAGCCTCAGGTGGTTACAGGGTGATAAACTTGACTGTGACTCAGTTGTGCTGCTCCCTGCTGAAGGATTATTATCAGTTATAAAGCATGTGTATTAGATAGTAAACCTAAAATTTTCACTTCCCCTAAGCAACATGAGCCATGTGGAACCAGAATAGCATCAGGTTCAATATTTCCGGACATCCATATGTTTTTTGTTTGTTTGTTTTCACAGTCAATGAAGTGATCAGAAAAGATCTGACTGTTCATCCCAGTGATCAGTGATGATGAGATCTAAAAATCACCATAAGTCTTCTTCCAAGTGGCAGCCATAACCTCTGGACAACACACTGGCCTCCATGTCTGCACAGACACTTTGTCATATCAAAGTGTTTCTAGAGGGGTAGTGATAATTGTTGATTATAATAACGATTGCCGATTGTATATTTCTGATGATCGCATAACTAGTAAGGGGTTTATTTTGAGGTATTGCTAACAAACATATTTTGTCTTAAGCCCCAATACAAATTTGCATTTACCACCAGTTTTGAATTATTTGTGGGAAGCCACTAGCTGTCCCTCCTTAGCTAATACAAAGGATAGCCAAAAAATAAAGGCTTCTACTAAGAAACCAAATATCTGACCATAATTACAACTGGTTTAGCAGCAATTCATCAGATGAGCTTTCTTCACATTTACAGTTGACATACCGATGTACATATTTGAGTTTTATCTTAAACAAGAAGATGATTAGAACCGAGTAAGAAATCATGGAGGTCTTCCCAAAATAGGTTAGTTAGGCAGATGTACAGTAATGTTAGCTAGCTATTTTACCTCAGTTTGACTTCTTTTTTCCTTAAGGCTAAAAAAACTGACAGCATGTCTGAAATATAGGTGGAATTGCGGGTTTTCGAATTTTGCATATTGGATATCCCCAAAACTCAACAAGTCTTTGCTACATATGTGTAAATATCTATACTTTTGTCTGGCATATTAACTTTTCCTGTAGCTGCTAACAACTTGTTTTCTTCCAGACCATTGTGTAAAACAGCACCTTTAGTTCTCAGGTATGCTGCACTCTGCTAATATTCATACAAAATGAACAGTATAAGGTAAAAGCACTATATGTCTAATGCTAGCTAGCAGTCAGGATCAGGTGCTCCGCTATAATATTTCCTGTTGATTGTATGTCAGGTATATGTAATGCATTCTGGGTGTTGACAGAACAGTAATGGACGTAAAAGAGACAAAACTGAGGTGCAATACCATGCTACAGAATACTACAAACCATGACAAATAATGTGTAAAATACCAGTTTTATGACAGAATATTCTTTTAGTTAGCAGTTACTACAACTTACAATGATGTCAGTTTTAACAGACAATGTTCCAATAAAACATTTAAGGACAGAAGAGAAAGTACAGCTATGAAATATCAGTCAGTTCAAATTTGACCCTGATCTTATTTCAGACGTTATTTTACAATGCTTAGGATGACTGTCCATTTTAGAAATATGTATTTATGATTGTACATTAAATACAAATAAAATTCTTTGTATTGTATACATACTAACCTGTTCATTAATGTATTAACAAATTTGATAACAAAAGTATATACTGACCAGCCATAACATTACCACCACAAATCAATAACAGGTTAAGTAAATAACAATAATGGCATGTGTATTGGGGTGGGATACATTAGGCAGCAACTGTACAGTCAGTTCTCCAGCTTGCCGTGTTGGAAGTAGAAGAAATGGACAAGTGTACGGATCTGAGAAGGGCAGACAGCTGGGTTGGAACATCTCCAAAACAGCAGGCCCTGGGGGGTGTGTCTCAGAATACAGTGGTTGGTACATATCGATAGTGGTCCAAGGAAGAACAGGGTCCTGGGTACCCAAGGCTCACTGCTGTGACTGGTGGGTGAAGGTTAGCCAATCTGGTCTGATCCCACAGAACATTCACAGAAGATCCTTCAGCCTTGCTAATGTTCCGGGTGTCAGATATTACAGAACACCTTCAGAGGTTCAGAATCAACATGCCTCAATGTCAGACCTGTTTTGCCAGGTGGTGTTGTGGCTAATCAGTTTGTATCCAAAAAAATAGCCTCCATGGTATAACTGACCTCAAAACAAATTTTCATTTTCAGCATTTTTTTAATTGTACAAAGAAGTGACATTATTTATAGGGTTGCCTGTTCAATTCAACTGTGTTCAATTCAAATAGCTTATAAAATACAACAAACAAGAACATTTATACATTCCGACAATGTAACCCAAAACATAATCAGAGACACTTGAGGAGTTCTGAAATGATCAGAGTACAGGAAGCAGACCTGAATGGCCCAAAACAGTCCAGTTTATTATACAGATACAACAGAAATACAAAATTATTGTCTAAAATGTATCAATACAAATGAAATTTACCCACTAGCTTCACACCTGTAACTTAATGACTGAGTGAAGTGTGTACTGTACATATGATCACTGGTGTACAGCTACTGCAGTAAATAAAGTATATGCAATTGCAATATGGGTTTAGTGTTTAGTTTGCATGGTCCATGATGAAAGATTTGAGTTCCTTTAGTTGTGTTTTCTCTCATAAAACAGAACCGAACTTTCATATTTGCTCACACATTCATTCACAGGCATTCTTATCTTTTCTTCTTGCTCTCCTTTTTTAGTTTTTGACGAATTTGCTGGGCAGCTGCTTTGGGCTTTCTGCTCAGCTCAGACATTTTTGGTTCAGCTGGCTCTGAAGTCTCTTCCTGTAATCAAACAGAGACCATTTTAGTGTTAATTCAGGCCAACAGATTTATCTTCCAAATTGTAATGTAACATTAATATACCTGACAAAAAAGTCTTTGATTGGTAGCTGGACCAATACTTTATTCAGAGTGAACAAATCATATGTTTTAAATGTATTTAGATATAAGCAGGAGGTGTTTCATTTAATGGTTTAAATTAGGCCACAAGATTGTTTATATTTTGGGAAATTACTTTTTAAACTATTGCAGGTACAAAAATAGCAAGTCTCTGAATGGTCCACTTCTTAAGAGTTATGCGACTGAGAAACTCCAGTGCAGAGGCATAGCATTTAAAAAAAATTCTTTTGGCTGTCTTTGCCATAATTGTTGCCAATTTAGAGACTTTGTAGCTAAATTTAGACCGCTCAGTGACAAATCTAGCAACTTTTAAAGCAGGCAGTAGGTGACTGTCCTGCACTCTGGCTCTCCTGCTCACATTTTGTAAAGCCTGAGTTGTACTTGCGTGTGCCTATGTTTTTATCGTACAATTGCTGATGACCTTTGTTGCCCATGACCGATTACTGATCACTGTTCTGCGCCGCCATCCACACTGCTCCACCCTCCACACACTTTTACATTTGTTTTTGGATATATATTTACAATTGGCAAAAGTGAGTTCATCTGTAACAGTTTCCATCATCTCAATTACACAACTACTTTATTTTATTCACTTTTAAGTGTCTACAGAACATCTTCCTTCTTTGTATACCCTCATTTGTAGTTTTAATGGGGGTAGCTGTAGGCTTTTGGTTAAAGAACCTGCCTTGGGACCAGAAGGTCCCAGGTTCGAGCCCCGCAACTGATATGACTCGACAGTAGTGCCCTTGATCAAGGAACCTAACCCCCAACTGCTCCCCAGATGCTGCAGATAAAAGCGCTGCCCACGGCCCTGGGCATGTGTGCTTACTGCCCCTAGGGTTCACCAGTCTGTAGGTTTCATGCAGGTTAAATGCGGAGGTGAATTCCACTGCATAGTGGTCAGAAGAGACAAGTACTATCTTAGTATGCAATATATAATATAATATGCAAAATATGCATTTATCTACCTGAATGCCAATCAGTAATGAATCATTTACACTACTACAACAAACCAGGCATCTCAACAATATGATTAATGCCTTTGGTGTGTATCAGTGAACTTTGGAGTGTGTGTGTTGACATGGAAGGATGCTGAGTGGACAAATTCTGATGAAGTGGAATGAAGTAAAGTGATTGACCTACAGAGGGATTTGATCTCGACATTTAACTGACTCATGTACTGAAACACACACTAGGGGCCAGTGTAATCACATGTCCTGAGGAGTGGAAAACCCTGTGCACGGTGCACAGGGAGCAGTTGGGGATTAGATGCCTTGATAAAGGGCAGTCCAGTCCTGTCTTCCTGATACAGGGGATTGAACTAGCAGCCTTCTGGTCTCAAGACCTCGAGCCATGACTGTCCCTGGATACAGACAGAGATACTTCTAGCACTGAACAGATCCAGATCATGGCATCTGCATTGCAATCCTGGTCTGTAGGTGTTACCTGTTCGTGGCTCTTGGAAGTGGGTATGATTATGGCTAAAATGCAGACGAGCTGGAAGATTGCTCCGAGTAAGAGGCCATAACGTAACACACTCTCAAAAAAAGTGGGTTCAGGAACCTCCGGAGGTGAAAGATCCAAATCCCCAGACATGGTGCTGATCTGCTCCTAAACAAACCAACATGTTTATATACACAAACACAGACTCGACAGACTGATAGCACATCCACAACACAACTTCACAATATGATATGGTAATACAGTAGCATATAAACTAATTAACTTGAATACTGCTGAGTACTGAACCCTGAGGTTTTAATCAAACCTGAGCCTCTCCATGGCTCCATCAGCCCCGTTATAGTCCAGATACAAAGTGCAAGTGTAAATTCATCAACATTATCATTTTTATATGAAAATAAAACACACACAACTCTTATCACTTACTCACCACACGCAATAATTCCTGTCCAAGACTCTTCTGTATACGGTATTTACTGTTTAACATCCGGTGTAACAAAAAAATTCGACAATGTTAAACTTTGCTTTGTACGCAAATACGTATGCGCGTCACTTTGCGCATGCGCTGTATTCAAACGAGAAGAAAACGATTCATTTCTGCGAGTCGACTCTTTCTGAACGACATATTACTAACCAACCGTAAAAACAGGACCAGGAATCTTATTTATTTAAAAGCACTTGAAGTTAAAAATGACAAAAAATAACTTTAATGCTAAATATCGAAACGGGATCAATTTATCATGGTCACAGTTTTACACCTGAGCCGTTAAGCCTACGTGACTCTCGCATCAACAGTTCACAGAGTCAATTATCTTCAATACACCAGTCCTTTGTTTGACTCTTGCTCTGTAGTTGTACAGTGAAGCGTTTGGGTAATAAAAGTGACACACCGCCCCCTGGTGTACAGGCGCATCAATGCATCTGGCATGAATACTGTATATAGTGTATTTAATTATCTGCATATGTCTGAGGCGGGGTTAGCTGTAACATGGATTTAAATGTTAATCTATTAATACTAACTGTACAGTTTAGTGTATTTAGGTCTGTATTAATCTGTTATTCAGGTCAGGATTTTGGTTTTGGGGTCAGCTGTAGGCTTGGGGTTAAGGAACCCACAGTGGGACCAGAAGATCATGGTTCAAACATGGTCATGGTGCCGTGACCTAACCCCCAACTGTTTTTCTGGGCGCTGTAAAAAATCTGCAAAAAAAAGTGCAGATTAACTGCCAAAGATCTGAGAAGAATAAAACGTGAAGCGACCAGGAAATATCTGAAGACAGAATTTTTTCAAAGGTTTTATGAACTGATGAGATTAAAGTGACTCTTGACGGAGCAGATGGCTGGGCCCGATGGCTGAGCCACTTCCACTGAGACACCAGCAAGGTGGAGGTGGGGTACTGCTATGGGCTGGTGTTATTAGATATAAGCTAGTTGGACATTTCCAGGTTGAAGATAGACTCAAAATCAACTCCCAAAACAACTGCTAGTTTTTAGAAGACACTTTCTTCAAGTAGGGGTACAGGAAGAAGTGTTTTTTAAGAAGACCATGATTTTTATGCAGGACAGTTCTCCATCACATGCATTAAAATACTTCACTGTGTGTCTAGCCAGTAAAGGCCCTGAAGATGAAAGAATAATCACATGGCCCCTTTTCTTACCTGACCTAAACCCTGGTGAGAAGCGTGGCTATTATATTCACTTTAACAGATAAAAATAAAGTGAATAAAGTGATAATAAGGGAAATGGGATTTCTTAATTATTTTTTTTTTTAATTTAGTTGCATAATATTTCTGCACAAATAGATATTCTAAGAAAACCAAAACCTCGGTTTTATTTTCTGAAATATTCAGGTTTATTTATTTTTTTTTATTTTAGATTGACTGAGAGCACTGCTGTTGTTCAATAATAAAATGAATCCTCAAAAATACAACTTGCCTAACAATTGTGCACACAGTGTATATTAGAAAGACTGCAGCAAACAAACAAGAAAAGTTCCTTGAAAGAAAGGTAATGTTAGTCTTTAGTCACTCTAAAGACAAGGGCAACTATATCTATTGGTTTCACAAGAGAATGCATCAGGGTCCACTATAAGAATTGATCCCTAGGTGAACATTTTAATTAAAAGTTAGGAGCATACACAATAAAACTTAGAACATCACATTCTCAGTGAGCACTAAACTGTGCTGAAGCCCAGTCCAATAATTAAAGTACGGGAAAATGTGGGTGGTTGTGACAGCAATCATGTCTGGTGCAATAAAAATCACACCGACATCAGACTTCTTACCTTCATTCAGGTTCCTAGAAAGATAAGCTTTGTTTATGTCGGGGGGCATATCTGGGTGCATGTTTATTTATGTGTGCTGGGCATGGGAGGTTGTGTGTGTGTGTAGATAAGTGTGTATAGGTGCATGTGACACATTGGATAGGGCAAAACTCTCTGTTTCTTTGCCCAGTTGTGTATCATTAGTTTTTGCACAAGAGAACTATGAAAACTCTGAGCTGTGTTTCATGTACTGAAGCCAAGACCGCAGACATAAAAGCCGCTGAAACAGGCAGGAAGTCAAACTGATCCATTACAGTCCTGGCAGAACATCCTTTTGAAAAGATACCTGGTGTGTAGTGTTTTTGGGCTGCAGACTTTTATAATATGATATTATGTGATATTCTGTAGACTGAATATATACTTAATATATATTTATAAAGGCTTATGGTTAAAATTTGTTTGTTAAAATACAGTAGTTGTGTTGAAGATAATGACCACATATACAATACACTGATCAGCCATAATATTAACTACCTGCTAAGACAGCCACCAAAACATCACTGTGAATGGACTCCAGAAGACCTTTAAAGATGCGCTACATGTTTGGCACCAAGACGTCATTAACAGACTCTGTGGATCTTCTGCAGGATTGGACCAGACAGGCTAGCCTTCATCTCTTAGCACCTCAATGAGTTTTTAGCATCCATGACTGTCACTGGTTAACCAGTTGTCCACAAAGTGGAGCACTTTTGATAAGTACAAACCACTTCACATGGGGAACACCCCATAAGAACTGAAGTTTTGGAGATGATCTCAGTCATCTAACCATCACAATTTGGTCTGAGATCCTTATGTTTGTCCATTTTTTCTGCTTCCAAAACAGTAACTGATTGTTCCCTTGCAGCTCAGTATATCCCACCCTCTAGTAGGCACCACAAGGTATTCAGTGCTTTTACTTCACCTTCACCTATTCCTCCTGTTTATTTTTTT
>JAOVVF010000017.1:8613426-8636330 GCA_028565595.1 Duopalatinus emarginatus | reverse complement strand
CCTATTTGTGTATTCATGTAAGGTTCATGGCTGATCCATGTACATATATATACATATGTGGTTGCTGAACATCACATTCCACATTCATTCCCTCTTTGCAGTTATTAGAACGTCCACGCTTCTAGGAAGGCTTTCACTAGATTATTTGAAATGTGGCTGTGGGGATTTGTGTTCATTCACTTGCAACAGCTTTAGTGAGATCAGGCACTGATGTTGAGTTAGGAGATCTGGGGTGCAGTCAGTGTTTCAGTTCAAATATCAAATTGGTGTTTAGTGGGGTTGAGGTCAGTGCTCTGTTCAGGACACGCCAATCTTGGCAAACCATGGACCTCAGTTTGTGAACAATATTGATATACTGGAACATGGTTGGGCCTCTTAGTTCCAGCGAAAGGAAACAGTGAAGCTACAGTACATATTTAATACAACTGTGAACTTTAAACTGTTTATGATCGAGGGTCCACAAAGCTATGGCCATACAGTGCACATTACTGTCTTTAAATGAGGAGCTTTTATGTTTAACAAGTAGTTTGTATTTTGTAAAATTTAATTGTATTCCTAATTAAGTAGTTTTACTGAGAACTGAGGAGAAGCAATGAGGAGCATGTTTGAGGACCATTAAGTAAAGCTCCATTCAGTTGGTTAAGAAGATGCCTGGCTGTGGAAAGCTTCATCAGGAATAATGTGAAGAATTTAAAATGTAAAACAATTTTTGTTTAACACATTTCGTAGTCAGTGTGGAATTGTTCGAATATATGTTATTGTGTTTTCAGTTTTAGAAATGTATATGACATATAAAGCAAAAGCTTTTTTAATGTAGGCGCATGGCTGTTTTTATCCAAAGTGACCTCATTTTAAAGCAGTTGAGGATTTGTTTGGTAATAAATGTTTCCCATCAGATTTCATGTGCTTCACTATTCTTTAAATGTAGCCTCTACACTTACCCCTTTTGTGTTATTGATTAAAATGATAAGGTTCTGTTTTCAGCTTTTACATAAATCTACAGGGACATACTTCAGAGATGGGTAGAGAGATAATAACTGGTGTTGGAAACATATGAGAAGGATAATGAATAATTAATTGGAGTCACTTTAAAAACATTTTTGTTGTTGCCTCAAACAAGGACAGCTGTTTCCTTCTTCTCTTGGTGGAATCTGCCATACTCTATCCCCAAGAGGCCACAAAATCCCCAATAATTCTGGCACAAGTCTTAATAAAAAATGAGTGTTATTCAGTGTGACCAAGAATATTTTAGATTCTGAACACTCTCACTGCATTTTAAAATTCATTTCACTTTCAAAGATCAGTTTGGAATAGTGTTTTAATCGATTGTAGTATACTGTATATATAGAGAATAAAACATACAGTAACAGTAATAACCAACCAAACCTTTCTGTGGTAAAGCTGGTATTATATTGGCACAGCTGCTCTGTATTTGTTTTATAGCTTTTCAAATATAATCTATTAGCACCATAATAGACCCCAAAATTAAGCTATATATAAGCTATAAAGCTACATATACTATCATATAGTTATCACTAACTCAGTATCTAAGCTGCTTATCCTACTACTGGGTGGTCAAGATTGCTGGAGTTTATTGGGTGCTTATTGGTGGAAGGTAGCGAAACACCGTAGACAGGTCACTAGTCTATTACAGGGTAGATACACAGACAGACACACACACTTTCACACCCAGGGGCAAATCTCTAAAGACTGTATGTCTTGTGACTGTGGGAGGAATCGAAAGCTCCTGGAAGAAAACCCACACAGACACAGGAAGAACATGCAAACTCTACACACAAAGGATCATGTACAAATCCAGGCTTCAACTCAAGTCTGATTGCAGTAACAGAGGATGTGCTACAATCATATCTAAAATGAAAATTTGACTTAAACCTTTGTCATTACCTGCACATTGATACTGTAAAAAAACAGCATTTATTTACGTGATCACATTTCGTTTCCTGTGGTGCTTCCTGATGGAAATCCTGATGGGAATCTGTATTCCACCCACGCAGCCAATTATATTTGGAAATCCTGAAATGGTTGGCCTCCTCTCTGACACTAACATATGTCCCCAGGAAACAATGAAATTGTGCAAAAAAAACCCAACCAAACAAACAACAAAGAGCCATAGAGCACATTGTGTACTGTAGAATGTCTAGTATTTTCAGCATCAGTAAAACTGTACAGCAAACTGCTACTGCCCAGAAAATCATGATGGTGCAGAAGGAAGGCATGAAATCGTTTTCTGGGCCTGGTGAAGGTGAGTCAATAAGCAGAAATAACCACAGGGCTTGATCTGTTCATGTTTCTGCCTCTCTGAAAGACAAATAGACCTCTGTTCAAGATTTAATTCATTACTGGCCTAATGCTCAGCGAATTATTCAAATTCTTCATTTGAATAGGATGTTCAGTGAACACGCATAATGTTTCCAATCCAGATTAAACATATCCAGGAATTCTCTGATGATTCAATCCTGTAGTGGTAGCTGGGTTTAACTCTTAAAGAGTCAGTACACAAGGTTTATGTCTGAACAGGGTCTGTACAGTGAATTGCAGTGAAAACACTAACAAAGACTTTCACTTTTGTATAATTGACTGCTGAAAATACATAAGCTGAGGTGGAGTAGAGCTGAGTGCTGTGCTGAAAGAAATACAATACAATATTGAATGGCAAGACAAAAAAATTCCACTACCTATCAGTAAGTCAGCATTACTATTATGAAACCATTATATCACTTAAAGTGTGCAATCAAAGTGTCATTCCTAATTTACTATGTCCACTCACTTATACATATACCTTATATATGAAATTATGTTTATGAAAGTCAGTAAGCCTGCTATTCTAACAAGGGTGCGTAGACTTATATTCTGAAACACATGCATACACTCATTCAGACATACACTCATTCACACCACACTCACATGTGGTGGCATATTAGTATCTGCAACATTGGAATGTCTTTGCACTATTTGAGGAAACCCCACATCAGTAAATCAATGCTATTATAAAACTCCTAAATTAAACCGAACCATTATTTAAGATGTGTACTATTTATGTCATCCCTAATTTACTATGGGTGTGTGAACTGCCCAACTATCTTTACCTATACCACCACTTTCATGTCTGTATAGTCTATTTATATTCACTTTTGATTATATTTTATTATTCTATAGTTTCACCACTATTTTTATTCTTTTATTGCACAGTCTTTAGAGTTGCTGCTTCTCATATGACTGTACCTCTGTACCAGCTACAAATAAAAATGATCAATCTTATGGTTAAACATTTTGAGTCTCATTATAGCCAAAAAAAAACTATGGCCACTATGGCAACACTATAAACGATTTGTGGTTTATTTAGGCAATGTTTGTTTCGCCTGTTTCTTTCCAGCGTCTTTTTAGAAGTTGGCGAATGTAATCTTCCTTCTTCATGCTCATTACACCCACTGTTGTAATAGTCTATCAAAGCTGAAGACGTGCTGTATGTGTCAGTAAAGTGGGAGTAGATAAATCAGACACAAAATCTTGTGTTTCACTGTATGTAACCACTTGACATGACTGTCAGTAATAGACTGTGGATCGGGGCTTAACAGAAATCAGCCCCAGCTTTTGTTTTATACCATTTGTATAGGAATGCTTTTAGTACTTTAAGCCATTTGTTATCATAAGAGATGACATGGATACCTAAAATAGAGCCTTTTTAAGAGGTGGAAATATATTGGACTCCCCAAATATTTGAGTACAAGAAATTATGAATAGTTTTGTAAACTGTTATGTTGTGAAGAAATTATTAGGGTAAAAAGAATTACAGCTATTATCAGTACAGTTCAGTACAAATGTTTAAAACATTAAAAACATTATATTTTGTTAGTGAATTAAACTTTGCCACTGTTCTTATCAAAAGTATTATAACTGTACAACATTTGTTGTTGTACAACAAATCTTTAGCTGTAAGTTTAAGTCTGTTTAACTTTTTTATGCACTTAACTAGACATTACAAGTTAATTAGGTTAAGTTTTTTTTCTGTTTTAAGTTCTTAGATACACATGGATACACTTGTCCATACAAATGGCCACTTTAAACAGGAACAGCTGCAGCACAGTGCATAAAATCATGCAGATACAGATCTGAAGGAGCTTCAGCTAATGTTCACAATAAACATCAGAATGAACATAAATTGTGAATATAGATCTTGTGACCAGTTCCTTGATGTTGGTGTCTGATAGTCTTGTTTGAGAATTTTAGAAACTGCTGCTCTCCTGACATTTTATACGTACAATAGTCTCTAGAGTCTACACAGAATGGTGCACAAATTATGACCACAGACTTACCAAACTGGACAATAGATTTCCCCCCCTAATCTTTAACAGTTCAGTTTGGGTGAGTCTGTGCCTTTGATAGCCTTAGATTCCTGTTCTTGGAAAACAAGAGTAAAACATTTCTGCTGTTTGATGTTTACTGCATACTGGTTTTCTACTCATTGCAGTTATAAATAGTGATTATTTACTATATCCTCTTTGGCAGCCTGGATCTTCTTTACACCATTTTTGTGTAATTCTTGCGACTGTTCTGAGTAAAAAGTCCAAGAATTAACACTTTCTGCAATACGCAAACCAGCTCATCTTGCATCACTGTGAACATTACCTGAAAGGTTTGACCTGTATGCTGTACTTATATTTAAGCATATTAATAAAAATAAGTTTTGATTTCGACTGAATTCCTATAACATGTATGCCATGTAAGAAATGGTTTACAAATGAGGTATTACCAATAAACTAAATGCTTAACTGTTAAACTGTTATATAGAGGCACAGCGGACAAGCAAACTTTCAGACTTAATTGTACAAGGTTTCTGCAGTTGTATGCATAACGTTAACTTGTAGATTAATATAACAAACACTTTGTGAGGAAACAGCTGAGATGCATTCAAATGAAACCTGAGGAAAAGGAACAATTCTGTCATTTGCAAGACCATAGAGTACAAGCTGTCAAACTGACTGAGCTGTAATGCTAACATTTGTTTCTGAAAATCCAGATTTTCATGAATGCTTAATTAAATGGTCTGGTTATTTCAGCAGTCCTGTTTTTAGTGTCTTAATTCCCCCATCATTTATACTTCAAGTCCATGTGATGTAAAGACATAAAGTTTTTAAAAAATGAATTGAATGTCTGCTATGCTATTAAATGAATGTAGAAGAAAATGTTAGCACTGAATTTTGGGTTTTCTATATTATATAGATGATGTATAAATAAATTAAATAGGTGATTCATAACTGCTCAAGCATAAACAGATCTTAAGTTAACTGAATATAATGTAATGCAATTCCTAATGTTATTTATATTTTTGTAGATATTCAGGTAAACCATGTCCATTTCCTTTATAGGAATGTAGTTGAGAACTGATATACTACTCCACACAAAGATATTTAAAAGGCTTTATTTCATATGATTAGCTAGTCGATAACCAATGGATGAATTTGCATGTAGACCTTTTTTTTAAGTGGCTGGTATCTCTTCAAGTACTGACATTATTGGTTTACAGAAAGACAGTAACCTACAGGAGTAGCAAAGGCTTATCTTCTGATAGTAAATGGGATCCTCTGTAAGAGATAAAAGCATGCCAAAGCGTCCACAAAAGGAATCACTGACACAGGTACCTCTACACGAGACACAATGGACAAGGACGAGCAGGTCTTTGGAAACGTCTTTACATGGTTGCACCATGAAAATGAATACAGAAAATGACTGTTAGATCATGTTAGTAAGTGGGTGTCGACATTATGGCATAGGCAAAGTGTTTGCCATTAATATGGGCCGGACAGGTGGTGAAATTAAATGTCTCAGCATGGGCAAGGGGCCAGTCATCTGGCATCCAGTGTCCCAGGGAAGACTGGGATTTTGTTGTCTGCTTGGCAGGGGTGTACTGATCCCCTGTAGCTTTTCAATCATGGTCACACACACACACACACAAAAAATGAAACATTTTTTTCTTCATTGGTCCTATTGCAACATCCTAAGCAGCAGCACAGAAGTCCATGGCAGCTGGACATGACTTAAAAAGCACACATCAGTTTAAAGCAGAAATGTTCCAAAGATAAAACACACATTTGATGGAAATTTACAAAACAAAGACATTCAAAATAAAATAAAATCTACATCTATTGCTAGATTTTTCCATGATGTAAGTGTGATACCACAGACAAGGGCCTATTAAGGGGTTTTGTACTTGTTCCATACACACGTTGGAAATAAAAGTAAATGTTTATTCACAGTAGGCTAGTCACAACTTTCCCCTAATAACAGACATGAAACTGTCCTCATTTGAAACTTAAAAGGGCCCAGACATAATGGTGTAACTCCTACATGGAATAATTTATCGGCTAGATTAAAGAAATCACCAGATGTTAGGGAAAAAAAAAGAGGGTCACACGTCACATTAAATTACAGGCTTTTACAACAACATTTCTGGTTTAATAATCTATAACAATAGGTTTTCTCCTCATAAACGTCTTTTAGCCATCTGGCATAACTTCAGACCTTGATTAATGTAAATATTTTTTACACACACACTCACACGCAGGCATACACTAACATAGACACACATTGCATAATAAAATCATGCCACTGTTACATGTGGATCACTAGAACTGGACGTGTTCTTCTAATCATATCTTTAGCAAGCATTTGTGTACTGATAAATGTGAAACACCAAAATCAATTTGCTTTGGATTACACTGATGTAGAGCTACCACTAACATACAAATACTCTATGACTAATGACATGTGTGTATGGACTAGCTTTAGCATGACTGGAATCCTGCCTCTGTATTCTGTTCATTAAAAGCAAGAAAACATTACACTGCCTTTCAACAGACAGCTGCTTTAAAAAAAGAAAAGAAAAACCTCACATTTTCTTTCACATCGTTTGACTCAAAGGGATGTACAAAGAGTGTGTGATCTGTTTTTTTTTTTTCCACTGAGGTACACGTTCTTGTCCTACTATTATAAGGTTTTGTGGAAAAGGGACCACACATATGGCTTCTGACTTAGCTTTCCTTATAGGAAAGACACACAGATTTCTTTAACCAGGAAAAACATAGCATAACATATCAGCAAGACAGAACAAATACAAAAAATAGATTATTGACTGGACATAAAATGAGCATAAAGAACAAATAACAAGTTCATAAATAAACAAACAAAGAGATCACAAAAGCAACCACAAAAACATGACACATTTGAATCAAACTGAATTTGCACACAGCTCAGAGTAGCACTCCTCAGATCGGAATTAAAAATAAAATAACCTGAAAGGCTTTAAATCTTCAGCTAAAGATTTACATTAGTTCCTAAACCCGCTCGGGGGATTTAATAAAATGTGCAGTCATTGTATTTTTTTCCTCTACGTTTTATTATCAAAATGACAAATGCCACACATACACAATATATGCTCTATCTTCAAAACATGCTTCTATGTACATCAAGGTATAGACACATGCTGTATTAACAAAGTTTATCAATGCATATGTACAGCACAATTAGAGGAGAGCAGAGGGAAAGAAGTGCTCATCGATGGACTGAACTAAGTGTGGCCTATCGCCTCGTTTTGTCCCTTCTTACAGAAAAAGAGTGGAGATGAGACAGTGTTTCTCACATCTCCAGTGAACTGCGTCCCTTCCCATTAAACCTGCATTATTACTTTGGCATTTCGAATGTCAAATGTCTTCAGACTGAATGGCGTTTAATGGGTTTGTTTGTGGTTGCAAAGTTCCTTCAAACAAACAAGGCAGTGAACTAACCAGAGGCATAAAATGTATATTATACATATATTTATATATATATACGAATCAAGAGAATGGGAAATGGGTAAGAGCGAAGCTTCTGTGAATTAACAGCCATACTAATCGATGGCGATTGATTTGTTCTCACAAAGCATTCTTGGTCAGTTTTAGTGGAGTGTAAATGATTCATGAATTGAGTCCATATTTGATAAGGCAATACCACCAGGATAATCTCATTTTAAACCTTTATAGAAACCTCTGGCAAATAAACATCTGTAGCACTGAGATAAGATCGAAAGGTTTAGTTATTTTGTATTATAGTGTGACAATTTTTCTCGTATTAGACTTAGACGTTTTAACAGATAAAACACACAAAAAGCTGTAAAAAATAAATAAATAAATAAATAAACAGTAACCTGTAGCCCTGATTCTTCTTTAATTTCGACACCACATCATATCTAGCAGCCTTAAGGATTTACATTTTGTAAACAATTTCATTGTAAAATATTTAGTGTAGACTTACCTTAATATGAGCAATGTATTGTGGTAACTTGTACCAGTGTACAGTTAAATTGTGTAAATTGTGTAAATTGTGTAAATTGGGAATTTGCCATATTTTGCTTCTAATCCCAACCCAGAGAACCAACTGAAAGCCTTTCGACCTCTAAGTTGTCAATAAATGTGACAATGTTGGATAGTCATCATTTACTGAAACCTATACATATTAATATATAGGGTGTGAAAAATATATAATATAATATAATTTAAATGTTTATATATATTAGTCCCATTTAAATATATTTTATAAGGTAGTCAGATTTGTAGCACTTTCTTGCTCTTATATACACTATAGTAAATTATTATAGTAAATTTATTGAATCTGTCTGATATGTTAATGGTAACTGACCATAGAAGATGAAGATGGCATGTCTGGGTTATGAAAGCTATATGACTTCATGTGCAGATAACCCTCTTTTGCAGGAGCATGGGATGACAATTTGAAAACTGTGTTGGGGCGACAAAACATGTCTTCTTCAACCACGCTTTCACTCAGTGTGCACTACAGAATGAACTGTATTTTTTTTCAAGTACATTATTCTGAACATTATTTGGAGTAGGCATGGGCAGTGGTTGGTTGGCTTTCATGCAGTGGTGGCTGGGTTGGATGGGTCGAGGAGGGAGGTTAGTTGATTAGTTGAAGCTGTAGAGAGGCGGAGTTACTTCTTGGCATGGAGAGCAGCCAGTGTGGCGTCTATGTCCTCTTCCTCTTTCAGGGTGTGCCACTGAGCGATAGGGCGGCGTGGGTTGGCCAGCATGTCGGACCAGTGCTTCAGCTCTGTGCCCGAGGCTTTGCTGCCAATAAAGATTTTTCCGATGGCATCATTCTTACCTATCTTGTCATAGTCAAAGACGGTGACCACCACCAGGATTTTCTAGGTAGGAAGACAAAAACAGCATTAAAAGTAATTCAAGAATGTTAAGTTTTATGGGCTATTACAACATTATGAGATCGATATTGCCTAGATAAAATTCTAAAATTGTTCTTTATACATAAGTCTTAAACACCATAGGTTTCATGGCTCCCAAATAGTGCAATAGAAAAGGACAGCATCAGGAGAGCCAAGTGTGGCCAGGATCCAAGAGAACAAAATTGGCTGTGCTCTCTTGGTGGGAGGGATGATATTACTCTCTCTTCCCTGCAAATCACAGTGACACTAGCCCATCGTTGACATCTGTGAGCTTGTGTATGTGGAAGACGATGGATAGCTCTTTCATCAAAGTGTGTGACGCTGCATAAGCAGCAGTTTAAAAACATGCAGCTGGCTGACTTAGAGGAAGCACATGTTAATCATCACTCTTCTCAGTTGGTAGCTTTCATATCATGGAGAGAAATTAAAATTTGGGGCAGGAGAGGGGTTGAGATTTATGTGTATCAAATACACAAGTGCAACATCACTTTGGGAAAGCCAGCAACTGCATGGAAGTTGCTTTGTATGTGTCTGTTGTGTATTGGTGTAGAGGAAGTTTAAAGGATGGACCAAGAAAAATTAAGCCATCCAAGACTGTAGGTATACTATAGGTATAATCCTACTTATTGATGGTTGGTGAAATACCTCCTATACCCAAAGCATCTCTCTGAAATGTGGCTGTAGCCCAAAATCATAGACCTGAAAGGACTTTCACAGATATTGCATTTCTGCACATCGTTTCCCTTTCTGGTTTATGTCCCAGCTGATATCACAAATTAATCAGTATTGGTTTCTGGAATTGGCTACTGCTGATAAGCAACTTGGGGGGTGGGGTCTAGATCAAACACATTACATGTGCTGCTTTTACTGCTGTGAGAATTCTATTCCATTCAAACCATTCTAATCCCACACTTTAAGGTAAAAACGTTCATGCACTATTTATACACAGATTGTTGAGTGTGTTTGGTGTTATCCAGTGTTTACCCATGGTTCTCTTAGTGCTTCTTGTAATTATATACTTAATTTATTTTGCATACAATTAGCGGTTTTTGCCCCATCATGTACAGTACAGTGGCAAAGTAGGTAGCAGTGTTGCCTCACAGCAAGAAGGGCCTGGGTTTAATCCCCTGGCTGGACATTTAGAATCTTTTATGTGCATGTTCTGTGAGAGTTTCCTCCTGGAGCGCAAATTTCCTCCAATAGTCCAAAGACTGTCATCACCAAATCAATCAGATATGATTAAAGTACACATTTCAGACTTTGAGTTTATTTGCTTTCATTTTGGTTTGCAATTCATAGACATCAGGTGCTGCATATCCTCTCTAGTGCCTTGCGATGCCTCTAATGCAGCCATCTTTAGCTTGGGCTTGTTTCAGGGCCTTGTTCCCTCACATTCCCTTACGTCTATTTAGCATATAAAGCACATGCTCAATTGGATTTAAACTGAGTGATTGGCTTGGCCATTCAAGAACTTTACATTTTTTACTCTGAAAAATACCTAGGCATTTACATGAACTTGAGCAGATAAGATGTTCTTAACAGAATGCATTGTGCTATGTCCTTTATCAGTTACATCATTGTGGAAATAAATGTACCAGTACTGGTGGCAGCCATCCATGCATAAGCCATGATTCCCCCACCACTATGTTTCACGGGTTAGGTTGTATGCTTTGGATTGTGGACAGTTGTATTTGTTTCCACACTTTGCTCACACTTGCCTTCAATCTAATACAGGATAATATTAGTCTCATCTGTCCACAAGACCCTTTTCTGGTCATTTTATTTTTGTGGCTAACTAGTGGTTTGCACTCTGCAGTGTAGAGTATGCATTGCTGTTCATAAAGTCATCTGTGGATAGCGGTTTCTGACAAATAGTCACATGCATTCTAAAGGCTGTTTATGATCTGTTGGACAGACAATTGAGGATTTTTTGTACCATAGTGAGGACTCTTTTGCCAGCAGTTTATTTGGCTACCAGTTCCTTCTCAAGCCAGTGTGTTCGTTCTCTCTGGCAACTACAGACCCCAAAAGCATTTAAAAGATTGGAAGCAAGCCTAGGTATCTTATGCTGTACTAATGAATTATAATCATAAACGTCTCAAACATTATGGTGCCTGGAATTGAGGGTGACTTCCAACATAATACTCTTAAATTACATTCTGAAATGTTTACTTTAATCATTAATGATTGATTTGATTTAACACTCTCTGTGCCCACTACTTTCACTTTCTACTACAAAGACACTTATCCATCACATAATGTCACACAGTGTCATTGTTTTAACCACTGCTGCTGCTGTTACTGTTAATCTATTATCTCTTCAAATATAACCCCAAAACTTCTTTATGAATTTATCAAACTGCTCTATCATCCACGCTATGCAACTATTACTTGTCAACCGAAAATAACATCCTTTTTATGTGATGCAGCATGTTAATTTCTGAACTCGCATTCAGACACTCAACTTAATATGCTTGACTGGTTTCTGCTTCAGTAATTGAGGTTTCTGATCATTTTCAATGTTCCTATTACCAAGCCTACCAAAAAAAGGCTTTATTTCATACTGCAAATCTATGACTTATGTGCTCTGTATCCTGAATTTTGCCTGTAATGTTTGAAACTGGGCACACACCTAAAACTCCCTTAGCTGTTATTAAAACTTTAACAGTTATAGTTTCCAGTTTGACTGAGCACTACTACACTTTTACACTTAATGAATTAACAAAAGTATAAAAATCATCAAAATGGCGATATGCTGCCTAAACCCACAGATAAACACCTAACAGCCTTTTCTTCAACTGAGCCAAGCTTCATCTCTGATTGTATCGCTAAACCTAATGCATCTTCCTGTCTGCTTGATCCTGCAACCCTTAAAGAGTGTTTCTGTCATCTCCACACCCATCTGTCAACTCATTAACATGTCACCTGATTCAGGATATTTCCCTACCACTCTGAAAATCTGCAATTGTCAAACCCATTCTGAAGAAACCTCACTTTGACCCTGCCTTACCTAAAAGCTATCAACCCATTTCTAATCAACATGTCCTGGCTAAAGTGTGGAGAATGCTCTGCAGTCGCAAACCTTTCTAAATGATAACTGTCTTTTTTTTTAGTATGGCTTCTCGGTTGGCTCCAAACTGACTCTGAGGTTTTTATGAAGTCTGTGCTGTCAAGACGTATTCATTTCCCATCTCTCAGCTGTTGGTGTTACAGACTTATTATTTGCCTGGTTCCAATCTTATTAACAAAAATAATTTAGTTCTAGTCAGCAAACACAAATCCTCCACTGATACTATTGCCGAGGGTGTTCCCTAAACAATGGCTAAATTTTGGTTTTCATTTTGGTTTCTAAATCAAAAACACTTTAACACAGCCTTTAACACTGACCAGGTCATCATTAAAACCAAATCTATAATGTGAAACCTGGACATTGCTTTTGAACCCTCTTATCACTCTTATAATCCATTAACTAAACTGGCTTATGGTTTCAGCCAGAATCTATTACAAATTCCTGCTCATAACATGCTTCATCTAAACTTTTCCAACCAGGGTCCGTAAACTTATCGGTAAACTTTAAAGTGAGAAATGTGATCATTACAATAAGGACTAATCCAATAAGAGTCTATCCCAATGCTCACTGGGCAGAATGCAGGTAAACACTCTGTACACATAACCAGTACATCTCATAGCAGAAACACGCACACATGCTCACTTCTAGTGGAAATTAAATGTCCAATTAAATGTCCAGTTTGCCTGACTGTAGGAAGAAATGCACAGAGACACTGGAAAAAATTCTAACTCCACCCTGGCTAGGAAATTAACCTAGGCCCTCATGAGGCAACAGCACTGTTCTCTGTACCACTGTGCATTCTTAATCATATATTTCATCATCATATTATTATGTTGTTTTAGTTTTAAATTAAAATATATGTTTTTCTTGCTTTTATGTTTTACATGTGATAGCAAAAAAGAAACATCCTCTTTTTCTTTCTCCAATCTTCATTTTATGTCTCAGGCTTAAAGGCATGTACTCATTGTCTAGACACTACTGAAAAAAATATTATTATTATTATTATTATTATTATTATTATTATTATTATTATTATTATTGTTGTTGTTGTTGTTGTTGTTCAAGTACTGTTGTTGTTGAAAGTATTCCTAGACTATGCAAAGCCTGTAAAGATTTATAAAATTGCTAAATTATGCAAAAACCGTGGAGAAGAACAAGAAACGCTAAATACAATAACAGCTGTAAGTGCTGTAAGAGCTTTGATAGATGTAAAGTTATTGCTGAATTGAGTTAGTGCTCTTGTAAGTGCTCAAAAGAGGTAGGTTTTTAGTCTTTGTTTGAAGACAGTAAGTGATTTCGCTGTATGGATTCTCAAGGAGAGTTTGATCAATCACCTTGGTGCCAGGACAGAGAAAAGTCTGGATGCTTGTCTACCAGGTGTCCTAGATGATGATGGGTCTAGTCAAAGCCATGCATGAAACACAAATGGCTCTGTTTACACATCAGCCTTTGGCCATTGGCATCAGGTAGGGAGGAGCTGGACCATTTTTGGCTTTGTAGGTCAGCGTCAGGGTTTTATATCTGATGCAGGCTGCTACAAGACAGTCAGTGAAGGTTTTGCAGCAAGGAAGTGACATGGCTGAATTTAGGAAGGGAGAATACAAGTTGAGCTGCTGCATCCAGACCAGTCTCAGACGCCTCATGGCGTGCATAGGAAGACCAGCAGGATGGAGTGGCAGTAGTCTAGACTTGAGATGACCTCAAGTCATCTATCAAGAGACTCCCTCAAGAGAAATAGTTGATTTCTCTAAATACCATGAAAGAAAGCTGGTCATCAAGAACTACTCCAAGGCTAAGTGCCTCTGTAGATGGAGTAATCAGGTTGTTCACAAAGGAAACTGTGAAACCACAATGAAGAGCAGCAATTCTTGGGATGTAAAGCAGATCTGTCTTGCTCATGATTGGCTTGAGGTGGTGGGCTGCCACCCATTAAGCAATGTCTGCTGGACTTGCAGAGATCCCACATATATGTGGGCAGGGCTAATCAAAAACCACACCTGGAATTCTGTCAGCAAACACAGACAATATTTCATTCCACACACTCATGTTGTCTGTGCTTTTACAAGGTTTGCTGTAATATCATACCTGCATCTGCTCCAGGGGGATCTCAAAGCTGAAGGACTCATTGTAGTATGGGTTCAGTGTATTCTTCTTGACTGTGGTCTTCTTCTTCTTTAGACGCTTGCCATTCTGTAGCAGCTGGATCTTCACATATGGATCTGACCAGGAATTTATTCAAAAACACTTATTTAATAATAAATTAGCTGATTTTTCATAATTCATAAAAAGTATATAGTCATGTTTTATTCACTTTTATAAGATGATGTAAAATAATCTGGAAGAAAAGACACATTTTCTTCGACTTAGAACCTTATCTTCAAATGCAAAGTAATTATTAAGTAATAAATTGTGATTGACTTTCTGAAACCATTCAACTGTTCATTACTGATTAAATTTTTACCAGCCCATCAGTAATCGAACGATAATCAATAATCTTCCGAAATGTAATTACAAACTCATTGTACAGCAACTGGTCGGCATCTATATATAATATAAGTAGTGTCCTTCAGTCTAGGGTCAGTTTTCCAGATTAGGCAATTTTTCTCACCAGATAATCCGCCCACATCCATTTTCTTCAGGTTTTTGGCCTCCAGAATACAGACAGTCAGCTTACCGGCAGTGGGGACGTACCGCAGTGAAATGCAGATATCACCAAGTTTCTCCGGCTATAGAGACCAAAAGAAAGGGAAAAGAGAATAATTGCACACACACAGTCACTAAAGAAAGGAGGAGGTTATTGAATGGCTCCGTATCCTTCTGGGCTGTTAGATAATTATAACTGATAACTGTAAAAGATGGTGGATGTAAATGAAACTGAATGAACAAAAATAGTAGTTGAATATCTGGGATTCATTTCGATTTCAATGGATGAGTTTCAATTTATGTCAAAAGAAGGTCACAGTAATATTTTTATTAAATTGTAGATTTCACCTCTTCCTTCTCAGCACTCTCCAGGTCTTTCCATTCCTCAATTGGCTGTCCCAAATCCACTGTGTTCATGGGCAGTTTGACTTCACCAATGATGTCGTGCTTGGAAAAGCGATCATAGTCATAAACAGACATGACCAGAGTCTTTCCTCCCAGCTCCTGGTAGGGAACCTAAAGAGTAAAACCAGCAAAAACAGAATAAATGTAAACCCACCACAGTGAATAAACTCTAGCTCGTTATGTACCATTATTATATTGTACATTTTTATTTATCTTTTCTTTTGAGGGGATATTATTTGACTTAATCCTTTTTTATTTAGATAATGCATAATTTTAATTATCTACTATATTTTCTTAACACGGAGCTTTTTTCTGTTTTATCTTGATTGCCAAGGACCAATTTACCAAGTCAAATTCCTTTGGATGTGGATAACTTCCTTGGACAATAAAATGATTACTTATTCTGAAATATGTCTAATTCCCCAAAGCTAAATAACAAGAAAAATACCAAATTACCAACACCAAACCAAACTGATCAGTTAGTTAATTACTGACATATAACAAGAATTTAAAATGTACTAATAAACCTTTTGTGTACGTAATTATTCATCAGACAAATAAAGTTAAACTCAAGTCTATGGCTAATATGTAGGAAATGGCAAAGCCTGGGTAAAATCTCATCCACTGGTCTTCACAGTGACGTATTTTAAAGCAAAATAATGCCTTTCCTTTCCTCAGCTGTCCATGGCACTTGAAAGTTTATGCCTTTATTGACCATATTAAATGATGGTATAAGCAATAATAAGAGAAACAAATCCTAAGAAAAGTCATAATAAGCACATAAATCTATCTTAATGGCTCAGCAAATCTGAAAAACAGGATACACATGGGCTGTGCAGGCCTGTCATCTGTCACCTGTTCATATCTTCTAAACAAGTGCACCATGAGGGCAGACTTTCACCTCAGCTCTTCTTCCTGATCTCCAGTGAATGTACTGGCAATTATTATTTGTTTAAACATGAGCAGGGAAAGTTATGCCTTTAGCCAGTGAATGTTAAATTCAGTGTGTCGTGATTGCTTGCTTAATATTTGGGCATATTTGAAATAGGGTATTTGAATGCTGCTTTTCCTCAGGATTATTTTCCTTCAACAATACAAACCATTACCATTTCCATTTGGAAGACATTACAGACATACAGATAATGTTTTGTTTTTCTGGCAACAAATAAACTAGACTTCACTAAGCCTAATCTTATCATTATTCTGTTTGGTTGTACAAAATGTATTATTCTGTCAAAACTGCATATTCTGATTTAATATGTAATGATTGATGGTAACAGTAATATACATAAACTGCAAATATTAATGAAGTCAGTTGCTCTGTCATTTTTATGTACACATTCTTTTCTTATTTTTTCTCTCTGGCTTGCTTTCTATCTTTCAGAGTAGGTTGTGGGTATTTGACTTTGTGCAGTCAGTTTTTCTCTGTGTCCAACAACGCTTAGAAGATGTAGAAATCGTTGCTGTCCCAGATCAGTTCTCTCAAAGCAAGGCTGTAAGTTCGGTCAACCACCTGAGGCTATTCTGTTCCCTGTGTAGCTAATTAGTGACAACCGGCAGTTCGGGTTCACTTTTGAGCCAAGCCGGCAAATGCCAACAGTGCTGAAAAAGTCTGAAAACTGTATGAACACAATGGTGTTATTGGATTAGTTTTACCAGTGTGAATTTTTAAAAAAGGAAAATATTAACAATATACTCAGCAGTGCCATTTTAACTTAAAAAAATGTTGCAGTGTTTTTATTTTCTAAGCTGGTCATGGATGTCTACCTGCAATTATTAAGCTAGGCAATGGATCAAATCCAGTGGTAATTGCAGTCAGTCTGTCTAAAGGTTTCTATACTTCTGGTAGATCAGTTGAGTGAAGAGACGAAAATGAGTCTTGCATTAGTTAAACGAGACATAGACTTATGGAAGCTGATATAAAATCATTATTAAGACTAAACAGAAATGTGTTCTAAAGAGATGCTAATACAGATATGAATAGGAGGTGCACTACTGTTTTGTTCTTCTTGTTGTTGGTGCTGTTGTTTGCAGGTTTACAGAGCATGTGGTTGAGATATGGTTGAACGGTACATGTCTAGGCTGCACTCATGTGGGACACAATAAAATCCTCCGTGTTGGAGGGTTTTGCTTTTATACAGTAAAAACCAGTGAGCTTGCAGGACAAACAAAGACCATAATAGTGTTAAAGACAACCACATCTAACCTGTAAACTACAACTCAAGACTTGGTTAACCAGACCCCAGACCAGTACTTCACGACACACTCTTTCTCAGTCCCCTTCCAGTTGACTTTGTTTATGTTCCTGTTCCCACTTGTTTTGGTATTCATTTATTAGTTTGTGTCTATACCTGTGTTGAGATTTCCCTGCGCTTTAGTTTAGGAAGCCTAACGACTATGCAAAGCCTTTATTTTCTGGTTTTTGGTTTCTGTCCCTTTTTCTTGTCCCTTATTATTTATTTTTGATTTTTCCCTGGTTAAACCTAATTTAAGATCCTTCCCCTGATGCCTCTTTTCTGACCGCGTTTTTTAAAAAGTATTTGTTATAGTATTTGGATAGTATTTTTAGAATTATTCTGTAAATGCCTTAGCAAATACCTGATCTGGGAAAAATAACAGATAAAATTAGTACTGTTTTCCAGTTGTTCCGAGGGCATAAAGGTAAAAGTTTAGACATACAAAAAGAAAACAGTTAGATTTAGACCATGCCCATCAGGTTTAACTCTGAATACAGATACAGATAAAAATAGTATAATTCTATTGCATATATAATGTAATGACAAAGTAGTAACTCATTTCCAATTATAAATTTCACATTAGTGCTGCTTTCCACAGGTAGATTAGGTTACAAATGTGTTTTTCAGTGTTTCTTGATGAGATATGTCCAAAATAGGAACATACTTCACTTCAGAAAGGACTGTAGTTTTACTACATTTACTAGTAGAACATGTCAAAATGCTCATGTGAAGGTTTCCATAGGCTGCCCATGTTAACGGCATGTTAATAGAAGAGTGCTCTGGGAAATTCACATCTAATTTTAACACTCTACGCTATACATAGTAAGTATAAAGGCTTCTGTTCTCCTCTACTGTAGCAGATTCAGGAACATAGGAAGCTCCCCAGATGGTTAATTCACTGCATTAGCACAGTTCAATAATAGACATGAAGTCATGTAAATCTACCACTATTTCTTAGATCTTGGATATAGTATACGAGGATAGATCTGCCTATATGTTATGTTTTTATACAGTAATTACATATCATAGATTGGGCCATATACACATGCAGCATTTTTTTTCATGAATCATCTATATGTTATTCTGACTGTGAATAAAAGACAAATTCCTCAAGCACCAAGCCAGTGTAGAACCTCTATCAGAAAAAAGGGGGTTCAGAGGAACATACCTTGAAAACAAAAGTCTCGTTGAACACAGGATTCAGTGTCTTTTTGTGCACCTTGGTGTCAAACTTCTTCTTTTTGTCAGGGAGGAGAAAGAGTTTAACATAAGGGTCTGAGGTTCCTCCAGAGTCCATGGAAATCAGGTCAGCACACTGCAAGATCCCCACTGTCAGCTGGCAAATCAATCAGTTAGAGATAAAGAGAGAGGAAGACTGTAAGATAGAGTATGAAGCTCAGTCATAAATCAGTTCTGATAATCAATATATAGTCAAGTTATTAAGAACACCTGTACAGTCATGCTGTTGCCTCATTAGTGGCAGTGGTGCAATGAATAAAAATCATGTAGGGACAGATCATAAGCTTCAGCCAATGTTCACATCAAGTATCAGAACTGGGAAACGTTGTGATCTTATGGAATTTAACTGTTGCATGGTTGTTGGTGTCAGATGGGCTAGTTCAATATTTCAGAAACTGATGATCTCCTGGAATTTTCACACACATGAGTCTCTAGCATTTACACACAAATGGGGCGAAATAACTTTCAGTGTTTAGCAGCTCTGTGTTGATGAGCATGTTCAAAAGAGAATGGCCAGTCTGGTTAGAGCTGACTAGGCTAAGATACTCACATAACCACTCTTTACAACCATGGGTATCAGAAAAATCATCTTTAAAGGCATCACGTAAAAATGAACTGCGGACAGATGGCAACAGTATAAGACCACATCAGGGTGGTCTTGACCTGTATGTGCATGATATTATGCATTGCACTGCTGCCACCAGCCGATTGCTGGTGTTCCTTTTAAATTGGCAAGGATTTACATGGTTTTATAATGAATATAAACATGTCATACAATAAAGTACAACTACATAAACTTAAAAGAAAGACAAATAACAGAGAAACAAATGCACCTTGTTGTCCTGGAAGTCGTAATCCAAAGAATACTGCAGTTTGCCCAGTTTCTCCTGCTCCTTTTCCTCTTCTTCTTTCTCTTCCTCAGTTAAACCTGTTTCTCCATCTTCATCATCATCATCCTGTTGTTTCTGGAGAAGGAAGTGTGAGGAAAGAGAAAGGTGTCAGACAAGGATATTGGATGCAGGACGTTTATGCTTCCTGTCTGCAGCATGCCACAAGCTCGGGGTTCCTGTTAGCCTCTCTGTGCAGTAGGGTGTAAGTGTGCTCCTGCCGGCCTCTCCTAACCATACGCCTGTCACAGCAGCCTCGTACCAATGCAGTCATTCAGGGCTGGATGTTGCAAATGACTTGAGCTTGCAATTACTTTTGGTGACACCAAAATGTTCAGTGAAATAGGTTTATTAGTGGTAAAGGAAATAATTCACTCAAAATGCTAAGTAACCAGGAGTGAAAGCTGGTGGCACTGAGGTTTAATTTGTATTGCTAACACTTGAATTTAATTTAATCCATGGACAATGTATTTTTTTTTAGCAAACTTGACCAATCCTACCTAAATTTTTTTTTGTTATATTTATATCAATGTTAGTTATTAAACATCATCATGTTTTCAAGACCAAATTAAAGGTAATAGTCCCAGAAATTGCTGTTCAAAATTGCTGTGTATAATTTAGTCCTGCCTGGCCCATTTTCTCATGAGCATGATCTAATTCACTGATATGCAGTGATACTCAGGGGAATAACCAGGCAGCTAAAATGCTTTATAGTGCAACAGATGCAATTGTGCTATTTCTGGGTTTTAAAGTGCTGACATGTGATTTTCTTTTTCTTTTCTTTAAAAAAAAAAATATATATATATATATAGTAATCATATACAGAAAGATCATGGGTATCTTTTTTGGATCAATTATTTTAATATTTAATGTAATTTAATTCTATTTTAAATTAACCATTACATTTTATTTACTAGAAGTATTTATAGGCTAGATCTGTATGTGATGTTCCCATGTGAGTGGGAACATGTCAATTGCAAAATCAACTGATGTTTAGGGATGGTTTAGTGACTGCAGAAATTACAGTTAAATGGACAGCCATCAGATTCATGATTCAAATGATTCATTTTATGTGGAATTTCAAGAACCCAGAATGAAATCTCTATATATCCTTTACTTTGGTTGTGCGAGTATGAGTGCACTGTGAATAAAGAAGAGAGCAGAGTGCCACCAAAACAATTGTAAGTCTCAAGCCTATTCCTAATGATCTCCCTATAGCAGCAAATTAAAGGGCATAGCATAGTGCTAGAACGTCTTAAACACTCTAATGTTTATTTACATGCTGTCTATCCCCTTTTCCCCTGACTTTCAAAAGAAGCCTCATCAGGTTATCTCTAAGACAAATGTTATTCCTATGAAATAGCTATGCCCTTTAACACATGCATCCACTGTAAGTCTTATGGGTTGCCTCTGACTTGAGAATCCATAACCTGTCAATATTAGTGAGTTATTTCATTCACATATCATAGGTTTACTCTGGCCATTATTGTTCAATTCATGTAATCATTTTCATTGTAACTTTCCTGTGTTTTTCTTCTTGTTTTGCTTTCTCTTTGAGCAGTGACAGCAAAAGGTTTGAAAAAAAACAAGGAAGTTACAATGGTCATTCCGCCAAACCCTGACCAAATCCCAAATGGCTCCTTATTCGAAATAAAGTACACTACATAGGTTATAAAATTGTTTGCTATGTCCAAAACCTTGTAGTTTTAAAGTTTTGTACACAGCTAAATCTTTTTAACCTTATGTTGTGCACTAAATGCTCAACAGGAAGCCATTTGGTATTCAGCCCCTGCCCCGCACGGCATATGCTAGCACTCGGCGGCCAAAGAGCTGAGCCGTTCGTCCGTTCACCTACCGTAGTGCCGCCAGCCATGAGCGCCACGCAAAGTGGCACGCACACACAAGACACAAAGCGGGAGGGAAGGGAGCAGAGAGAGAGAGGGAGAGGATGAACTCAAGAGACACACCAGGAAGAGAATGAGAGACAGCAGAAAGAGCCACATCAACACCAAGAACACCAGTCTGAGAAAAGACACACTAAATGTTCCTAGGGATGAGCACTGGACTCACTCAGTAGGACTGCTTTCATTCATGCAAAAAGTTTGAGAAAGTGTTTATTGGACTTTTCTCATCACATGGTCATTTACTGCTTTGTCAGCATGTCTTTTCTCATCAGAGAACACAATGAGATACAACACCCACGTTACTCACAAACACAGGAAATGAAATAGCAAAAAAAAAACATGACTGGATGGGCTTTTTCTTCCACACACATCTGGTCTTACATCCTGGTCCTGTCAACTCAAATGTATTTCTAAATCATTTTCATTTATGTCAGGTTTTACATGGGCAGGACCACTGAGATAGACTGGCCCACTTTTGTACAGTTAACAGTAAAGCACTGTGAATATATCACTGCAGTACAGAAATAAGTAGTTTCTCCTGTCCAGTACATCATATAGAAATGTCAGCTTCATTGTAGCATTTTTATCCTTTATTGTAGCATTTTTATGTTTGGTGATTGGATCCATTAAGCCTTGCTCATTTTACATACATCTCCTCCTTGCATGTTCTTCATGTTGAAGCCATCCTTGCCCTTCTTTCCTTTCTTGTTCTTCTTCTTCTTGCAGCAGCACTTCTTGATGATGCAAAAGCAGCAGGTGACGATGAGAAGAGCCGCAACGACAGCGATTGCGATCAGTGCCCAGGGAGGCACTGCAACACACCATGCCAGAGAGAGAGAGAGAGAGAGAGAGAGAGAGAGAGAGAGAGAGAGAGAGAGAGAGAGTCATACCCTGTAACTGAGCATTACATAGGCTTTCGTTTAAAAATAAAAAACAAAAACTTGTATTGGTTCTGTTACTTACTCTAAAACACTCTAATAGTGTTTTAGTTCGATCATACTCTTAGATCCTAGATGACCTATTTGTATTAGTATGAGGATATGTTTTTGAAGGAGACTACAAAGCACTTCTGTAAGTTGCTCTGGATCAGGGAGTCTCCCAAATGCTGTAAATGTATGCATTAATTACAATACTAAACTGACACTAATTGCATGATTACAAGCAAACAATACAGTTTCAATAACAATAGAAATTAAAGCCGCTAGCGGCCTTGGTCGGGCCCTCGCACATGTCGATCCGCAACATGTGACATTCCGCCACCCAACA
>JAOVVF010000017.1:8591787-8613326 GCA_028565595.1 Duopalatinus emarginatus | reverse complement strand
CTACCAAATTTGGTGTGTGTAAGTGAAACTATATGCCCACCACATAGTCAAATGACATAAGGTGGCGCTATGGAGTCACTTGGCCACACCCGGGTGCAAGCCTTTGTTTTTCTCAAGAGTGTAACATTTCTGATGTGTGTACAAAATTTCAGGAGTTTTCCTGCATGGCAACTACCCCAAAAAAGGCTGAATCGGTTGGGAGAAAGAGAAAAAAAAAAAAAAATAATAATAATAATCTGACGAAAAACAATAGGGCTTTGCACCGATCTGGTGCACAGGGCCTATCGGCCCTGTGCACCTTGGTGCTCGGGCCCTAATGAGGATGTATGTGACACCAAATATCAGCTGCATACAATGCTTACATCCCAACCCTGCCACTTTCATGAATAAAGCACAGAGACTTTAAAAAGACTGGGCAAATTACCCATCACCTAATTAAGTGCGTCCTGAAGGTTACACTGTATGTCCAGTCACTTCACTATTACAACTTACCCTTAAAAGGCATATCTCTAATTTCATCTCATGTAATTTTTATCCATTTTTTATGCTCCTTTGGTCAGCACATTGGATAAGTAGGTTCAGCTACCTGAAAGATAAGGTTTTGCATTCCTTTGCATTCCTTTACAAAAACACATCTTTTTAAACTTACATGGGATTGTCTCGATCTCATTAAGGAATTTGTTCCTGATCTTCTCAAAGATGTCATCCACGGAAGAGCCTCCAGACTCTGTGGAGTTGTCTGCTGCAGTGGAGAGAGCAGGGCCAGGGGCCATTGTCATGGTGCTAGGTGGGTGGGTTCCCCCCAAACCTGTGGGCTCAGGACCCACCATGGCTTCTGGTTTCTTTTTGAAGAGGTTCCACTTCATGATTTCCGGCTAGGCACTCAGTGTTCCTGTGAGAGAACACAAACACGCAACTCATTAATGCCGACACATTGATGTGGTAGACAATCAATGGGGAACATTGACACTTCAAACAATATATATGCTGTTTAGAGAGGTAAGAGGCCTACAACTTTAGAAGAAGGGGACATGTAGATTAGCAATATAATGTTACAGAAAGCCAACAGTCAGACACTTGAATCAATAATACTGAGAATGTTGAACGGAATATATGCACTTACAGTTCTGCCACAGTGGCACTTTCTGCCAACGGCTCTCTTTTTAATAACTAAATGTGAGGCCGGGATACGAACAATGGAATAAGAAAAACAGGTGCAGCTTCGGAGCTTTGGGCTATGTGTATCAAAGCAAGACAAATGACTGGGACACAGAAAAACCACAGAGAGACATAACAGGATAAAGCTTCCAACCACAAACACCAAGAGACATTTGTCTTTAAAGGGCTTGTCTTGTTTAATAGCTGTGCATTATTAATTTACCATTTTGAAATTGAAGATTTTTATCTAATAATCTGATATGAAGAGATTCCTTTGACAATGGCAAAAAGTGAAGTGGCTTTTTCATATTTCTATTTTAAACTGTCCTAGGTTTTGATACACCGAGACTGATCCTTTATAATACAACACATGTCCACACAGGATGTTAATTACATTATTTAGGGACAAAAACTGTTTAAAGATAAGAACTTTTTTTTTGGCAAATTTAAAAAATCCATTTACTATTGCATACAATAAAACTAGTGTAATTACGTCCAGGAGAGTTTGTTACCACTACCATGACTACCAATTACGTGTGATTTGACTTGTCTCATGTGTCAAAGCACATGTCAATACTGCAACACAAGATACACAAAACACCAATTCACTTACCTTAATGAAATGGGAACGTTACACCATTGACTAATGATTGCAAACTGACTATACACAGAGCTCTTCTGTGCTCAAAACAAAATGTCCCTCAAAAAAAAAAACAGACCACCTACAGTGGAGTGTCAGTGGGCTAGGACGTGAGGAGTTTATCTGCCTCTCTTGAACTTAGACTGTACTGTAAATTCTTCACCAATAGAATGTCGTATGATGACAAATATTAAACACAAAGCCACTATTTAAATGTATGTTTAATGATAATAATAATAATAATTAAGAATCGATTTAAATGGTGAGAATTATCCTGAATCAAATTTGATCCACCACTCTATGGTCTGAAAAGCATTTCATCAGCAAATGCAACTGGAGAAAACTGTATGTCCTCAGGACAAAGCACATAATGTAACTGTCCTCATAAAAGGGTATGTTTTACTGTGATTTTATCATAGGTGAAAGTAAAAGCATGTTCAATAAAAGCTATATTTTTAGTAAGATTCCAATTTTGCAATAGCTTTGAATAAGACAAAGTCAAGCAGTCTGTTAGATACAGAAGCTGTTTTGTTGAATATAAATAACCTTATGCTGTATATGGCAACAAAAACACGTCAATAGGTCATCACTTTCGAAAAGGCTCAATAAACCAGAGTGTTCCATTAACTAGATTGAATAGGCATCTTAGGCACATCCCTCTTCCAGACAACCAGTCGGTAGTATATATATATATATATATGTTTATATAAAGCACACCAGAGAAGAGAAAAGAGAGTATACAGTATAGAGACTGGCTGCAATTCTGACATAATTGAATAAGTGTGTTATTACTACATTGCCAATGGCTAAACCCTAATGAGTCACTCCTTCTTGTTAGATAGCTTTAATAAGCTCAATTTATTTCTGTATAAATTTCAAGTGAGGCAGGCACATATTAAGCAGTACAAATCAGGTCTATGTATATTAACCACTACCAGCTACAAGAAGCTGCTAAGCCAAATTTAAAAAGCACATACAGGTACAAAAGTAAGAGGTATATTTTTTCTAGTGATTCTCACACAATCATAAGAAACATTTATTATTTGGCCATTATTCTTTAGCACATTACTGGCTTTTTTAATATCTCACCGTCACAAGCTTGTGGTGTGCCAGGAAGTGACTAAGAAAATGACATATGCAGTGTTATATAAAGCTGACACAAGATTAATAGTAACCGGTACTTGCAGAGAGATTGTCTTTGTTACACTGCATTTGAAATGGCTGTTATTGATCCAGCATGATTACTATTGATATTGTATTGTTTAGAACAGGAGAACATGAGGTCCTATTTCGGGACATGTATGCACGGTGCACCAGCTTCCATTTCAAAATGTAAGACGATTTTTTTTTCCCCATCGATCATAATTACAAGGCTCTTGCTCATCTCTGTGTGTTGAGCATCCTGTTATACCCCAAACTGTTAACTACTCCCTATTCTTCACTGTTTGAGAGAATACTTGCTATGTTAGACTGACATTTGCTCTCTTGCTGAGATATTGATTGACAACGTCCTGTCGTTTTAACCATTCTGCATGCACAGGGAATATGATGAGTCTGCCCTTTTCACTCTCACATCCTATCAGCCACTACAGACTCTCATTAGAATTCTTCTCACTGGACTGGGTCTGTCACATGTATATTAAAGTGCTTCTGACAGACCTTGGATTTTATCTATTGCCCTGCATGGACCATACATACGGTACGAAGCAGGAAGGCACCTTTTTTGTTTAGATGCAGCATATAGATAGATAGATAGATAGATAGATAGATAGATAGATAGATAGATAGATAGATAGATAGACAGACAGACAGACAGATAGATAGATAGATAGATAGATGAAGATGAGAGTGAACTATTTGCCTACTGTGCTTGCACACAGAGGAATGTGACCATTCATCCATGCAGTGAAACACACACACCAGTGAACACTAGGGGGCAGTGTTCACACTGGCCCAGAGCAGGGGGCAGCCCCAAACCACAGCGCTCAGGGAGCAGTCGGGGATGTTAGGTGCCGTGCTCAAGGGCACCTCAGTCGTGCTGCTTCATTTCCACTATGTGCCATATGTTTCTGATTCAACTGACTGACTCAAGCAATAGATCTCAATACATAATAGATACAAAAGCATTATTCCTCTTCAAATTGTCACCTGCAATACTGAGAATCTGAGCTCTCATCTGTACTCTCAACAGTCTGTGTACAGCATATGTAACTTTCACTTGGTTTCTCAGTCTCCCTCAGAGAGACAGGGAGATGAAGAAGTGATTTGTCTGAGTTTAGGAGACAGGCAATTTCGCAGCCCCGGATAAATGATCAAGCAAGACAATTGGAAAGAACCGATCCATGTGGCTGCCAAACTCACTGGCATTAACTCTGACATCTCCAGATAGGAGATGCACATTCACTGCCATATATTTGTCTGAATAATGACAGAGAAGATGTACAGATAATCTGAAATCAAAATGTATTTGATTATTTAAGCCGAAAATGAAGGCATATTCAAACCTTTACGCAGTGGTTGAAACGCTGGAATAGTGCACAAAGTGTTACTTTTTAAAACTGTTTTTACTCAAGCCTTTGGGCAGTAACAGTTGGTTGGCTCACCACCACCACCACCACCAACAACAACAAAATGCTTCACAAGGGGTAGAAGATAATGTGTAAAGACTATAAAAGAAGACAAGCTGGATTTAGCACTATTTCTGAACCTCTACCCGAACTCCTGTCTACAGCACAGTTTACACAACAAGCCATGGCCTAGTGGTTAGGGAACTGGTCTTGTGACTGGAAAGTCCCGCACAGGGCAAGACATGAGTGAGGTGCCCTTGAGCAAGGCACCTAACTCCCCCAACTGCTCCCTAGGCGCCATGGTTTGGGGCTGCCCCTCGCTCTGGGCAAGTATGTTCACTGCCCCCTAGTGTTCACTAGTGTTAGTGTTTCACTGCATGGGTGGGTTAAATGCGAAGATCACATTCCAGTGTGTGCAAGCACAGTTGGCAAATAGTTCACTTTCACTTTATTACATAAAGATCTAAAACCTGCAATGGTATTGCATGCTCTGTACATAAATTGTTAAATAAAATGGGATGACTAAATCTGGTTAAAGAAATGCTTGAGGAAATCATGACTGAAACATCTTGGAAATTCATGAAATACCATGCCAATAACCCAGTCTCAGTCATGGGTGTTTCATGCGCTGCACTTTTTTTTGTGCCTGATCTACACAAACGTATCAACTCATGAAATAATTCTTAACCACTTAATTGAAGCAGTTGAATTAGTGGTTTGAAATGTCAGTAGGAAAAATGTGCAGTGTGTAGTGCCCTGGAATTCTGTCTAAGAAATATTGTCCTATCCAAAGCGAGAGCACGTACTGGACACAAATGAAGTGGCGTCCTTTTCTCCTCTGAGGAAAACAGTAGAGGAGACTGAGCCAAAGTTGGCAACAATATAAAATAGGGATAGCTTTGGAGACAGGATTCTTAAACACAAGGCCACCATAAACCAAGTGGAGAGAGGACATGCTGTACCTAATTACCTTTCTGGCTTGCAGCACTGCTATGGTCAAAGTCAAATGGGTTTAATCCTGCACCAGCCTGTCCTTATTGAAAAAAAGTCTAACTGATATCAGACCTTTAAGTCTTTTCATGTTTATGGTAGACAGTTTCTAGACTTGTGGTTATTTAAAAAATTAATATAATGAAAATATATTACATGTATAATATATTCTGTCTTGAAAACAACATTTTGAATTCTGGATATCCTCACTACTCTGTGATACAGAAACCAACTGTTTAACTGATGATCTAGAACATATAAAACATGGCCATATTTTTGTGGATAATCACACCGATATGTGGGTCTTCCCCAAAATGTTGCCACAAAGCGCACAATTGTATGAAATGTCTTTATATGCTGTAACATTACAATTTCCCTTTACTGGATTTAAAAGGCCCAATTATATTCCAGCACGACAATGATCTCAACCCCACTGAACACTTTGGGATGAACTGGAATTTCGACAGATGCTCTTGTGGCTGAATAGACACAGTCATGTTCCCAGTCAGGCTTACTGGAAGTTATTGTTGCTTGTTGAAGCCTCACATATCTAAAATCCCATGTAAAGTGCAGGTTATTTGAATTTACGTTGCATTACTTTGCACACTGTGAGTAGATATGTACAGGTATGGTATACATTCTGTATCAGTTTGATATTGACTGAGTGCCACTTATCTTTTGTATACTTAAATGGCCTTTTCAGAACAAGGTGTATTCACTGAACTATACATATGTCTGTATCATGACAGACAAGATGTTAAAATAATCTGAAATCAAAAAGCATTTGATTATTTAAGCTGAAAATAAATTCATATTCAAACCTTTATGCAGTTGTTGAAAAGCTGAGATAGTGCACAAAGAGTTACTTTTTAAAACCATTTTTACTCAAGCCTTTGGGCGGTAACAGTTAATTGGCTCACCACCACCACCACCAACAACAACAACAAAATGCTCCACAGGGGGTGGAAGATAATGTGTAAAACTATATATGAAGACAAGCTGGATTTAGCACTATTTCTGAACCTCTACCCGAACTCCTGTCTACAGCACAATTTACACAACTAGATTACATCTGTTCAGAACAAGGTGCATTCACTAAACTAAAAACGAAAACGTTTATGGAATATAATGAGTTTGGTTTGTGCTATTTAATTGTGTGTGTTTCCCAGCTGGTTTTGGGAAATGCTTCTTGGTTGGTTAATTGCTTCTTTCTGTGAACGTAGGCTGTTCTTAATGTGTTTATTGTCAGAATATTCCAAACTCTTAAGGTAGAGGGTGCAGGGTCAGTTTGGACCAAATCATTTAGCTCTAACTTTTTTAATTGAAAAGTCATGGCTGGGGAAATTAAATAATTAGACTTGAGTCATTTGTGTTCCATGACTATATATTCCAGTAGGTATGTCTGAAACAGTTAAGATTATTCTTGATATTTTGTAATTTATCATGCTAGTACTGCAAGAAGAATCTTATAGCAATGAAGAAACAAAAACAATTGGAAACATGTACATTTAGTAATGGCTGTCTGTAATTAGACTAAACCAATGTGAAAACCTAATAAAGGGATTTTGATGGGCACAAATAAGCTTTTCTCTGATCGCTGGAGATTGCAGGTTGAAATCCTGATGATATTATAGCCAACATTGGCCTGGAGTGCAAGAGAGCATAATTGGTCCAGCTCCCTGGGTAAGAAGGATGTCTTTCCTCTCTTTCTGTTACATGAGACGCAGTTCAAATAGACACATCTAGTGCCGTTGCATGTGTCCGAGAAACCACTCTCTAGCCCAAGTTTGGTAGCCATTCTGAGCTAGTGTCTGTGGGTAAATTGGGAGGAAAGAAATAATGTCCAGTCTTTTCCCCCTATCCAAACAAAGGCAATTATGAAGAAACACATGTTTGAACATGTTAACACAGAAAATGCTGTGTATAAGTAGCATTTAATTGTATACAAGGTCTGAGTTTATTAGATACTGCACTTAATATATATAGATACATATAATATCTGTAATCAATCGTGCTACTAATCTCTATGATATGAGTGATCCTAAACAAATGTTAGATCTTACAATAAAATCCCAGTGTTTTGATGTTGTTTTGAATCTTATGAATAATAATTCATTTCTAACAATTGAAACATTTACAGCTGTATAGCTAAATCTTTTAAACATAATCATCACATACTAAGACTGGAATTATATTCAGAAACATGGTTTGAATCATGTATGAATACCGTGTGTTAACTTGTGAGTCACAATCATGTTACTTATAAAGTGTAGGCTGTATGATTTCTTGTCCTGGTCTGACCCCAGATGCAGTCAGTAAAAGATCAGCACCTTCATCCAGAGCAACAGCTCCACCTCTGAAAATAACATCATGTTCTCCGACTAAAACACATATATTACAGAAGGTGTCTCCTATAGTACACTGTATAGTACTGAATAAAGAAGACAGGGTAATCTATTGGCATAAAGTGTCCATGGCAGAGTAATGTTATGGGGTCATGCAATAAGGTTCAGAGATCTTGGACTGACAGTAATGCAGAGCTCTGGTGCATATGTATATAAAAAAGGAAGTGCTTATATCCTTGCCCCTATAGTGCAGTTTGCAGCGATAAGTACATTTCCCCAACTTGCAGCAGGCTCATTATTAGAGATATGGCAATGCGGCTATGTTAGTGAATTGCATAATTAATTACAGCCGTTGTCAGCATTACTGCATCAGCTGTGACAGCTTTATCTCTTCAATTCCATTCGAGCTTTAGATAGTCAGTAATTTCATTCAGAAGTTTAAAAACTGTCAATGATGTGATGGTGCAAAATGAAATAATCCTATCAAATACATAACAAATCATGTATGAAGTATGCAAAGGAACTGTGGTATGCAGGCTTGGAGTTTGGAGAGAGAGAGAGCGAGAGAGAGAGAGAGAGAGAGAGAAGGAAAGAAAAAGGGAAAAAAGGGGAAATCCCTTACCAGGCAATAGTTCTGTCCTTCCAGTCTGAACCACCCATCCAAAACAAGTGGTGGACTTAATGCCTCAGTGGTGAGGTAACATCCCCCAATGACTCTTCCATCAGAGCAAACTGCAGCGCCCCTCACTTCCCTCTACTGCAGCAGAGCTCGCTGACACACACACACACACACACACACACACACACACACACACACACACACAGTAACCCCCATCTCACAGACACACTCACACGATCGCTCACTGTTGTCACACCACCCATACCCTTTATCACACACATCTCTCTCTCCCTCTTTCTCTCTCTCTTCGTCTCATTACCTCTCCTCAATTCTCTCTCACACACTGACATATACACATGCTTTCCCTTGATTCCTTTCTAATACTCATTTACTTCTCGTGCCTCTGCCTCTTTCTCTCGCTCCTCATTTAGGATGCTGCTCACACATTGCTGCATGCAGAAAGCTACGCCCAAACGGGTACTGGAGGACAATCTTAAATGATAAATATGTAAAATCCTTGGGACTGTACTGTTTTAGCCACCGAAACGAGGCAGCAGGGAGAGATGGTGTGCTCGAACCAAAAGTGGAGAGGGTGGATACCATTGCCATGGTAAACAAACTATTCACTCAGCCATACTGTATAAGAAAGATATCAGTTATCAGCCAATGTAGTAACATGCGTGTATTGGCTGCATTAATAGGAATACCTGTACACCTACTTAGTGATGTAATCTAATCAGCTAATCATGTGAAAGCAGGACAATGCATAAAATCATGCAGATACAGATCAAGAGCTTCAGTTAATTTTCAGATCAAACATCAGATGGGGAAAGGGTGATTTTTTCACTCTTGATTTCAACAGCAGCATGGTTGTTGGTATCAGATGGGCTGGTTAAGTATTTCAGAATCTGCAGATCCCCTTTGATTTATAATTCAATTCTATTTCATCCAGATTGATGTCAAAATTTATATCTCCAGATATACAGTATTCACATATTTAAATTTTTATATATTTGCATGTATTTTCATGAGCAATCTCTGAGAAAATAACATCCTTTGAGAGGCAGTTCTGCAGGTGAAAACATCTTGTTGATGAGAGAGGTCAGAGGGGAATGACCAGATAAGCTGACTGAAAGCTGCAGTAACTCAACTAACCAGTCTTTACAAATGTGGTGAACAAAAAAGCATCTCAGAACGCACAATATATCGAATCTTGAGCTGAATAAGCTTCTACAGGGTCAGGGTCTACTTCTGCCACAAACAGGGCAATCTCTTGGATTCTACAGGACAATTGCACAAACCCTTTCCAATCTTTAACTGTTTAGTGTTCAGTGAGCACATACTTACTGCAGACTCTGCAGACTTTTTGTTTTTAGCTTACAGGGACTGGAACACCAATGTGGTCTTGTATGTGAGTCTGAATGGAGAATTGAGTACACAGGTGTTCCTAACAAAGTCGTCAGTCAGTGTATATATTAAATCTCTAAATATAGTTGAAAAATAAAGACAGGTGCTTTAATAAACCTTACAGACAGTGGCACTCTAGATACAAGTATTTACATCTGAATGGTTCATTTTAAATTATAATTAAAATGAGTCATACAGGTCCTTTTGTGAAAGTTTTAACCATTCTATTAAGACTAGAAATGGATGAGATAGAAGTGAGAGTGCTTCTTAGGATGACAAGCATATGTTTCTGCTGAAGTGTTTTTTTTTCTTCTTATGAATCACATTAGAAAGTTTGGTACAGGTGTTGAAAAAAATGTCCAGGTGGTGCAGTTTACCATCTTCTTGTCAACTAAATTGGGTTTCAGGCAGGTCTCAAGCACACAGTAACAGAAAGTGCCTTCTTCAGTTTCCATCTAAAACAGAAGTTACAATCCATCTGCACTGCATATATTAAACCCCCCCCACACACACCCCCACATTATTAGGAATGGAAACTACATAGCAATCGCAAAGCCCATTTGTCTCCTTGCCACAGCCATTCATGTGAAACAACAAGATTTATGCATGTCATAAAAACCCAACATTTAATTAGTTCAGGACAACCACACTGCAATAGATTTTTCACCCTTCTTGTAATACAGAAAATATTCATAACAGTGACCAAAAGAGTCATTTCAGGATATGCAGCTGTTAATAATGCAGGGGTTGAGGCAGGCCTGGCTCATCAAAGCAGTGATAGTGACTCGATTTTTATGAATTTGATCTAAATGAATGCTTTACACAAAGCCAAAGACTAATAAGAACATCGTATCAGCACAGACACATTTTTTTAACATGTCTAAGATATTTGTAGTCAAATGTGTTTTCACGATATTACAATTAAGTATGTAAGTTCAATATCTATGCCTTTGGGTAAGTATATATTTTCTTTCTTTTTATGTGGAAATAATAGTGAAAGTCAGTGTTATATTATGCAGACTGTAGTGTGTGTGATTTAGTATAGCTCAGACAAAAGACAAAGAGAGAGAGAGAGATTGATGATGAGGAATGAATACACTGGTTAACAAAGGCTTTGCTAAGGTTTTGTCTCATTCAAAAAATACTAGTCTTTGTATTTTTGCATACTAACGTTTACTATGTTTTCAAAATTGTGTTATTACCTATAATTTTTGTTCCAATTTAATCACATGGAAATGGAAAAGTGGCAACAAGGAAAGTGGAGGCCCACCATGTTGGCAGACTGCTGCTGGATGATCCTTTGGCCAAATAGTAACAGTATTAAAAATGAACTTGTACATATTGTCAGTGTAATACAATCAGTTACATAATTATATATTAAAATCCAGTGTAAAAAGTACTATAAAAATAAGCCCCACCTATTTTAGTTTTGGGGACAAAAAACATTTACATTTTTGCCCATTTTAGTCCATGTAATACATCCTACCTGTACACTAAAGATAATATTTCACTAATTAGATTCACCAATGTCTGTATTCATCAGTGTGACATACAAGACTTGTTGTCAACTATGTTGGTGTGAAAAAGCTAAATGGGGCAAAGTAACGCTCTTGTCTGTCTCTTCAGTGTGTGTGAGAGAGAGTATGTATGTGTCTGGGGGTGAAAAGAAGCAGAGTCCTATGCTGGCAGTGTGCCATATGGTGCCAACTCAGCTGGATCACCTTTCACCACATGGCACTTGCCATTCCCAATTCAATTAGCCAATCTGAACTTAAGGCAAGAGTAACAAAAGTGGCAAAGGTAATCGTCAACTCATACTCCACACCACACTATTGTTTCGGACTGGTCCTGCAACTATAACTTAAACAAAACAACACGTAGTAAGGTAAATGTACTAATATTAAATAACGATTATATTCAAAAGGTGACATGCTCTGAGTCAGTCCTTAAAAGACGATAATATAACCCACATCCACATTTGCCCTATATAGAGTATAATGCATAAAAGTGTGTGCTCACTTCGATCTAATTAACCCAAAACTCTGTAAAAAGGTCTAATTTTGGAACAGGATTAACGTGAGTAGTCTGGTAGTAAGACATCTTTATGAATAAATAATTGTCAGAAATTATGAGGCATGACCACTTTATCTCTGACTAAAAGACTTATGTATTAATTAACATTGAGGGTACAGACATCTGATGTATTCTTTCATCATCTAATTACTTCTGTCTGTCCATCTGTCTGTCTATAGGAAACTGTATTATGATATCTTGTATCTTGCACAGTATGTTCAGACATATTCCATCCTCACGGTGAGAAGTCATTTGACTCTGGGCTGCGAAGCGTTGACACAATCACATTTGCAATCATGAGCAGGCCCAAAGATCTCTGGGCCAAAACTCCTTCATTGATTGGCATATGATTTATTCCACAGAAAATGGGGGTCTGTCTTTGTGTAGCCAGGCGTATGCCTGTGTGGGTGTGTGGAGTGTATATACACTATAGGGTATGCTTCAAAAAATAGCTATTGGTCTATCGAGTATAGGCCTAACCAAAAACATATTTTGTTTTAGCACAAAAATAGCTAAGAAGAAAATAGATTGCTGTCATGCATTATCTATCAACTAGCTGAGAATATAAATGACCTGTTTCTATAGAAGGCATTGTTGTGGAAGGCAGAGAATTCTTGTTATAACAATTATTATTATTATTATTATTATTATTATTATTATTATTATTATTATTATTATTATTTTCCAATTAATATTGTTGTCCAATTAATGCAATGGTAAAAAAAGAAAAAAAAAGAAAGTCCTAATGCTCTACCACACTCAAAAAGACAATTATATTTCACAAAGTCAGCTTAATTGATACTATTTGTTTCAAGCCGAGTCTTTAGGGAGTGTGTTTTCTGCTTCAGGCATACTGTCTCACTGTGGAAACAGAGCCTAGACCCAGTTTGCAGTATCTTTCACACTCACTCACACACACACACAAAGAAAGTGAGATAATAGTAATAATGTTTTGTTATGAAAGCTGGAACACAGTGAACTTGTCAATATATTATATGTATATATCAAATATATGCAATGTAATTTGCTCAGCCTATTATATGTGTAGTACACTATGTCACACCTTTCTCTAGTGATCTGGTGATTTATTTGCTGGGTTTCTAAAGCTCTGTTGACATTTTCCTCTTATAAAAGCCTGCTTTCCTGCCTCTGGCTAATGGCAAAGCCAAACTATAACATGATGGAGATGAAATATATCATATGTAAGATTTTCCTCCTAGCTGTTCGGAGTCCACTATAAAATTACATGCCAGCCAATTTCTCTTCTATAGTGGTAATGAAATAGAGGCACTGATAATATCAGGGATTTCATCAGTTTCACTTTAAATGCATTGTACCCTTTAATGATATAAAATTTTGGAGGTCGGAATCATAATAGCTATTACAGTACACTGTGTTTTATCTTGAGCAATCGCACCATATTGATTGTAGGCAGAAACAGTCAGACTTTCCTGGGGTCCTAAGCAAAATTTTGATAAGGGGCTCTCCTACTTGAACTCTATGATACTGTGAAGCTGCGAGGTTTTTAAGGTTGTGGAGAGCAGCTGTGCAGTGCACGCCACCTCTAAATATGTTCCTGTGGCTCTTTTCATAGACTATTTACTATTTATTTATTAACAGTCCAACCTTGGGAAGAACAGTCACAGGTTTACCTCACTGCTGTTCCCAAAGCTCAGTCTCTCCTTTTTTCTTTTTTTCATATCCTGAAGGATAGTTTCGCCTTTGTTAATATGCAGGGCCCTACACACGGAGCGTAGTGAGCATATAAGGCAGTCCGACGCTGATTATAGGTGATGTGTGCCATAACCGAGTGTGTAAAAAGCTTTCAGAGGCTACAGTGCTTAGTCATATGGAAGGTATCTGAATCACAAAGGTCACTAAATTATTAACAATTCTAAGTCACACATACACCGGATTTATTGAGACGCTAATTTCTAGGATCAAATGCCTTGCCATGGATTTGCTTTTTAATACGAGTCTGAGTGTGAGATGGTAAGTCCACAAAATCCTGCTGTTGTTTGACTGGGTGTAAAACAGCCACAGAACAAACATGGAGGTTAAAGGGATATAGTCAAATTTGCCATGGTGAAGGCCATTTCTGTCCTGAGCCTCTCATGGATGTTATTTGCGCCACACTTCATTTTCTCTCCGAGTGTGGGGAGGAGAGATAAAAGCTCTCTCTCTCTCTCTCTCGCTCCCCTTCTGCTTCTGCGAGTACTGCTGCAATGCAGGGGTTTAACAAGGAAATGTGAAGCTAGAGGGCGCAGCCAGCACTTTCTCTTTTGTGCTCGCTCACAGATGCACAAACAGAGGACAAACACAATGCATTCTTCCTCACAATACATGGAGTTTAATCTAATAATGCTTAGATTTGGTGGGCTGTTTCAGTGACTGGCATCTTCCGTTCCAGTAAATGCAAACACATTGCTAGTATAAGCAGTTAAACTCCTTCAACCTCTATTTAACATTTAAACAGACGCAGTTTCAGTCAAGATGTCTGGAGTCTTAGTTTTGAATGAAACAGTTTCTGACAGCTTATGACGCGTTCAGAACATTGTGTACCCTGTGTAAAACATTACACAAAAGTGTTGAACAGCATTGCTCTTGTGTTATTTCTAAGAATGAAAACGGTGACTAAAGTACATAACATGGCTTAACGTAACGTAAAAGAAACCCTAGCAGCAGCCATTTTGAAACCAGACCCTAAAAATAAGCTCCGTCTGAGCCAAAGCAGAATGTCTCACATGCTTTTATTGTAGTTGTGAGTCAGACTACTTCTGCAGACAACGTCTGCTTTGTTAATTCCATTAACTGATTTATCCTTGTCAGGGTCACAATGCATCCACAGCCTATGCTAGGAACACTGTGCAAAGCCGGAATATATACTAAGTGAAATGCCAGTCTGTCACGGGGCACCACACATACACACACAAATATACACAGTATCACTCACCAATCCGCCTACACTATGCTTTTGTGTGGAAGGGGAACCAAAAGATCACACAGAAACCCATGGAAACATGCAGAACTCAAACGCACAGAAAGTAACCATGAGCACGTCAGCACCAAATCAGAGATCCAGGAACCCTGAGGCAATAGCACTAAATACTGCACCGCAGACACCGCCCAAATGAACTCAGTATAGTTCTAATTTTAATTTATGAGTCAGCACCAGTGCTGATGGACTGACCAACTAAAAAAAAGTAATTGAATTCAGATATAAAGGGAAGCAGAATGCAGCATCTTATTGCAGAAATGCACTGTTTATCCTGAGAGACTGTGAAAATGGATAAGTCTTTAGCATAGTGCTTCTTCCTTTTTAGACTCTTACTCAGAATTACAGCTGAAAAGCACTGACAGCAGTTTTACTGAAAAGCTCAGTCTAGTTCTCCTTTAATGTCTTTACATTTACATTTGTGGCATTTGGCAGATGCTCTTATCCAAAGTGATTTAAAAGGTTACTTGTAGGCCAATGTAGTGTTAGTGTAAGAGTCTTGCCCAAGGATCCTTATTGGTGTAGCACAGACTGGTTGCCCAGACTGGAAATCAAACTCAGGTCTGTCACATGTTACTTCTGTACCACACCAACCACATAAAATACTCCCAGGTAGCTATTACACTCCAACATACTTACGACATTTGGCAGAGGCCCTTACATTTCTCATCTCTACATTTAACAGTTGAGGGTTAAGGGCCTTGCGCAAGGGCCCTACATTTCACCAAGTTCAAATGGTGGTGAACTTACAACCTTCACTTTACAACAAGACGTCCAGTGTCTTAACCACTGTGCCACCTCTGCCCTCAAAACATCACTACTGTAATTTTTATAATAACTATTTAAAGCTCTATTTAAGCTTAATTGTTATTAAATGTTCTTTTTTTTTTTTTTTTTTGCATTCACACAATAACACTGGCATGAAGCTTCTGCTATCTGCTTCTGTATCATTTCCTGTTTTTCTATCTCACACCACAAATCCATTCTTGACTAACAGTTTAAGAAAGAGACTATTTTAATTTCCTTTATCTCTGGTTAAGTTTGTTTGGATCTTGACACCCATTAGCAACACCCAAACCTCCTTCCTAATCAACCAACCAGTGTTTGCAACCAATCAGTGTTTGTCACAGCAGTGGCGATTGACATGGTATATAGACTTTGCAGTTGTGCATGTTGGCTGTTTTGAGCTTACACATAAACCTACCACTGTGTAAATAATGTATTAATCAATCTATGTATATCTACTGCAGAAGCATTATGCAGCCACATGATGGGGGAAATCAAAAGTAAATTATAAAAAAAAGAAAGCAGTGGTACGTTTGAAATGGTTAGCACTCCAAAATTTGGATCCTATGGTTTATACACTCACTGAGCACTCCATTAGGAACATCTGTACATCTAATTATCTAATCTGCCAATTGTGTAGCAGCAGTGAATCTATAAAATCACAAAACCCATTAGAATGGGGGGGAAATAATTTAAATAGTGATTTCGGATGTTGCATGACTGTTGGTACCAGATGGGCTGGTTTGAGTATTTCTATAACTGCTGATCTGATGCAGATTTTTACACTCGACAGTGTCTCCTCTGAATGTTGCAACAAACAGAAAACATCCAGTGAGTGTAGCAGTGGCAGTACTGTAGATTGAAATGCCTTGTTGATGATAGATGTCAACAGAGAATGACTCGACTGGTTTGAGTTTCTGAGGTAACTCAGGTAGTCACTCTGTATAATTGTGGTGAGCAGAAAAGCATAAATGCAACAGCAGAATGCACAACACTTTGAACTGTAAGGTAGATGTGCTACAACAGTTGAAAACCATGCCAGGTTCCACTTTTGTCAGCTAAGAACAGAAAGCTGAGGCTGCAGAGGGTATAGACTTCTCAAAATTGGACAGCTGAAGACTGGAAAAACGTATCATGGACTGATGAATCTGGAAGGCAAATAGACAATAGCATGAATTCATGGACCCAACCTGCCTTGTGTCAATGGCCCTGTCTGGTAGAGGTGGTATAATGGTGTGGGGAATGGTTTGAATGTTGGCACAATCTGTGTTTATTAATAACAACCAATCGAATGCCACCGACTTTTATGATAATGCACCATGTCACAAAGCAAAACTCGTCTGAAACTGGTCTGATTCTATAAAACACCTTTGGGATGTAGTAGAACAGGAGATTTACAGCATGAAAGTGCACCCAAAAATCTGCAGGAATTGTATGATGCAATCATACCAACATGGAGCAGAATCTCAAAGAAATGTTTAAACCATCTTGTTTAATTAATGTCTAGAATAATTGAGCTTGCTTTGAGAGCAAAAGGAGACCCTATCCAGTATGAGTATAGTGTTCCTAAATTCCTAAGGTTGCATTTTGCTGTCAGGGAATTTCACACTTGAACTGAGTTGGACAAAAAGAAAAATCCTCCACCATGAATTACGTAATGGTCAAATCAAATATGGACGCTATGATGAAAATCAAACTTTTTTGTTTCTGAATGTATATGCACAGGCAATACCTCTATTTAGACTTATTATGGTATGTAGAATTCATTTCTGTCATTGTATGTGTGCATGCATGTTAGTGGGGTGGGTTTTAACAGGATGATTTTTACATATTTCCATGGCAGAATACAGTGCATGAAACTCCAACAGCACAACAGCCACATCAGCGATTGTCACACTTGCCTGCACAATGCATACTGTGAGCAGACTTGGTGGTAAGGGCTTCAGAGATTTTGATGGCAGGAGTGTGCCAAAGTGCTCCTTCCTTCCATTTTGCGTGGCTCTAGTCTTGCTTTGGGGTTCTTGGCTGTTGCAAGCAAGTGGCATGCTGTGTGAACCAGAAAAGCCTCTCATTGGAGGTGGCCTCTGATCCCACTACTTGTGGGAGGGACAGCATCAATTCCAGCACTTGCACTGATGTGGGATGTGAGATCTCTACCCTGTCTTAGCTGTTGTAGTTGATCTGGTCCCAGCCCAGACATGTGCCAAGTACTTCTCAGCCAATGCTGAGTATTGAGTATTGATGTGGGTCAGAAGCCATAGCAGCATGTTTAGTCCCCACCTTGCTCATACAGTCATCCCCAGTCAGAATATGTGTTTTAATCACTGTCTTTGACAGTGATGCTCCAAGACAAGAGACTTCTTGGTGGAGCGGAAGCATTCCCCACCTCTCACCAGTGCCATGTAGTGGAAAAGCAATGCAAAGGTGTCTGTGTCATTGGAGACTATGACAACTCTCTTGCACTGTTTCACATGAACAGCCCACTCAACATGCAAGTTGAAGCTCAATATCACTGACAAGTTTTGACTTATTGACATGAGCTGGAAGGACACCATCAAACAGAGGAGATGCTGAAAGCACATCATGAGAAAGTATCTCCTGTATATTCATGCCCCGCTCCTTAGCAATGTCCATACTCCTATGTGCCCTGGCCATGTCTTCTGTGGTTGTTTGATGAACTGGGGTAGTTAATTAGCATTAGTTGTGCTAATTTTCTTGGTCTTTTCAACTAACCTCTCCTGCCTGTACAAGCAGCAGACATGCTTCCAATTTTGGAGACAGTTAAGCAAACAAGGAGCGACATTTTGGTCAACAGCCTGTTGGTGAGCATTTAACATTGACTGTCATTGAGTATGGATTCTGCCGCTCTATCACAAAGAACAGCAGCTTTGAAACATTTTGGTTGAATGTAAGGTGGTGAGTGGTGCTGAGTGCATGTTGGAGATGGCATTCTGTCTGTTTCAAAGTGTGGTTGTTGGTAAGAAAGTTGAGGATATCCCAATCTCATGGAACAAGAGCCCAAACTTTGCTACAGCATTTACACAATATAAGGGCAGACTGTAAATTTTAGTTAGTTCTCATGGACATGTGTAATGCTCATGGTTGATCAATTGGTTCGATGCTCAATGGTGAGTTGAAAACTTTAGGAACCTTGGAAAGCTTTTGAAACTCCTGGTGAAATCCAAGAATAGCTGAACCTTGTCCTCTTATTTTCTGTGAACTCTATCTAGTATTGTACAAATACACAGTATAAGGACAGACTGTAAATTTAAATTAGTTTGCATGTGCATGTCTTTTGAGATTCTTCAGAATAGGAAAATGACCTTTCAAGGTCAAAATCAATGGTCATATCAATGACAGAAATGAATTCCACAGACCATAATTAGTCAAAATGGAGGTATTACATGTGTATAAACAATCAAAGATATAGCAGATGGTGGCCATATTTGATTTGACCATTGGTCAATTCGTGGCACTACAGTGGACAAGCACCTTGGTGACTTTTCATGTCTAGGGACCCACTACCTCAGTTCAATTCCCCCAACACCAAATTGTGAAAGGGTCTACAAGCCCGGTCCAGATTTAAGTTGCATGGATTGAGACAGTATATGAAATTGTTAATCTAGAAGGCATAATGAAAACAATGGTGGAATGAGCAGGGACTACAGCAGTGGTTACAAAATGTAAAGCATAAAATATTCTGAGGATCATTGTAGGATAAGATCAAAAGGTTTCGATAAAATAGACTGTCATACAGATGACATAGCGGGCAGGAGGCAACCCAGTGTAGAGTTTGACAAATGGGACACAATATGTCCTAGGTAATCCCTTTATGAAATAATTTCCTTTTTAGAAACACAGTTGTGAGGTTGTTTAAAGAAACGTTATGTAGATGTTTATCTGCATTTCTGAAAGTGCTTTGTGAGTGTTTAATGTCATATTATATAAAAAACACCACTAGTATTTTTATTGAACATATAAGCATTTCTATCTTCACAAAAGAGGCCTGACTTCTCATAAGATTTCCTGACCTGATTCTCCTGAACCATCTAAAAGCCCAGAAAAGCCCAACACAAGCCTGGTAGTTCTTTTCAGACCTTCTGACCAAAACCACCAACATTAATCTGTTGAAAGACTATACGCTTTCAATGCTGAGGTGAGCAAAACACTTCAACACACAGTCCAAATAAACATATCATATTGGATTACCATTGCTCAGAGAATACTGCCTATAGGTTGAATTCTAAGCAAAAGCTGGCTTTTATTAATTTGCTTTGAAACATCTTTATATCCCCAGGAACATAGAGAAAACCTGATTCAGTGTCCCTCCTGTGGCTATACACTGTAATTAATATCATATTAAAAATGATATGCCATAAAACTTTTCAAACCACAACTGGTTATGGAACTAACATCGCACATCAGATGTTTGTTAATTATGGCAAAGGTGTAAATAGCCATAATAAATTACTTTATTTTCCATTAGTTTCCTTTAGTTTATTAGTTTTTGCATGCTGATGACTTTTTATTATCATCATCTATATTTAAAGAACCAATAACTCTAATTATTTTAGGAATATTCAGAAATTTTCAGACCCTGGCATTAACATGCATTCTTGGTGTTCAGATCAGTGCTAAATACAGGTATGAATGGGGTCAAATACACTGGGACATGTATGGCTACATTCTTTTAGCAGTGGATATGTGAACATGTTCTGGGCCACACTGAATGACCTCCTACTCAACGGATGTCCTCTGCATAAGCGGATGTACTGTACATACTCATTCCTGTGTCAACAGCATCCTGTATTGTTTTGAATTTTGTATTGTTTTGACTTTCAGCAGACTATTTACAGGAAATGCAGTGCTGCCAGTTTAAAACCAGCAATACATTTTGTCTGGTTTATTTGCATATAAAGTGGGTAAGTATGTGGTCATTTGAGACACATGTGGAGATGCATATGGAGACACTAATGCCCATCAACATGTGATCATCACCCAAGATGCATGTTAATGACAGGTGTAAACTGACTGCTACTAGCCATTGACTGCTACAGTGTTATAAAAATCTGATTTTTCATGGCTTTTCTCACATGAAAATGGTTTATTTCTTACATACGCACAGATGATATGTTGTGTTGAATAAATGATACGTTGTGCATATTTAATCCATAGGAAACCAGGATGAATTTCCAACTTTGATACTGTATAATGTTTAGTCACCTTCATAAACTTTTCATTTATAATTAATAGAAAAACAAACAAAAGCAATGATGATTTTATTGAATTATGAGTAGTTATGACGGTAACAGTGTAATATGTAGACCAACCTATTTGTTCTTTATAACGAGGACCTAAAATGTTTTTGGCATATTTTATAGTCATATAGAGAATATTTTAAAGTTTATAGAGAATGTTGTTGGAGTTATGGGAACAGCCTTGTCCTGGTTCAGGTTTTATTTGAGTGACTATTACCAGTTTGTAGATGTAAATGGTGACTATTCTATGCCAAGTAAGGTCAAGTTTGGTGTTCCACAAGATTCTGTTTTAGGCCCACTATTATTTTCTCTCTGCATGTACCTTTGGGTAATATTATTTAGAAAAACGGTATCAGCTTTTAATGTTATGCTGATGATACACAGTTATATGTGTCTGCAAATCCGGATGAGAAACACCAGTTTACTCACGTTGAGGAATGTGTGAAGGACATTAGACAGTGGATGTTGAACAATTTTCTATTACTAAATTCTGACAAAACAGTACTAGTTTTAGGACCACAGGCAGCTAGAAGTAAAGTTTCTGATTCCTTGTTGACACTGGATGGTCTTTCAGTTACACCTTATACAGCTGTTAAAGACCTTGGTGTGATTATTGATTCTAGACTTTCTTTTGAAGCTCATGTAGATAATATCACCAGGATAGCCTTCTATCATCTTAGAAACATTGCTAAGATCAGAAA
>JAOVVF010000017.1:8580519-8591687 GCA_028565595.1 Duopalatinus emarginatus | reverse complement strand
GGATGGGTTCCCTTATGAGTCTGGTTCCTCTCAAGGTTTCTTCCTTTCGTCATCTCAGGGAGTTTTTCCTTGCCACTCTCGCCACTGGGTTGCTCATCAGGGATAAAAAATTCAGAAAATTCTATAAATGTACAACCCTTTTCATTATTTCTGTAAAGCTGCTTTGGGAAGTGCTATACAAATAAAATTGAATTGAATTGAATTGAATTAAATAAAATGCCTCCAGAACAAGTAAGAACTAAAGACAGTTATGGTAAAGGCCTGGCAGCACATCATCAGAGAAGGACCCCAATGTCTGGTGATGTGGTCTGTATATTGATTCCAGATTTCAGGCAGCCATTAACTGTAAATGATTTCATACTCATTACTTCATTTTAACTCTGATATACTGAGAGACAGCAAAAATTTTATTTAAATGATTAAAAATGTAGAAATTATTGTTATATCTGACAGAAGCAGCATGATGGCTTTGTGAGTACTGTTGCTGCCTCACAGCTGCAGTGTCCCAGGTAGGATCTCATGCTTAGTTACAGTTTTCCCCAACTCTGTGTGGGTTTACTCAAACTTCCCAAAATCTTGGCTAAGTGGATTGACTATAATAACATTCCCCTAGGTGTGAATGAGAAGTTACTACATAAGGTGACAAAAAAGGAACATACATAACAGCAAGCTCGTGTGAGGAAGACAGTTGATATGCTCCTGCTTTACTGTTGGAAATGATCCCAATTAACATTACATTTGTTGCAAAATAAAGCATGTAATTATTTTGCAGAATGCAGCTACTGATCACAAACGTGAAATTACTATAATAGGCCTAGTCGTGTCAGAAAAACAGAAATGACTATGCTTGAGACACCGCTGGTCCTTGAAATCACTCGTCAGCCCCTGCAAAAAAAGTGTCACAACCTCCCCTACAGTTAAAAGTAACACCAATCAATACCAGCACAGTTGTTATTTCACAAGTAGCTGAGCAGATCACCTTGGCTGGAGCTGATTGGAGAGGCCAGGGAGTTGTTAGGATTGTTCTGGAAGAGTCGTGGCCTCTTAGTGGCAGAAGCGTGTATCACAAATTAGGCTGCGCTATCCTCTGCAGTGCGTTTTTTCCCTTTCACACGAAGGTCGAACAAATTAGGCCAGTCAGGCACCCTGGCCCACATGCACTCTTTCTAACACTCTAGATGGCTCTGTGACACACACACTCACATGCACCGTCACACACGTTTGCTTTGGTACGCTTTTAGGCACCCAAAATAGTATACTCGGGTTGTCTGGGGATACTGTAGGTAGGACTGTAGGAGACACTTTATCAACCCCAGAGTCAGAGCATCTAGAATATCTAGATCTGGGTCAGTTTGACTGAACACCCTGCAGAAGCCCACAGACAGACTAGTACACACCTGTTCAGCTGGCACTTTGGTGGGTTAAAACACTAGCATGTATTTAATATGCAGAGGATTACAACCTGGAAGACCCTCAACTAATGTCTAAATAAAAATATATGGTTATACTAGCTATCATTAGTTGTGGAACTCACGTGTCCTGTGATCAGAAATATTTCAGAATCAGCAGATTGAGAAGGGATGCATTTCTCAACATTCACTTTCTCTTAATGACAGAATACCAGAAGAGGGCAGCAGGAATGTACAATTGATCACACAGCAACATACAGACTCGTGCAGCTGGTCTCCTGACTTTATTGGCTCACAGTTTGGGCTGGTAATTTGATTGTGGTGTTTGCATGCACCATCAATCACACAGTAACAAGCCCAGAACAGAAGCAAACGGCAAATGGCTGAATCAAAAATGCGGAACAGCGATCCTCTGCAGAGGCACCAGGAATGGCATGCAAGCTGATGGGAAGCTTATAAGTAAGTTATACATTATTTAGGAGAGTCCTGTAGGTAGTACAGATTTATTTTGAATTTGTGGTAGACATATTGAGCCCATCTTGTGTTCAGTGCTCTGGAGATGAACAAATGAATTATTTAACATGGAAGGATATTGCATGGTAAAACCTACACTGCTTTTTCATACCCATGAGATTATAAATAAGGACAAATATGCAAATGATCTGCATAAACAGTAACATAAATTGTAGTGGTGTATTTATGGGTATGGCTTCCAGGCTGCCACTCAAGGCAAAAACATAATCATAAAAATGATTATTGCTGAATAATGCAACACAGCTTGGCAAGAAACTGGAAAAAGAGAACATATAGCGTTATGGCTAAATTTGTCTCCTGTACTGAAATCACTACTTGTTTGGGGTGTTAATGATGTTATTTAACCTTCTTACAGTGTTTCTGTTAACGGTTCATGGCAGAATGAATGCAGCTAAAACCGGCAGAGAAAGCACTCAACTAATTCTGTTATTGATATTCATTCATTACTTAAATTAGACTACATGAATGCTAGCCACTTTAGTTCTTGTTATTAAATTTGAAGGAATACAGAGATTTGTAATTAATCTTATCTTAATCATGATCCATTTTTTGCCTTACTCATTTAATAAAAACAATCTCCTGTGATGGTGATGGACATAACTGGCTGATGTGGCTTACTGATCATTATTGATTCACTTTGGATGGATGGCTATGGTTATGGCATCTATCCAACCAGCTGATAGAAGGAATCCTTATAATGTACAAAATGAAAGAAGACTGTTTTTGCTTTTAAAAATAATCACTATGGTATAGCCACACAGTTCCTGGGTGTCCATTTCCTGAGCTCGGATTATTGTCTGTGCTGAGTTTTGCATCTTCTCTTTGTGTCTTTAGTGGGTTGTCTGGTTTCCTTCCACATCCCAGAGGCATGCAGCTGCATTATACTCACCTCAGAGGGAAAGAACCTTGGACGCCTCCATGTTTACATTGTGTTAGCAGCAACATAGGCAGCTAACTGTAATGAGTTTTATATGTATTATGGAGAACTGTATAGCCAATGTTTTAGAATTAATAGTTGACTGATCTGAAGAGATACTATTTCGATTATTGCTGATGCTGTGCTGTGTGCAGCCATATGGTGAGTTGATACCACAAATGTGGACTTGAAGTGACCATCCTTAGTCCTTAGAGAACCCTTTTTTTGCAGTCAGTGATGGTAAAATACGAGTGAAAACAGCAATGGATTGACTCTAAACTGCGCCTGGGGTAAATGTATAAGTATGCATGTTTTTTTGTGCTCACTGTTATCAGAATAGATTTTGGAGCCACAGCAGCCCTGACCAGGATAAAGTGATTACTGAACATAAATGAATGAATTACTGTTGACTATATATCTTTTTATATATTATGTATGGAAAATAATAGAAATAATCATATTAGATGTTTATGGCTAAAAATGTATTCAACTGAAAATATTCCTTATTTTAACAGCATGAAATGATACAATGTTAAAATTTTTTTTGCATTTTTTTTAGCCAAAATATACTATTTTTGGAAAACAATTAAAAAGTTCGAATTAAAAAATAATTTCTGCAAATGTATAAGTCTAGTATATTTATTATTGTTATTATTATTATTATTATTACTATTATTATTATTTAGATGTTGTGAACTGGTAGACAAGAATTCAGAAACACAAGTCAGATAGTGAATCTGCTGGTGCTCTACTAGTACACCTTAACACCATGCTCCCCTCGGTTAAAACTCTCACGTATCAGTGACAGTGACATTTCCTTCCTCCTTTCCCTGTTTGCTTGTTTATTTGTCCTGATTACTCTGAGTTAATACGGGTAAAATGTTTACTGTCACAACATTTTGATGCTTGTTAATCTGTAGTTAAAGGACATGTAAACAAAGCCAACAGTGGCAAATCTTTCTTTAATATTTGTCCATTTTATCCATGTCACCAGTGGAGAGTATTGTTATCTTTTGTTAGCTTAACAATTCCACTTGTGAAGCTATTAATGAAAAAAAGCATTCTCCGGCAGCTTTAGTATCAGCAGCTTTTCACCTTCTGCACTGATTATTCTCTTATTGATTACTCATGATCTCTGGAGTTGAGTACCATATGGTCACCTCCTTCGCTGCCTTCGAACCCCCCTCCCCCAACCCTTAAAGCATCTTTCAATTTTGATCTATTGTTCCTTTTGTTTAACTGTTTCGTGTCTCCCATTGCAGCCGTATCTCGTAGCATCAGCTGCATTTTGCCTAAAACATGGCTAGGTTATGGTACTAGTTTAGAGATTGAACAGCACGTTGACTAGTGGAGCAGAATGGAATGGGACCAAGAAAAAATGTCCTCAGGCTGAAAGTGGACCCGTCTCGTTGAGTCTGGTTCAGTTCATTCTCTTCGGCTTCGACTTTGATTAATTTCTCCTTCCATCCTCATTTATAATCACCACACAGCGGCATTAGTGTTTTGCCTCTCTCGCTCATGCTCACACACTAATGTGGTATAATTCCAAAGCAGTCATTTAAATGTATGATTCCACTGAGGCATCTGGCACCATTGTAAGGAATTTCTGCCAGCGCACTGTGTATGCGCGTGCGTGTGTGTGTGCGTGTGTGTGTGTGTTACTCAGCGGGTATACACTGCACCAGCGACCATGTGTAACAGAGTGGCCTGTGCCAGGCTCAGCTGCTGTAGGCCACAGTCATCAATGGCTTCAGGAGCACACATACACAAACTGACTTACACTGACACACACGTAACACACATACACACACAACAATTTTCTGCTGGTCAGTAGAAAATTCCTCAAGCCTATGGGCAATGAACCATCAGTCCATCTTGTGCTACAGCCCTGCATTCCTTCCAGCTTTCACTGTCACTGACATGCACAAACAAAGCACCATTAAAGTAATTGTAAAAGTGTGTGAACAGTCTTTAGGAACTGCATTAAATATTGTAACGGATTTAAACCTAGTTTTGTTTTAGTGCATATTAGACATTTGGATACGCTAACACGGTGGCTTAAGACTGGCCCCAGTGGTATGAGGAGATGATTGATGTGACAGAAGACGTAGAAAAGTGAAAGTGCTGTCAGAGGGAGAACAGAGAGACTATAAGAAAGGACATGAATTAAACATCCTACATGGAGCAGCAGTGGACAGCGTTAGCATGCAGAGTGAAAGGAAAGAAATCAGGGGGGTAGTAATACTGATAACTGGTTTCCATGAATATAGCTTCACAGACCTGTCACATACAGATCATCAGAATGAATTTTTAATGCAGCAACAGCCAGTCAACTAAATGGACTTGTCAGTTAAGTCAGTCATGACATTTTTTATCAAAACATTGTTTAACCCAAATACAACAAAAGGCTGTAATAATTTGAAATTGATTGTAGTGCATTAAACTGACTGCTTGGTACAAATAAAAATTGCTTAATGTCAAATTGTATTTTATTTTCTGTGAAGGAGAGCTGCTGAACACATACTGACAAAATATAGTGAATATAATTCTTCTATATTGAGAGTAATGCTTGCTAATCAAGTTGAGATGTCAGGGAAAAAATGACGCAGCTATTCTATCTCCAACTGGCACCTTCAGAAAAAAAAGGGAAATTATGAAAATCAAACAAACAAAAATTGTCCTCATCTGTTTGTTTCCTTTAACAATTGAAATGCAATTTTTCAACAATTATCATTAATTAAGTAGTTACTTATTTAAAAAAAAAAAGGTAAATTTACTGTGTAGGACAGCATAGCTGACAGTAGTACAGGTGGTAGGATGATAATCTTAATCATTCATAAACTGATCAGTCATTGACAGATGTAAATCACATGGATTAATTAATTACAGTGGCATCTGTAAAGATATGGGAGCAGTCAGTTCTTAAACTGGTGTCTTGGAAGCAGGAAAAATGGGCAAGCATAAGGATCTAAGTGACTCTGACAAGGACCAAACTGTGATGACTAGACAACTGGGTCAATGCATCTCCAAAATAGCAGGTCTTGTGGGGTGTTCTGGTGTGCACTAATGTGTACCTACCAAAAGATGTGCAAGAAAGGACAACCGGTGAACTGGCAACTGGTTCAAGGCCCACTGATGTGCAAGGATCCGTTGCTAACGCCTTTTGTGTCTGATACCTCATCACATCTTCAAAGGTCTTGTGGAGTTCATGCCTCAGTGGGTCAGAGCAGTTTTGACACTTGTGTAGGTGGGTTGTTTTACTGTCAGGGCTGATCTGTGATTGGTGTGTGATTTTATAATAGTAAAATTAGTGGCGGTGAAATCACTGTGGTCTAAGAGGAATGAATCATGACAGTATGTGCTGTTATAAAAATATAATCAACGACAGGGTGGTGTGATGCAAGCTGACATAAAGTAGAGTGACTGTTTTATGTAACAATATACCAAACAAGATGTTTTTATTTCCATTAGTTGAGTTAGCTAGTTAACTAACCAATAGGCTCTGTTTCCTGTAACTTATACTGTACTGCTTGAATGTTGGTTGAGTCAGATTGTTAGGCATAATAATAGAATTGTTTTTATATGAAAATACTGAGAACATCTATTTCCAATTTTTTTTTTATGTTTATTTCTTTTTCCGTTATCATGCTTTCTTGGTGAATGTTGAACACTATGCATGAGTCAGAAATGTATGTTGGATGTGAGGTGGGAGGAAACCAGAGAACCCAGAGGAAACCCACACAGTCACGAGAGAATACCGTCTGTCGCACAGACAGTAACCTGAGCTCAGGGTTGATCTGAGGAAGCTGTAGCTGCGAGGTGACGATGCTACCCACTGCACCATCATGGCGCACTTAATTTATCTTATTATTTTTATCATAGTATTTATTCACTCTGTGGTAATTGTGAATGACACACATGAATGACAATGATACACAGTGTGAAACTGCAGCATTATTACTACAGGGAAACTTGATTCAATTTCATGAGCCATCAACTACATATTCACTTTAAAGACATACCGTGGATGAGTTGTTTCCCCCCAGTGCCCTGTGCACACGCACACACACACACACACACACACACACACACACACACACACACACACAGAACACCATCTGGCCAGTGCTATTCAGATTACAGTACGTGATGTGTTTGCATGTGTGTATGTGGTGCCTCCTTCAGGGGGCTCTGCTTTATATCTCACTTGTATAGCAAGTACCTTCATTACGCCTGAACTACAAGGACAGAACTGAAACATACATGCGCACACATTGCCCCCTTCCCAAACCCGGGTCTGATACCTCTCCGACTGTTCCGCCCTGATCCCCTGCAATCGATAAGATTACCTCCTGAATTGCTTTCCCTTTTCATCACACCACTGCAGATCCTATTGTGCCGTGATGGGAAATTCTGCATGGGGCCGTGCTGGGAGATTTATTGAATCGGATGCACAATGCTAGCGATTGCTTATAGTTCACCTCAGGCCAGTCTGTTTTAACCAGATTCAACAAGAACTGAATGAACAACTCCCACAACACACACACACACACACACACACACATACACATAATCAGCTCGAAATTAGATGATACAATATACAATATATTTTCTCAGTGGGAAGCATATTTCAGTTCACATCTTTATGGAACTGAAGCTCATCTGTGTGAGCGCTGCTGAGAAGAGCTGTCTCAGCAAAAAGAGTCTGTCTCTGGACTTATCAGCTGATAGATAGATAGATAGATAGATAGATAGATAGATAGATAGATAGATAGATAGATAGATAGATAGATAGATAATCATGTTCATCAGCTCTAGGTGTGCTGGTTTAAGGAGGTAACTTGACATTTTTGTGGAGGCTTGTGGATTCAGAGGTGTAAATACTGATGGGCTAAATAATAAATCCACGTCATACCCGTCCTCTGTGGGTGCGGCTGCCCTGTGAGGTTCGTAACCTCATGTCGGATCTAACTAACGGCTTGGTTTGGTAGTTATCGAGCAGGTCCACCCTGTCCGACCCTTATTGTGCATTCTCCACACATCGGCCGCTCTTATGTAATCAGACACTGCAGAGCGCAGACTTTGCCTGGGCGGGGACAGAAAGTTGGACTGGAGCGAAGCCTCGCCCCCTCCGTTTCCCCACATCTCCTCCTCCATCACCCCCCACCCCCATCCATGCACCACTTCAGTCCATCTACACACCGTTTTCACCGTTTTGTCTGGTATCAACTTCATAATAATAATAATAATAATAATAATAATAATAATAATAATAATAAGAGGTGCTGGAAATGCTGGGTATACAGACCGCAGTAAAAACTAAACAGCATCATCAGAAAGGAAATAAATCACTACTGCAACATGGGAAAGGATGCTTACCTTGGGCAGAGGTGTACTGCGACAGGAGATGAGGAGGATGAGGAGGAGTTGAAACTTCACCGAATGCCGCAGGACACTCTTGAGTTACTCTGCTGAAAAGAAAGCTGAAATTTTCACACCACTTTGCTTTATCCTCCTTATATAAAAACAAATAAAATAGTCTCTCTTTTTTAGCAGAGTGTTGTTTTTGTCTTTCTTTCTTTTCTTAAGATCCTCCACGTTTACACACATTCACGCACACACTCCGGATAGCAGTGGCCTCACGGCGTTCAGTGTTGGGACCGGCGGATGCGCAGACACACACATTTTCATTCTCACACACCGCAATCGTCTCTCAGCATCGCAGCCTCCGGCGTTTCGCTGCTGTATTTCCCGGCAGCGCACTCTGATTGGCCGAAGAAAACTATCCTTCTCTCCGATTGGTCGAATTTTTTTCTCTTTTTTTGCCGCACGCGCTCCGGAGTGGCCCCACCCCTTTCCTCTCCTACAGTAGTTCATATATGCCTACTACATCAGTCAGTATGTAGGTTCCGTCCCAAACCGCACCACAATGTACTGAACTGTAGATCTGTCCTAAAGTGCGCCATTATTAAAGCGTACTACTCAGACACACTAATAAGGACGCTAGTATGCGGTTTTGTGGACTTATTGATGTAATATCAGACTCCAGCTGGAAGTGAGCAGTGTGTGTGTGTGTGTGTGTGTGTGTGTAGGAGGAGGAGGAGGAGGGGGGGGTGCTGCTGGGAGACTGGCCGCAGATTCCCTTGCTCAATCAGCATCCCATCGTGTGTGTGTGTGTGTGAGAGAGAGAGAGAGAGAGAGAGAGAGAGAGAAGGAGGGAGGGAGGGAGCTGGAGAAGCAGGAGAAGGTGTTTTTCAGTAGTTCTGCAGTACCTCTATCCCAGTCTGCCTGTTTTTTTTGTTGAGAGCAGCATGTAGGTAATGTGCTGTGTGTAAATTATTCACCACTGTTGTGAACTTAAAGGAACAAGCCTGTAGACTTCAAGGGTTTGCAGTCAGAAACTCCAAAATAACACCACCAATTGGCTTCATCAGCAACCTCATTACTCACTGTCAGCCTCTCTCTCTCTCTCTCTCTCTCTCTCTCTCTCTCTCTCTCTCTCACTACAGCACAGCCACTGCACCATAATGCGCTTTCTACTCGCTTTCATCAGCCACAGTACACACCAACATCTACAGTCTGCTCTCAGCATGTGGGTACAGTATATGTATCTGTTCAGGGCAATTGGGAATATAAGGAAAAAATCTCAGCAAGGGATGGGATATATATGTTTCTCTTAGTCTAAATGAAAAACCAGAGAATTTTTTTCTCAGCTTCCCTTTCTTCTGGTTTGCTGCATGGTGCCTCAGCGCTAATGAAATACACTTGATAAGCATCGGAAATCGAAGCTAGAAATTCCCTGGGATGCACTAATTAGAGCCTACGTCTGATACTAATACATATAAAATCTAAGGTTTGGTTTTAGACTATTAACACAACGGTTTTGTTAAGGCCATTTCAGTATTGGCGACTGATGGTATGACTTCTGTTGGGAAATCAATGCTCTAATAACATCTGGGATACAACATGTGTGCCTCTGTATGCCAGATAGACACATGAACCTAAAAGTGAGTCTGTAATTAGATTTATCAGAGACTGGGATGGCAGCAAAACCTTTTAGAGAGTAACAGACATCCAAATGGTGTTGTTCTGCTGCATCTGGAGAAATTGTTGGCACTACAGGATTTGGCTTTAGGCAGACATCTTGTAATTTAAAGGACAAATTCAAGCAGAATGTAATTTAAAAAAAAAAGCATTGTGAGCATCAAAATACTCAGATATAATTTTGGCAGTTATTTTTACTCCTGGGCTGAATGAATGTTCCTTATAAACAACGGAAAAGCCAACACACATCACCAACTCAGCACAGTGGATTGTTTTCCATGTACCGTGTGCAGTAAATGCTAAATGCATTTCTAAATCTCATGTTAAGCTGTTGAATCCTGTAGTTGCTCTCAGGTGTACATGCGATAGAGCAGAGTTTGTTTGCTCAGCTGGCTTGACACAACAGGAACGAATGACATGCTCCCTAAACCTGATCGGATCTATTTCATCCTTCCACAATAACCTAATTGATGCAAACAAAAACAAGAAGTTGAGCAGCTAATGGAATGACAATGAAAAGCCAGTCAGGGATGTTTGTCCTCACCAGTATTGCATGTTTAAGATCAGGATAGACTGCCTACTCCTGGGATGTTGTTACTATCCACAAATGGCTGGTGTCTGCAGGTTTCTATACCAAGAGCTTCCCTCATACAACCCATCAGCTGTTTGCAAACTGAAAACAGTTGATTCAGTGAAAGGTGATGTACTGCTGCTTGGCTGGAATTAAAACCTGCATCCACACTCGCACTTTGTGAAAGAAGTTAGACTTCTCTGGTCTACCATGTAATGAAGGCATTAACACACTTATTTAATATTTTTAGATTGTATGACAAATTAAGAATTAGCTGATCAACAAGATCATGTGTGATAGTGGCAGGGCAAACCTCAAACCATGCTAGTGTGATGGTTCTCCACAACTACTCCGATAGAAGCCATATTTACAATTATATTTACAAAACAGAAAAAACTATTAGAAAATACATAGTAAAATGCAACGTATACATGTAAAAGGATCGATAAGAAACAATGGTGTGTGAATGAGCAAAAAGGGAAACTGAGGTTAAAAAAGAAAGAAACAAAAGAAAACTGCTGATGATTAGAAAATAATGAATATATTGTATTGGTTAAAGAAGCCAAGAGGTCAAGACCAGCTGATGAAATGGTTCTCGGTTGGTAAAAATAGGACTTGAATGAGGGAAAACTAGATGTCAGGCAAAAACAATGGTAGTCAGGTGATAATGTGTGAAGAATAAGGAGGAGAAAGT
>JAOVVF010000017.1:8554507-8577734 GCA_028565595.1 Duopalatinus emarginatus | reverse complement strand
ATTGTAGTTCTGTGCTTGTCTAGTCTTTTTCCTTACAAAAATGTTTTTCAGATAGAAAAGTTTTTGGGTTTTTTTTTACCACATACATCAATCACTCCACATCTAATCATTAGTGCACACTATTCATGGACATTTAGAAAAGAACAGAAACCAGTTAATTTCATGATGTTAATACTCAGCATCACTGAAGCAGCTACCATGTCACTGAAATTCAAAACATAGGATTATGCCAAAACAAAAAGCCACTCATGGTAAATATTTAGTATGAGACATAATTATTTTTGTATATTACATCATACAATTTGGTCAAAAGTATGTAGACACCTGATATGTGGACCCTTATCAAACCCATATGTGTGCTGTGTTCCATAAACTTTGGCTACAAAATTGGGAGCGCACTATTGTATATTGCATTATAGTGTTTAAGTCCTGTTACTGTAACTAAGAGGCCCAGACCTGTTTCAGCTTGACAATGCCCCTGTGCAAGTCAGCTCCATGAAGACTAGGTTTGGCAAGGATGTTGTAGAAGAACTTAAGTGACCTCAACGCTGACCTCAACTTCAACCTCACTGTACATGTTTAGGATGAACAGGAACACCAACACTGTGCCAGGCTTCCTCACCTTACATCATTGCCTGACTTCACTAATTCTCATGTGACTGAATGAGCAAAAATCTCCACAGCCAGCAATCCAAAATCCAGTGGAAAGCCTTCCCAGAAGAGTGGAGGTTATAACAAAGGGAGGCTAAATCAGTAATGAGATGTACACCTGGTGCGATGTTCACGTATTCACAAACTTTCAGCCATGTAGTGTAGTAGGCCTATTGTATTGTGAGATTTGAGGTTTGAGGATTTGTTCTCATAAACTCTTGAATTTGTCTAATTACGTGTCATTGTAATTTGACACAGCAGAGGGCGCTGTAGTCCCAGTCAGATAGAGAAGGACCGGTACATCAGCTTCTTTACTCTAGATCAGTCGTTCCCAAGTTTAAGAATTCTGCAAGCCAATTTGAAATGTTCAAACTTTTAATCACAACTCTGATCAGTACACGAGACTAAGATTAATTATTTCCCTATATATATATATATATTCACACAATTCTGTGTAAATGCAGTGCAACATTGACTCAGAAAATGAAGTAAAACACATCATTTAAATGGCAGGGATAAATATTAATTAACAATTTTATTTAGATGTCAGCTCACTAAAACACATAATAACTTAAACAGTGGTCTGCTTTAGATATTCAATAGAGGTAGCCTATACATGTGAATTTAATTAATTTGACTTGGCTCAGTAAGGATTATGTGAGAAAAAGCTGAGGTACACACACTGATATTTGGGACTAGGTGGGGAAAATGTTACAGAATATATAGGTTGCTGCAATAAGCCTAATGTTGCTGATGTAACAGCAGTGCCACCTGCTGTGTGGTAAAAGACCGCCTGCAGCACATACTGTACACACAATAGAGGTTTTAGCTGCCGGAGGTAGCCTTAACCACATGGTAAATTTACCTCAGTAATAGTAACAATAGCCGAGTCACACAAGGTACACGATAAAGGGTTTGTAGTGAAACTAACCCGGAGTCAAAATAAAGCATGAAATATCAACATAGTACAATAGTAGAGCTGGGTGGGATAAACGAGGCTTAACATGACAGACTCTCGAACTAACCTCAACATCTCAAATTTGTGTGACTGCTGACTAAAACTGTCACTTCAACAAACATTCAGCTTCATTACTACAAGTGTAACTGAGTGCACTCGGTTAACTGTAAATGTATCTAGCTAACTTATTCTGACTGATCAACTTCGATTTTGTAACTGATGCAAAGACGGCTAAAATCAAAACAACCTTATTTGTAGTACAAAATAACATTTTACTCTAGTGTTATTTTTTATTTTATATTGTTGTGATGTCACTAGAGCCTATGGCCTTTTAATAAAGAGAGAATTCCCCATTATGACAGGCTGGACACACAAAAACTCTTCTTCTCTTTTACTTAAAATATGATTGTTAATACCAAATACCAGTATAAATTATGTCATATATTATGTAACAAAATAATAACATAAAAATGAAAGTAAATGTAAAAGTGTAAAATGTTATGTTTTGTCTATATTTTACTCACATTGAATTTGAATGAGCAGTGCATGGGACTTATCTCAGATAGCAGATGAGTCATTTGCCAGATCTGGCCCACATCCCGCAAAGAAATAAGTGATGACTACATCCAGAACTCAGCCAAAAAAAAATATGGCGGTCTACAGCTGGGCCAGTTTTGGACTAAAATGTCTTAAAATTTGACATGGGGACCTAAAGTCTGCATTCCATGGCATGCTAAAGCTAAAATGTGGCTGCTAAAGTTGGCCCACAATACACCTGCCATTGCCATAACTGGCCTAACTGGGATTGCAAGTAATATTTTAATAAATATTAAAACTTATCCTAATATAGCCAACCCCTTCATAGTCACCTTTTTGTAAACACAGAACACCTGGGTTTAATTTCTAGCAAGGTGGATAGAGTCCTTTCAGTTTGGTGTTCTCCCCATGTCTGCATAGGTTTTGTCTGGGAGCTCTGGTTTCCTCCCACAGTCTAAAGATGTTTGAAGGTACTAAATTGCCTCTAGGTGTGAATGAACTGGTTGCCCTTTGCTGCACTCTTTTGGCTCATACTGTAAACCTCTTGATGAAGGTTAAAAAAATAGGTAAAAAATAGGCCTTTATGCTTGTTAGGACTTTCAGAAATAAGTAATATGGCATGCTGTTTTACAGAAGTGGGAAAACAGTGAGTGAGTCCTGTGAATGCCAAACATCTTGTAACACTATGTCTGACTCTCTAGAAAGCTGTGATAATGGACGTCATGCATAGTGCCCTTTGCCATTGGCGTTAAGTACCAATGAAAGTTGTATGAGTGGCATCCATGTGCAGTGTAGCCCAGATACTCTACTTATTTCTGTCTGTGGCTTTGCTCAGTCCAAGGTTGTCTGTGTGTAGAACCTGACCAGCTGCTTATAGCCTAGTCTATGTTTGTTGCAAAGACTTCTGTGCTATGGTACATCTGATATGAAACTGCTATATACACCAATCAGCCACAACATTAAAACCATCACCCTAAATAACCAACAATATGGCTCTGACCCACTGAGGGATAAACTCCACAAGACCTCTGAAACTATGCTGGACCTTACCAACAGATCTTTCTGTTGATCTTGTAACCAGACAACATAGACTTCATGTCTTGGCTGCCCACAACATTTTCTCTGGTTCACTGGTTGTCCTTTCTTGGAGCACTATTGCTAGGTACTAACCTCTACATACCCACAAGAATACCCAAAACAACACCCCATAAGACCTGCTTCTTTGGAGATGCTTTGAGCCAGCGGTCTAGCTATCACAAGTTGGCCCTTGGCAAAGCCACTTAGATCTTTACACTTGCCCATTTTTCCTGCTTCCAACAAATCAACTTTCCAGTTAACACCCCACCACCACACATGACAATTGCTACTGTGAAAAGATAATCGATTTTTATTGACATCACCTTTCTATGGTTGCACAGTTTTAGTGTATCTGTGTATGTGCTGCATCTTTATTCTGTTTCACATTGAGGCCCTTAAGTCAGAAGAATCAGACCAGACACAACTTACTGCAGAAAATACACAGATTTATTTCAGGATGCTAATGTATCTATTGTAATATTAAACACATTAGGCAAATATGCAGCATTTCTGAGCCATTGAAACCTTCCTTTTAAAATGAAAATTGACTTGCCAGTGTCAACCATAAACCATTTCTTATCATAACAGCACTTCTTCTAGATTCATTAAAATCCATGTTAAATTTAAATAATTAATTTTAGTGAACTTTATACTAGACATGTAACTTCCTAAACTTCCCAAAGACACATAACCTGTGGCAGGCATAGTTTTTAAAACTGTTCATCAAATGGCCAGTCATAACGGGGTCATAATAACAAAATAATTACAGTGACAATGGTAACAATAGTAGTTTGATAATACTCACCATGATGGTTAAAATAATTTAATGACTGACTCCTGGATTATACACTTACGCAGCAATGGCAGATTTACTCTTTCTACAAATTTACCACCGTACCACAGTAATGATTAATGTAGATGAACACTGAGAGCAATGAGAACAATGAGAACAAACTGAAGCCATGAATTTATTTTTAACAAACACTGAAACGTTTCCCTTTTCCTGCAGATAATCCCTTTAACAGGCAAAAATGTGATCATTCTTAAACATAAGGACAGTGCCAGGTATCAGAAGATACATATATAAATAGAAACAAATAAACAGTTGTCTCAACCTCAGGCAGTCGATGATGTACCTATTTTCTTATGTTCCATAAGAAAAAGACGATAAATGTCCTTGGTAGTTTCTTTTATATGTACAGTTCATGTTTTTGTTTTTTTCCTTTTTTTGTGTCAGCAACCGGTGTCTTCAAAATCCTAAAAAAAGGAATGAAAACTTTATATTAGATCACATCTGAAAGCGAACCATCATATTATATGTGTGATGCTCTATAGACACAGTGAGCACAAACTTTTGGCTTTACCTTTTAAGCAAACTGTGATCCTGCTGTGTCTAATTGGGGACTGAAACAAATGGAGGCAGAAATATAAAACAAACAGGTGTAAACAACCTCTAGAGATAATGACGACAGCTGAAGCAACATAAACTTTCGTGGGTGTTACCTTCTATTGTTTCAAAAGCTCTAAATGAAATTACTTTTCAAAGCTATTTCATATACATTAGAATTATTACAGAATAACAGAATATTTTGTGAACATAACAAATAATTGTGATTCCTCCTTCACACAGAATGTTCATCAGGTTTATTAGTGTAAGAGCCGCCAGTGAGTGACTAACTGGGAGCTGGGTGCTGATTCAGGGAAATGTGATTTCCTTTCCCACTCTACACATATGGAGCCCCACCAGATTTAATTTACAGAGCAGTAGAACTTCAATCCTTACAGTGGCAGCGACTGCGCTATCTAAATTTAGTATCCACCATATAAGGGCAACACATGGGGGATGGGGTCAGGGAAGAGACAGTTGTCAAGACCCAAATAGATGTAAAGTACTCAGGACTCTAAATTGCTTTGCTGGAACTCCTCAGCCTGTTATGGCCAGGCGAATATTAGTCCCTTAAGGGTGCATCTTGAAATACCACTAATAAATGCCCACAGTGGAAGATAAATTGATCTGGATTCACTCTCACTTTTGGTGACAGTGACAAGAAGTAGAGTGTATATGATTATTTCTGTGAGATAATATTAAATAAAGACACAAAACATTGATCTGAACCACACTACAGACACTGACTGACATGAACATGGATTTTTACCTTATTTCTCAGGAATCACTGGTTCTAGAGGGAAAGAAAAACACATTCCATGTTAGGCTAAGTTCAAGTGAGTACAACTAGGCATGCTGTTATATAAAAATAGTCACTAGTACCACCTAAATTGAATTATTTTCCTATAACACCACATTCATAGCCGACAACACATTTCACTTATCTTATACTACCACATATTTTTTGATTGATCAGCAAATACCACATTGTTCTTTTTAACCCGTTTAGTGTTGCATGTTGTGGAACATTCACAAAGCAAGTTACTTCCTGTTAACTCATACACTATACTTATACATTCAGCTGTTCTCTCACCAGACACTCTTTTTTCACTTTCTGTTTTTAAGAATCAAATTAAAAAGATAATTGATTGTTACCATGAAACTAAATGAAACTGATTGTTACCATGAAACTAAATGTTCAAAGCATAGCTCTGTCCTGAAGACTTTCTCATGCCTGAAAGCATTCTGACTGTTACTCAGGTCTCCTTTCATTAATGTTATAAAAACTTCTACCTTATCCTACCTTTATACTTTTTAATATCAATTCACATTTCTTTTTTTTTTATAAGCCTGGGATTTAAATTAGAAATACTGGCAGATCCAGGCTGTTCAAATTCAAGACATCACTGAAGTATTAACTGCTATTAAACGCCCATATTATATCACTTAACCTAATAACTTATATTAGTTTATTGTATATTACTTCACTTTATACAGATCACCAAATCTGTATAATTCTTTATTTGTTTACTGCAAAAATAACTATTAGTGAGTGTGGTCCCTATTTGATTTGACAGCTGTAGACATTTATTAACCTCAGACACTATTCTAATACCTACTGCAAAAACAAGCCATACGTTGTTTATTAACACCTGTTACCCTTATTATCCCTTGTTTGACTTACGTTTGACCTCCAGCTTGCAGGAGACAGCCGCCTCACCATGTTCATTGATGGCTTTGCATGTGTATACACCGCCATCGAAGTTACCGGGCTTGCGGATCTCCAGAGAGCAGATGCCCTGGTTGTTTATCTGCCTGTACTTGGGGTCATCACCGATAATCATCTGGTTCTTCATCCACTGAATCTTGGGCTGCAGAGAAAGTAAAGGAAAATGAAGAGGATAATAAGTGAATGGGTCTATACTCCTTACAAAGATACAATGTTTCACAGTTATGTCTTGATTCTATAAGGTGTCATTATTTGTTGAGAGCTTGTTGAAGAAATGAATTAAAGTCACATGGTTCCAAGAGTACTACTATATATTCCTGCTATACTTACTTGTAAGAAGACTAGGGTGTTAAATAGCATGATGACCATCAGGGGCTTCTCTTGGCTACAAGCAACAATTTCACTCATGTAGTTCACAAGTGTGAATTTATTCTACTTCATTTCTATCCCAGGAGCTTTTGACTAAGAAGACCTGGCTGCCAGCTTCCAGTAGCCAGTCAAATTTAACATTTACTACCTGTTTACTGCTGCCAGTATAACACATGATTATTAACACAAATATCTATAATTGTCAACTTTTTGCCTATGTTTAATTTACTTCTAGCCAACCCTCTTGCGCAAGCCATTCTATATTCTATGTCTACTTCTAGACTAATCTGAATTAAAGCAATAAGGTTGATGAATGCATGTCAACATGCCTTAGGGGATCCTCTGACAGAGCACAGCAACTTGGTGGAGTAGCCCACAGTGGTGCAGCGGTCTGGCATGTTGGTGGTGAACTTGGGGGCCTCTGTAAAGTCATGTTCCTTGTAGTCTGGTGGTTTATAGTTAATACCTGATCGCAAATAACATAAGAGTTAGACAAATACTGTGACCCTACAATTGCACACTATTCCACTGAAAAAACATTGGATGGTTATGTGTAATTTTTGCCTATAAGTGTCCTAGCTTCTTCTACTAAATACACATTATAATGAAGAATTTAGTTGTACCTGTTTTCTGGATGGTGGCAATGTTCTTAGTAACAGCGGCTGCCTCACTGATTCCACACTTGTTCTCAGAGAAAACCCTGAAAGAATAAGTATTTCCCATGATCAGGTCTGAGATGGTGGCATTCAGCCTGTGATAATGTTCCAGCACCGTGAACCAGTCCTGTGATGAGGAAACAGAAACACTGAATTAGTACAAAATATTGATAAGCATCATATAAGCCAAGCCAAAATGATGGTCAGTAATGCATTTCAATAAGCAAAATGACCAGTGACATTCTGATTTCATTCTCAGTAACTTATTAGATAAATGTGTATTTTGTATTTTCTAATACAAAAATCTGGTGTAAAGCTGGAGTAGTAGAAAAGAACTATTATATACATCTGGGCATGTAAACTGCACTGTCCAAACACTGTTAATTTTCTATACATAACAAAACAAGCTATTGCCCAGACAAATCAGTAAATCCTTTAGATTGTATTGATCATAATATCCTTACTCCAGTCTTTTTGTCAGCCTTCTGCACAGTGTATCCAGTGATGGTTGTGTTTCCATTGTCCTTCGGCTCGGTCCATTCCAAGGCAACATTGAACCCCCAGGTGTCCACAATCTTTACACTTGCTGGTGGACCTGGCATTTCTGTGAAACAACAAGACACCTTAGCTTAACCAGATGTTAACAAAAGACTAACATTCTGCTTAAAGACTTAATATGGCATCATACGTTTTGCTGAAACATTTACAGTTTTGTAAATAGTGGGCTAACCCACTAATATTAGGGTTAACCTTAGGGATAAGTGTGGACTTAGCTTTTGCCAACAACATAATCAACCCCTTTAAATAGCTCCTAGGTCTATGAATCTCAGAAGGAAATAAACTGTAGGAAGTTTACTGGTGTTAAAATTGTGATTATGATGCTAACCACAAACTCTAGGCTCACCAATAATCTGCAGAGTGATCTGGGCTTTGTCTTCAAAGCTGTCCACTTTAACACACATCTCGTAGACACCGGAGTCGGCTCTCTCAGATGCACGGATGAAAAAGATGCTGTCCCTTTCACTGTTGCGGACGTTTACTCTCTTGGTATCGAGGGGCTGTCCATCCTTTGTCCAGGTGATAGCAGGCTGGGGTTTGCCCTGGAAATGAGAAAACCACCCTGAATTTAATGTTCAATTGGTAAAGGCTGCAAGGAACCACTACAAAGCTCATACTGTATTTCTGAGCTTGTTATTGTACAAAAATTTTGTGAGGTTTCAAGTTCACATACAGTGAATGGGATGACAAGGTTGACTTTCTCTCCAACGTTCACCACATAGCGCTGCCTCAGGAAACGTGGCAGGCGAATCTTGGGGCGATCTATAGAGGATAAGAACCAAAATTGCAGATACATTCATTCATTTTACTTCTGTAACACTTCAGTCTGGTCAGGGTTGCAATCGATCCAACACTAGGTTCGAGACAGGAATACACCCTGCATGGAACACCAGTCCATTACAGGGCCCAATTCTCACGCAAACACACATTTACAGTCAAACTATTAGACAAAAATAGAGAACTCAGAGGAAATCCATATAAACATTAAGAGAACATGCAAAACTCAGACAGTTATCCAAGTCCACCAATGTAATGCTACAAGACAACTATATATCCTATGTATTAATTTAATTTGTGCTTTTTATTTATCGTCCATTTGTTGTTACTTCATCAAAGGTGATATTCTACAAATGTAGTGCACATGCAATTCAGACCACTATGCCTGTTTTTAACCTTTACCTTTAAGTGCATGGCCTTCAAAGTTAAAATTAGACCGCTAACCTTTTTGAGCTTTAAGAGCATCTCATGTTAATTGGCGTAAATCCGTCTGAAATTGTTCCTGAATTTTTTTAATGGTTTGCATATTTTTTTAAAAAGCTGAAAAATTAAGTCACTAAAATCAGAATAAACTTCACAATAAAATGCTCAAGATAACATGAGTCATGTTGTCTGCCAAACTAATCACTAACTTATCTGAAAACTGTAGTGCAAATCTACTTTGGGCTGTTGGACATGCTGACCACAGGCCTGTTCATCTCATCACAGCTGTAAATAGGCCAGTCTGACACATCCTACCCTCTTATGATGTATGATGGGGAGCTTGGGTTACATTGTGTAACACCATGCTCCAGGAGCAAACATAGGTGGGAAAACGGGATCAGTTATTTCACAAAATTATTTCATGGATCAAGGCAAACAGACTCCACTGATATTGTAGTTTTTAAGGCTTAGCATTGTGTACATGTCATCTCAGCAGGGGCAGTTATTTTATCTTTGCACTTAGAGTGCCAACAACACCACACATGCAGCCATAAAGTCTTGAGGTAAACTAATATGTGCCAGTTCACTGGTGTTTGTTGCCAAATTGCTACCAGCAAGTATCTGTACACAGGCATCTGTAATTAAATTAAGCATTAAAAAATTCATAAAACACTAAAGGGTTGTGGCTTTTTCTGTGGTTTGCCTATTTCCAAAACTATGGCCGGTTTCCAGACAGTGTCTGGAACACAGTGTTTCTAGCAAGTGCTACCCCGAGATGCCCTCCATCATGCCAAAGTGTGAGAACACATGGGAATGTCACCCACCCCCATGCATGAACTGTTCACATTTGTCACCATCGCTCTTGGGGTAAGTAGTTTGACACCGCTCCAGAATGCAGCCTGTCCAAGCCATGTAAAACCTTTCACATTTAATCCGTGTTAATGAAAAGCACTTCCCAGCTATTTTCTCATGATTTGTGACTTAGATTGTCATACTCATTTGTAGAGACAATTCATAAGATGCCTATCCCCATTGTGCCATCAGTCCCAGGAGCGAACATGCCACTGTACGTCCCTCCATGTGCGTAGAGAAAGTGCGTAGATTGGAATCAGGTTACACTGCAGTTTAGCTCAACTTTCTGTTCTGCATGTATGCCCTCTTTCATTAGGTTAATTTAGACACATGGTCAATCCAATCATACATTACTGCATATTATTCTCCTGAGTTAGTGTTCTGAAGTCTGGGACTGTAATGTATGTACATGCAGATATTCCTCTGGCACTGAACTGGATTCTGGTGGTGTTCAAGCAACATACTGTGATTAACAACAAAGTTGATGTATTCGAATTTGTAAGACGACCCAGAGTTGTCAGTGAGCCTGAGCCAAGCATGTAAGCAAGATGTACCTGTGCACCAGGGGGTTTTCACTGTACTGCAGCTAGGATCTTTAACTGTACTTTAACTCCCCTCAACACAAAATTATCAACATGATTTAATGATTCAAATATCAGGCTCATTACTAAAATGTACCTGGTATCTTTTTAAAACTCTAAATGTCTATTTATATGTTGACTTAATTATTTATTAACATACAGTACTAGCTAGTAACTCTAAGACCTCAATATAACAACATTGGTAATGGATGGTGGGTTTTGATATACAATACTGCAATAGTGCTAAGGTTTGCTTCAGGGGTGTCACATTATGAATACTGGTTTACATGAAGAGTTCAAAGTTTCCTGCATGCTTTCGCCAACACTAAAGGACATATGAAAGGCAGGCAAGCCCTTTACCCAGTACACATCTTTTGAAAAGCCTATGTACAGAACACTTATGCAACATACAGAAAAATATCTAGCACATCTCAACTCAACTTTCCTTCCAAAGGTATAAATTCTTGGCCAGGAATCCTGCACTTACCAACAACTTCTCTGACCAGGACAGCGTCAGGCAGAGTGGCAGGGGCGCTGCGACCACCAGCATTCACAGCTACCACCCTGATGTTAATACGGTCACCAGTGGTCTGGTTCTTAATGACATAACGGCAGGAAACGGTGAGCTCGTCATTAGCAGCCTTCCAGTCACCAGCTTAAAGAAACACAAGAAAAAAGCAGATCAATTAATCTGTAAGAAAATGTGAGGAGGTATGAATAAGAATACAGACTGTTATTTCAGACCCAGTGCATGATGAGCTCTGGGCAGAACTGACCAGGAAACACTTATTTATTGAGATTTAAGAGCAGTTTTGAGGAAGACAGACCTTGGATATATAAGTAACCTCAGAATTTGTCATTGGATTTGGTGCGAAGCAATCTAAATTACTATAGCAATTTCTTGCAGGTTATACATGCCTCTTCAAGATTTCATGATGCTTGGCCTTAGCTTGATTTTATGAATTGTACTACAGAACATATGTTTTCACCAATGATTAAAACCACTATATGGTTTCACCAATGATTAAAAAGATATATTTTTAAATAATATTAAATATTATTTACAGAATTAATACTCTGCTATGTCCTTCACTGTTTTGCTTGTTATTCACCATTATTGGCAACACTGAGAAGATATATGCATATAAATGCAAATAAATTTAGTGAAAAAATGGTATATTTTATATTTATTATTTTTAGCCTTTCCACCAGCTTTAAAAACTGAAACCTGTTTCTGACGTTACCAAGACAGTGCTAATGCTAGAAATGCCTCACTCCTTATAGGGCAATGAGATAGGTGTGGGTATAAATCTACTGGTGACACTTTGGGGACAGGTGCAACTGAGACGTCTGACCAGCCACCGAATCTGTATGCTAATTTCTCTTCACTGCAGTTCAGGAAGGAGTGGTTGTACGTGGTGCTGTAAATGATTGGCAAAGTCTCTTTCTTGTTTCTTTAAAATATGCTAATAATGTTGTGGACTGCAAATGTAAAAGGTGACTTACACATTAGTCATTATCCAAAACATCAATCCGGATTTAATAGCACGTTTTATACTTTGGGCTTGATCGGTTATGTCTTGTTTACAGACCTTCCCACAGTGTAAAAGGCTTTCAGAAACATACAGAGACTTACTTCCTTCCTTGCAGCATTCCACTGTATATCCGTTCAAGCCAACAGTCCCAATGTTAGCGGGAGGTCTCCACTGGATAGTGACAGAAACATCATTGACGTCCTCTACAGTCAGCTCCAGAGGCTCACTGGTGGGCTCTGGGAGAACAAGCACAGTTTAAAATTACAAAGCTTGTTCATTTATTCATTGGCATTCACTACCTGTTCTTGGTCAGCCTATCCCAGGAACACTAAAAGTGAAGCAGAAAATATACCAAGGATGGGACCACACACATACTCACACACACGCACTTGTTCACACATTCATTCACACCTTGGGGCAATTAAGTGGAGCCAATCCACAGTAAAAATTGCACGTAAGGCCCACAGTAGTGAATAATGAGGTGGAGAAGCAAAAGCACATGATTTACCTGCAGGAGGAGGGGGTGTAGGAGCTTTGATCTCCTCAGCTGGTGGAGCTTCAGCAGCAGGGGCTGTTGTTACATAAGCAAGGCTTTATTAGAAGCAGCAGATAGCAAGCTGAATTTCTTTTAGAACGAGGCAGTGCATGAGTTCTTAAAGACGTCTCAAACAGTGTACATTTCTATTGTAGACCAGCTCCCAGCACATGTAATCAGAATTTGGGGATAGGAACTTGCAGATATTAAACGGAGTAAATATGTGTCAGTTGATTTTCATGGTCTGTAATATGTCCAGCATATAGCATAGTCTGGTTGGTAATATCCCTATTCCAACATTCCTAACAATTATATAACTGATGAATTAAATCAGGTATGTTTGAGCACAGAATGCACCAAACATTTATGCACCTTTACTAACTCTCAGCAAACCCTCAGTACAAAAAGACCTAGTACTCTAAATTTGACACATTTGCTATTTGAGGTGTAATTTGTTATCTTCATACACAGTGTGAAAGCACAGTGCTAATATAGCATGTTACCATCAGCAGGAGCCTCTTCTTGAGCGGGTGCAGCGCCTTCCTGGCCAGGGGCAGCATCAGCTGATTATAGACATTAAAGCGTTAGTTAAAAAAAGTATGAAGCAAAGGAGTGCTTTTAAATGCTGGACAGGTGGCAACAATGATAAAAGCCTATAACGCAGTGTTTCTCAATCCAGTCTTTATGAGCTGCTAACACACCTGAATTGAATTGAATACTTGGTACTGAATACTTGGTACTTGTATACTGGATAGCAGCAATGGAACAAAAATAGTGGACTAACTGTAATCTCATAAAAACTGGACTGTGAAACATGAGCCTTGGCCAGGTGTTATGAACTCCAGTCCTGAGGATAGTCATCTATCCCATCATGAAATGGACGAGACATGATGGAAATAGAAAACCTGTAGGCCAGCAGCTCCCCAGGACTGGAGCTGAGAACATTTGGCCTGAATTCCGCAAAGGAAAAAAATGAGAGTTTGTCAGCAGCAGCTTATTGTTAAATATGATATACTGCTTTATGCAATAAGAGCCAGCATTAAAAGCTTTGAACTTCTAGCATAAGTGCATAACGCAAAATATATTGCACATAAATAAAAAAAAACACACACCTACACTGAATTGAGGACTTACTAAACAGGAAATTGCAAACAACACTTTAAACAGGAATTTGGAAGCAAATATCCTGATATTGTTAATCTTAGTAGTGTATCTCATTTTAATAGTAGATACACACAAGAAAACAACGTTAAACAAATCAAATCTAGTTAATTAAATGAGTGTGTTAAACAGCTTAATAAAAAGAATTAGTCAATTGTAATATTATACTGTTTGAAGTACAGAGATGTACAGTATTGTACTTAAGTGGAAGGAGGGTATTTATGGCACAGATACACTCGAGGCTGACAATCTAATCAGGGTTTAGGTTTACACCTAGACTTCACTGAAGTGTCAGAACCCCCAGGGCCAAATTAAGACTTGGAGCACTGAACGAATACTTACAATGTCTCATTTATGATGGGACAAAAGTGCCCTTGTAGTTAAATAATTCTACTGTTGTATAGATATATAAGTATGGATTGTGAACTGCATTCTTCTGAATAAAACTAAAACTTTATCCTAACAGGAGAACAATATCGGCAATACTGACAGCATCAGTTCCAGATTCCAGCCAAGTAAAGCTGAGCCCTGAAACATTCCAGCATGAGCGGTCAGCTGTTTTCTGCTAGCTGAAGATGCCGAATATGTCCAGCGCGAGGTCGATAATTCCTCTCAGAGCTTCTCAAAGCCGGGTAAATATAGCAAAACGGGCATCTTGTTTCTCAAAGATAAGATTTATATACTATGCAGAGATGTTTAAAGAGATTCCAACCAACAGCTGTGGATCTGTTAGTTGAGGTTTTTATGCCATATACACTAAACCTCCTGAATAGATTATAATGGCAGTGAAGTCTCCTTGGCTGGTTAGTGCTTTACAGCATGCTCAGAGAGGACTAGACTGGGCTCAAAGAGGACGACACTTTTTACATTAAAGTTATTAAAATACAAAAAGGAGGTTGTGTTTTTTTTTTGAGCCAGGGGAAACGTGTATATGGTTGTTGGTTTCAGGACCCTAAACAGTACCGTCTTTGGGAACCTCCGCTGGTGGAGCCTCGGCTGGAGCTTGTTCAACGGCTGCAGGGGCCTCGGCGGGTGGGGCTTCCGCCGGAGGGGCCTCGGCAGGTGGAGCTTCAGCTGGAGGTGCCTCGGCGGGTGGAGCTTCAGCCGGCGGTGCAGGTTCTGGTGTAGGTTCGGGCTTCGGCGGTGGTGCCTCCTTCTTCACCGCCTTGACCCCTTTCTTAATGGGTGCTGGCTTGGCCGGCATGGTCGTCCGCAGTATAGATCCCTCTCGCTAACTTGACACTTGCGACTGCGTCTCAGAAGGGCTGGTGGCCTTTTATATATATATATATACACAGCACGCGCGTGCGACTACAAGACTCCGCCCACTGCCAAAGCTTTTTACGTACTGGAGTAATAAGGGGCGTGTAGAGAGTTGCACGTGCATGGAGCAAAGCGCAGTGGTGAACCCGGAAACAGGAAACATTTCACTAATAAAAACACGTGATACCGTGTATAATATATACAGTTCTGTAATAACAAGGGGGAAATGAGCTATGTAAGGATAAACAGTTAATCATAACTACATTTTAATAAGTTTAATTAGGCTTATTTATGCTAAAATAATGTTTAATTATATAAAAGAATAATGTTTCTTTAATATTTAGCCTACATTATAAAAGTAAAAGAAGTATTCTGCTGTAGTGACTTGATAAAACACAGCACAAATGAAAGGTAAAGAACATGGTGTGGTTTTATTATGGCAGATGAATAAGGTTGGACTTGTGGTTATGCAGAGACCTCTGAAAGCATGCCGGTTCCCCAGGGGTTTACAGGGCCACTCCAAAACAAACTGTTTCTCCTTTACAAACCACATATCTCTACTAGCTTTTCTAATCCTAAAACGATTGTTGTCGCAAATGACTTGGCTATTTACAATGTATACAATTATGACATTATGTACACGAATGAAAATTAATCAGTTTAAACAATTATCTGGGGAAAAATTACAAACAAGGCGGCTATATCCTATTATAATGGCCGAACATTAGGTAGACCATTTCCAAAGTCTTTCACACAAAGGTGACATGCTTTTACAACATTTAGAAACCCATTGCACATCTATTGCACATTGCAAGTTACATTAGATACCATACCTTTGATAGTAGACTATTTGAATTTTGAATCAATAACAAGCATTGCATGGAATCTATGGACTGTTCAACAACTTGTGACCTGGGGCTAGTCATCATAGCCCACTGTTTCGAGTTTGTAAAACAAACTCACACCCTAATACGCCAATTTAGCAGATCTGAAACATCTGAAAGTTCATCTGTAGTATAGCTTTGGCCCAAACAGGAAAATCTAAGTTTCTTTTGTTTCTTTGCATCCAATTCAATTACATGGCACAAATGTAATGCTCTCAACAGTGTCCACAGTTTATGTGGTGGTCCAGCTTGGGTGTACAGCAGCTGAGAACATTAAGTGGGGCTGAGAGAGAGAGCAAATTATATATATTATATATATATTTATATAAAAACAACAAATACAAAACATAAAAACAGCGTTTATATCATCCTCCCTCTTGGCCAGTCAAAGTCAACAGTAAGTTGTTGAATAGTCCTCTTAGGGAGACACAGCACAACACAACACAGCCATCACAGTTACAGGCACATGAACCAGAGACATGATGCAGACAGAGCACAATGGCGTCTGTAACCAACATCCTATTTCATACAGGGGCATACATGAGGCACAGGTATAACTGAAAATCCTTTCTCATCTGTTGCATCAAAGAATTACAAAACACATGAAAAAAAGAGATAAAATTTTGCCCCTTGGATTAAGCCATGTTTTTGCAGTTATATTTAAATTTTATGGTAAATTACCAACAATACTGTTACATTATTAGGACCAATCTATCCTCATTACATTCAAAATGAAATAGAATAGCAAATGGAGCTGAAAGTCTTCCAATCTCTTTTTTTTTTTTTAGGAAAGAAAGCCACAGCATGGGCTTGGCAAATAAAGCCTTGACAAGCTGACCTAAGTCTTAAGGGATGTAATTAAATGGAAATCTTCCATAGTGGGTTGGGAATAGCAGCGCAAAGAAAGTTCAGAAATAGACAATCTTACTGTATGTGTATATAAGTAATACCTATCTAAAGAAATTTGTGGCACTTTTTACTGATCTAGATAACAAACCCTATATGACCATTTTAAGACCCTTTTTTCCTTTTCTGTCAGTGACATATTTACATTGATGAACCATGACAGAATACAGTGTTTAAGGCAAAAATAAAAGATGAAGAATGAAGAAACCATCAGGAATTATGCAAATTTTACAACTGATCCAGTCAAATCAGTTTTGCCTGTAAACATGCGTATATTGATATGCTTTATGCTTTCTGGTAACGTTTAGAAAAATTACTGGTCCACCACTGCTTATTTTGAGCAATTGCGCATCCTCTAGTTTATGCAGTACATTTCTAGCCAAGCTTGTCAAAGTTCATGCCTCATATTTTTACTACATGGCCTAATGTGGAATCTTCTGATAAAGCAGCACGCAACTTCACCTTTGATTTCATTACCAGAAAAATACTGTTATGATATGCTAATGATAAGTTTTGACGAAGAAGAATGTTAAGACCACGCCCATCTGAAGTAAAAAGGAGTGCATAAAGAGGCAGATAAAGTTATGAATAGTCAGTGTCCGGTAGTTACTTCATGAAGATGCCATTGTAAGCAATGAGACCATAAGGCTATTTTACTGAGATAAAGCACCTAGACTGTTAATATAAGACCACTGCATGGGAAAATAGTTTTCCTAGAGGTGGGTGATGTCTGATAGCACCAAACAAACCGAAACAAAATCCTAAGCTTTTCTAGAGTTCACTTTTAACAGCTCTTTATGCACATCTGCAGGGGCAGTTTCTCTCCTACTCCGAACACATGGCTGGTACTGAGCAGGTCTGAACACTTGAGTATTTGGTTTTTGCATTTTGAGATATTACGCACCATATGCTACAAGAGAGCCTATTAACCGAGAGTACAGAAATATTAATAGCAATATTAAATAGTCATATCTGAATGCCTGAGATTACCCACCCCCTGAGCTGCAATTAATTTCAAAGCCAAATAACATCTAACTACAGTACTGTTACATAAAAAGAATACAGAAAAGTTACGCTGATTAGAGAGCCCACAGAAATAGCATTCAGCTACTGCACTCTGTATGAAAGCTCACTATACTCCTTGCTATGGATGTTCGAAGTGCTGTTGCTGACTTCTCCAACATTGCCAGTAGTATGGCAATGTAGATTTTGAGATGAACACTGCCCCCTACAGGGGACAGGATGGCACAATTTGCAGGACTTTGCCTTTTTATGGCATTCTTGTTTGCCGAAATTATATTCTGGCAAAAAAAGAAGAAAGTAAAAAATTCAAGGTGTTTTTGATGTTCAAAGCAATCGCTTACAGTTTAAATGTTGGGTAGATACTTCTGAAATGTATGGCCATGCAGACTTGCTTGATCAGCAGCAACGCTACTGCACAATCTTCACTGCAAAAGTCTGCATGTAGAGATGGTGCTCAATTGGATGTGCTGTTTTCCTCTAATCAGAAGGTGTGAGATGAATGCAACTGAGCATGCTAGCAATAAGCAGTTAATACCTGCTTACTTGAGTTGTATTATGGGCAGCAGTGGAACAGTAAATGCTCATGGAAAGAAAAACATACACTGAAGATGCCATATGTAAACTGTATAGTGTATATGATCTGCAGGTACAAGCATTATATATTTCTGTTCGTAACAAAAGTACCTATTTGCTTGTGACTAAAAGTATCTATTGGCTTTTATGACACGTTTTATAACAAATATTCTTGCAATGTACATACATTATTATATAAACAGGAAAGCAAAACGAGGTGAGCCAACCAAAAATAACTGACTTGTGTTCTCTGTTAGAACAATACAGACATTTTTAGTAATTTATGACATGAACATATATTTCAGGAGTTTGCATTTAGACTAAGTTTTATCAGAACCACTGGAGAGATGAAAGAGATCCTAAGGCTCAGTATATATTTGTGTTCATAGCGTGGGCAGTTTGGGGTCTGCCTCTTTTTCTGGTGATTCAATATAATTGGCTGACTCCTGCAGTTTTAGCAGCATTGCCATCTGTAATAAAAAATAAGAAAGGAGAGAAAGATTAGAATGGTGCCTCAGACATAACAGCACGGCAGTACTGTGTTTAGGTAACGGAAGTGGCTCACTGAGCATCTAAATGAAGGTGCATCAGTATTTTGAACAGCATCTACTTTATGTAATGGTGTTCGTTATGTAGTCTATCTATGCATTCATTAAAACTGTCACAGTAAGCTATGTCATATTCCATTTGTGCAGTTCCAATAAAAATTTACACCTGCTGTCTAAACATATACTTTACTCAAACTGTTTTGTTTTTACAACATGTAACTAACCAGTGGGTCCGACTCCATAGAGCTGGGAGGGGTTTCTTTATGGGGCCGCTCATCTCCAGCTTGGCTAGGACTGGCTGGCCCCGTGCTGGGTGGAGGCAGATGGAAGAGTTTGGCCTGGTCTTGCTGGGCAGAGGGCCAAGGGAGTGAATCCCGCACCCACTCCACTGGGTCCTCCCACACTGCCTTCTGACCATGTGCCTGTGCCAGGAGAAAACTCTGATTACATATGTATATAATGACTAATGTATAGAAGAAAGATTGGCATTTTGATTAGCTAAAACAACCCAAAGCCTCAAATAGCTCTTAACAACAAGCAATGTTAGATTTCAGACATTTCATAATTCCATATGTTGTGCTAAAATCTGTGATCATGTGCAATGTCTTTGTATGTATAATATCAACGTGCAAAGTCACTTCTTGCTGCATAAAAAAATTAAAATGATGCTGTTTTAAAGCCTACAGGACAGTCTGCAAGATAAGACTGACTTACCTTAATACCATCTTTGGCTCCCTCTTGCAGGTAAGGAATGATTGAGTGGTTCCACAGGTCAATGAACCAACAGCGAAACTCCTCAACTGTCACTGGACAGGACAGGAAAAAGCACGGCCCTACAGCCCATACACAAGGACAGAATAACATGTATGTATAATCAAAATAATTTATAGTTTAATAATAAATAGTTAACATGGTATTGTGTAGTAGAATGTCTAACGTTACTGTGTAAAATGGGACAAGAAATGTCAGGTTTGGAATTCATTGTCATTAGGTCAATGGATTAAACTACTAGTCTGTTAGCAACAGGTTTCTAGGATGGAAAAATAAATCTGAATTATAAATTAGTAATGACTGGCCTGATTATTTTTCCTATTGATGAGTAAAATTGATTTGTAATCACTAAACATCTTACCAATGAGGAAGTCAGAGGTGCTGTGCTTTTCCAGGAAAGTGTGGAGGTGGTACCAGAGCTTCGGTACCCAATCTAGCACTCGCAGGAGTTCCTCATTATTCAAGTTTCTGGGGTCCTCTGCTTCCATTAACTTTCTGTGCAGGTAGCGCACTAAAAAGCCATTGGCTGGCTCCACATTATTGGAGAACATAACCATCCTTCAAAGTCAAAGTGAACAAAAACATTAGTGGATGACATTGACAGAAATGCTGCCCTGGCTAATCATGAACAAAAGCAGAATGATGAAGCAGTGTTTACAACTTCTTTCTCACTAGGTTAATTTATTAATAGCACCATTATTCTTTCTGATGGATAACCACCTTAGGTTTGTTATCAGGATTCACACTGACTAAATCTGAATAGTGTTCTTGGAGTTTCAATTCTTTTCCTTTTCTTTCTACAATTTAATTAGACATGATGTTGACACCCACCTGAAGCTAAGGTGCAGACTGTGGTTGGGGGTCATCTTCACTGGTTGATTTGTGGTCCCTATAATATATGGACTAAGAAATGTATACATGTTAATAAACCTTGTTTTTTTTTTTAAAAAAAGGGAAAAAGTGAAGGTAAAATAACTACAGCATTCACTCACCATTTGTGATATTTACACGTTAAAGCACCATTAACTAATTCACTGATGGATGCAGCATCATGCACATCATCAAGCACCACAACCAGTGGGATTTCAGATGTACTAGTCTCCCGGTCAATCTGATTTGCCAGATTAGACAGATAAAGTTGGAGATCCTAGAAAGAATTCAAACAAAAGGGGGGCTGAGTCAAAGGAAAGTGTGACACAAATGATAGAACATTTTCTGTAGCATTTGAAGTTTCAGGATCACAAATGTAAATGGATCTCTCCACCACATGACACAGATTTATTAGGGCGATGCACTGCACTCTGTATCTGTGTCATTTAATACATTTATAAACAGCCATAAACAATCATACCCTCTATTATTTACCCATGGCCAGTGTTAAACATGATATACAAATGATATTAAAATGATACTTTACTGCCATTGTAATAAACACCTTTGGGATTCAGACCTCAGTCTAACTGATCAGTGCAGTTTACCTTGCAGGTTTGACGGTGCATGTTGAAGGAGACTGCGATACCAGGGGTGATCTCTCGGGCACTGCGCTCCACCAGGTACTCAGCGAGGCGGGAGGAGAGGTAAGTCTTCCCCGTGCCGCTGGGCCCTGACAGGATTAAGCGCCGGTGCTTCAGCAGCAGGCTAATGTAGTGCTGTATCATAGGCTTCGGTATAAGAGTCTCAAACACCACATTGTCGACACACTTCTCCTTCAGACCTGCATAGGTACAGTGGAGACAGAGATGTGCTGTATAATGGGATTTGGAAATGTTATATTTAAAGGGGTAACTGAGGAAACTAATTAGAGCAGGCTGGTAAATTAAAATTGTGTAATTAATTGGTTTCAGTGGTGACAAGAAGGAAATTTCCCTAAACCTTTAACACCTCAGGAAAATAAAACTCTTTCATTTTAAAGCACAATAATAATGAGAAACAGGTGATGCCGACAGCTGAGGGTCCTCAGAGTGAGTGAACAAGTTTACCCATCTGATGTTTACCTCAGTAGTGGCCTCACAAGGTCTCTATAAACTGCCATGGGTGCAGTCTGCTCTGAAAATAACCTCCAATTTAACTTTAGAGTGTATCACTGACATGACCAAGGGTCAAATGTCTCTTCCACAGTAGTTGAGAGATTAAAAAGAAACGTTGCAGCCAGACAGGACCTCCTCTGATTGTCTGGGAAAACTGCACAGTTATGATCCCCCCCACCACCCAAAAAATAAATAAAAAAATAAATTGTCAGCATTCTTTTCTGGTGAAGATCCACACAAGCTTCCTTTCCTCAAGCAGCTCATCATGGTCAATGCAAGAAATGAAAAATACTCTAACAAACAAAAAAGGAAATATTTTATTTTCCCCTCTTGCTTGAGAAAGAGCATTTTGAAATAGTGTTTAATTCTCTTTAGTCAGAGACTATATATTTCCAAGACTACTGATTTATTGAATAATGAGAACATTCATAATTTATTTATTATATATAAATTTATTTATAATTTATTCACAACTAGTGAATAAACACATCCCCTTTCTGGTCTTTCATGCTGAGAATTAGTGTGATTTTCCATATGCAGTGTGTCTATTTAGTCTATTAGAGTTAAAGCCTGATGTGTTTTCCTTTTTGGGGTGGCACATTTATTGCTGTTTTCTCACCTGCATAACACTTGGGTGCAGACCAAAATAACCGGTGCAACACAACATTCATTAGGTATTCTCAGTGTGGTTCTGATTAAACTCTAGTGCAACTCGAATGCAACAATTCTATCTTGAATCAGCGCATTTACAGGAAGAGAAACAAACTACTACAGCAATAAATCATGGCACACTTTAAGCTATTGTTTTCTAAAGCTTATTTTATGGAAATTAAAAGACGTCCATTTGTAGTTATTAAAACTTATGTTTTACGTTTAGGTGTGATAGAAAGTCCAATATTTTCTTTGGTGGAGGTTTTTAAGAGTGTCTGTGATATTTTCCCCTTTTCGAGTAGCACAGGTGTGTGTCAGTAGTTACTGGTGAATAAGTCTGGTGTGGCCAGTGCAACTTGTGTAGATTACTTGGTCATATTTATGCAATTTCTTTTCTTATAGGGTGTAGAATATCATGAAGTTTACTATGTGTTTCTGTTGTATGACTTGATGACTGGGGGTGATTAGATATATATCAGACAGAGAAATTGTGAGTCCTTTTTTAGCAATCCTGCCTGTCCTGTCTATTCATTTCAGATTATTCTGCTGTGGCTCCGTATCCAACAGAAAATAATACTGTATTTTTGTTTTGTTAGTGAGTTTGTCTGTGTGAGGATGTCATTTATGGTAGGGTTGTCTATGTTTGAGGATTCCACTGTTTGTAGACAAGATCTTGACTCAGTACATATTAATGGGTTTTTCTGTATCCCTTTTCTTCCAGTGAATTTTAAGGCTAAATAGGCGTTGAACACGGCTGTAATATATTGAGGCTTGTTCTGGGATTCAGATTCATGG
>JAOVVF010000017.1:8508876-8554407 GCA_028565595.1 Duopalatinus emarginatus | reverse complement strand
ATAATTGTAACCCACTTAACCTGCATTTAACCACTAACCTTTGAGAGACACATTGATACAGGTGGAAGTCTTTGTAAGGCAGCGTACTGGTGGAGTCTCAGGTGGCTGAGCCCCTAGCACCCTCTTCAAATGGCTGAGGCTGTAGCTATAGATAGAGTCCTGAGACAGGCCCAGGCTGGAGCTCGGGTCCACCACTGATAAGTAGTCCTGGGTGAACACAGAGAAGGAGTCAGGGATGCATTACAGTATTTTTCAACCATAACCAGCAAAATGACATTATCATTTGTTGTATTATCCCAAGGTAGTTATCTGACTTTAGTGTTAACCTGGCTGCATGTTGAAGACAATGGATACTTTGTAATAGCAGTTGGCTATAGCCCTGCAACTCACTTTAAAAGCTTGGCAGATGGCAGAGTCAAGCGTGCACCAATCAGTCTGCCCACTGAGTTTAACCAGGCCGATGAAGAATTCCAGTTGTTTAGCCTCCTGTGGAAAGAGGATAGTAAAAAGTTGTATCACTGTACATTATGTCTAGAAAGAGAATTATATAATCCACAGTACTGCAGTAGCATGACATACCTCATTTAAGACTTGCTGGTTGGGTATGCGTACTAGCACTCTCACAAAGCTCTCATCCTTCTGTAGAGTCGAGGTAGGACTTTGAAATACATCTACCAGAAATATAAAGCAACAATCATTAAATGTCCAAAAGGGAAATTAGAGTGACCATTTAATTAATTAATTAAAATACACATTGTATCTATTTGTATTCTAACAAACCATCTTTAATAACAATAATCCTTTATTTATTTCAATTATCTGCATTAATTGCTGGGTTGTGGTTTATCTGGAGCCTATGAGGGAACATCTGACACAAGATAATTTGGATGGGATACACCATGCATACACACCTTTACACCCTCATTCACATCGAGGGTATCACCCAGCATTAATCAGCATATAAATTGTGTGTGATAGGTGCTAAATCTAATATTGTGTGCACATCTCCTTACCTGTGTTTAAGCTTTCAGTTGCTCCCATGCTAAAGGTTTTGCTAAGAGATGCCACAGATTGCCGTGGTGACAAGGTGCCCAAAGAGCCGAGCCCAGAAGACTGGGAAGTAGAGCTGGGTGGTCTGGAGACACCAGTCTTCAGTTGGTCATTTTCTGCCTTCAAATTTTCGACAGTCATCTGCAGGAGGCATGAACAGAGATATGTAAATTCTACTGTTATGCAACATCTATTTCTGTTCTTTATTTCTTAGTATTGCATCATGGTGTGTGTGTGCGCGCGCGTGTGTGTGTGTGCGCATGTATGTTACTTTCTTCACACACCTGCATCTTGCTCATGGCTTCTTGCAACTGCTCCAGCTGGTGAGCAGAACTAAGGGCCTCCAGTCGGATATCTGTAAGTTTGCGTTCCTTTTCCCAGAGTTCAGAGCGCAGCTTAGTCACCACCTTCTCATCAGTTTCTGTGCCCTCACTGCTGTCACCCAGTCTGAGGTAAAAACATGTTTTCTTTAAACCTGGTATTACTAGGGCTTCTACATGTAGTCAACCTTACTAAATTAGGCCCAATATAAGAAGGTATGATGAACTGTTAAAATGGAAGTGTGGGCAGTTATCTCTTACCCAGAGGACACATCAGAAGTGGACTCATTTAAGGAGAATGGTGTTTTTTCCACATCGTGATGGATTTTAGGGGAGGAAGGAGTTGAGGATTCTGGGGTGGCAATTTCCTCAATATCCGAGTACGACTTGGAGCCCTTCTTATAGAAAGCCCTGTTAAAGGAGCTTCTCAACTGCAGAAACAGAAAAAACAACAACATACAGATATATGTTAATACATGTGTCATGCATAGGGTAGTCACTGATACAATATATGACATAGTACAGCAATATATAAGGCCAAGTAAATGAACGCACACAGCAACTGATGCAGCAAAAAAAATCTCATGGAATGAGTAAGCATGAATACTTATTCTGATTAAACAAATGTCCTTATGCAAAAGAAATAAAAGTGTTTCAAATCCATATTGCAGATTTCATATAGAGTAAGATTTTATAAGCATGTTATACAGTCTCCTCAGAAGGCAGAATCAAGCAACAGCAGCTGGTGTGAACCATAAATTGTGACAGTCGATGATCATCTAATATTATGTCCAAATAATATATTATTCAATCCAATGTAACACCCATATTATAAAATGCTGTGCATGTGAGTTTAAAATATGATAAACAGAAACACCGCAAATTTTTAAAAATAATACTTTCATTTACTTAGATTTTTGCTTAGTTTTCAAACAATACCAGTGACACCCCAAAGTATTTCTTTAAGGATAATAATAGACTGTTTACTTAATTTAATTGGTCAAATAAGTCTCAGAGATTTAGGAAACATGGAGATGGAGTTGTATTATTATTCATCACAATATCAAATCATCAATAGATAATATGGCCTAAGCTGATCGTCGTGGTTCTTTATCTGATGTTCTAAACTTCTAGCTTTGTTTTGTATATAGTACTTTAGGAGCGGGATAAAAAAAAACATATGCATATCTTAGGCATCCACAGTAGTGCGTCCAAGAATATCTATCCATTCATTCATTCAACCCAATTATCCATCACTCACCAAAACCCAAAACTAAACTGGAACACATACGTGGAACTGGAACTGGAACACATACATCTCCAAAACTGAAATCTTATAATAATGTTTCGTCATTTGAACAGCTTAACAACAAACTAATGAAAAAAAATAACACTAATATTTAAATAACTAAATTCAACCCTTTCCTCTGTGTTTTCTTTGTGTTTTCATGATGATATCCTTATACATGCTTTCTGGATTTGTGAAGGTTTTTCTATGTTTGCTTTGACATTTAAAAGCGGATGAGTAATACGAGTAAAACTGCGATCAACTTAGCGCCTATATACAATGTAATTTGCAGAGGACAGACCATGTGGAGTGCATTATTTTGTGGCAGGTTCTGGAAAGATGTACACAGTCCATTCATGCAGACATGAATGATGAGTTATTATTTAACTTAAAAAAAAACAGTATCTGAGGACAGTAAAACAGGACTCTTTAGCAAAATGTCGGATAATGTACATGAAGTTTTATAATTAAAGACGAGAAGCAGGGACCGAGATGGGGAAACGCCGGAAGGGGAACCATGTGTTTGTGTATAAATGCTAGTGTGTCTTATGTGTATTAGTGTCTCTGAATATATCAAAACCAATTTGTGTACAAATGGGCTTTATGTACATGGGATTTTTAGTAATGTGCAGATGTGGTGTTTTGGTGATTTAGCTGTCTATTAGTGTTATTATAACCAATGCCCAATAAAAATAATTATAAAAAAAAAAGGAAGCATGATCTAACTGACCTGTTGAACTTTATCTTAACAGTCTTAGCCTTGATTGTCTTGATCTCAACAGACTTTTTACATAAAAATTAAATCTGCTTTTAAATGTCAGTAGAATATGAGTCATTGGTGTCGAATGGTAAGGTCTAATCAAAGAAAAGAAAGACGTTCGGTGGAGACGGTGGGGATTGGGAAAATCACTCACCTCATACACCTTTAAAGGACAGAAGGGGAAGGCATAGGAAAAAGATCAGACTTATACTTAATGTTGTTCGCAATGCACAATGCAACTCCACACAATAATCCACATATAGCAAGAATGCAAGAGAGAGTGAAAGAGAGAGAGAGAGTGAGAGAGAGAGAGAGAGAGAGAGAGAGAGAGAGAGAGAAGAGAGAAAGTGAGAGTGATTGACAGGCTGACGTATTTTTTTTATCTGTGCTTTAAATCACAGTAAGGTCTAGAAGACAGAAACATACAGAGGGGCAACAAATTTAGTGAAACACTAAAGCTTTCATTATTTTGCTATACAACTCGGCTTCATGTCCTCATTAGAGGAACTGAAAATCTGTAGAAAGTTATTCTTGATTTGACCTTTCTATTCTAATGGGAGTGATCTATTCCAGGATTACAGGAGTGAATAATTATTACGAAAATAATGTAAATCATATGCGAATAACTTTGCAGTCATTAGATCTCTAAACACCAATCTTTCGGAAGAAAGATGTCCAGTATTGCAGTTTTTCCAGTAGCTCATGTTGGCAGCCCAACAGCTTAATTTGTCACCTGATGAGAAATTAATCGCTTTCCAAAAAGTCTTCTAGATCAAAGGCATTAATTCATCAGTAATGTAAAAGCATCTACTGAACATGTACACATGACCCTGTGTACAGATACCATATTTAAAAGGGTCCTAAACTGCACGACTGTTGTATTAACTTAAAGTTCTTTAAGAAAGAACAGTAGTGTAATTAAAGCCTAGAAAGAACCTTGGCTCTTGATGTGAAAGTCAGGTTGAACAATAGGTAGGATACATATGTAAATAGAGTTCTTCAGGTACAATAAAGAGTCTGAATCCAGAAATAACTGCTTTGTATTAGGTTTTGCAAGGCCAGCAATTTTACAATTCTTTCATCTCTCCTGACTGAGCAGAGAGAATGATGGCATTTTCATACCTGTCATGTGGTAACTGACTTCCATATATGACAGTCAGGTTTTAAATTTGTCTGGTTATATCTCTGTGTATCATCCAGCTGAATTTTTGCAGTGAACGGTCATGAGACCCTAAGAAAATCGATAATTCAAAGTGAATCTACATAATAATGTCTAGAGGAAAAATGGTTTTAAAAAAGGTATTTTAGATAAAAAATTTATATGTATGGAGAGATAAACCACTAAAAATGGTAAGAGCTATTACTTTTGTGTGTCCACATTATCACACATATGGCCAAGAAGACCTGCTGTGGTTAGAAAATGCTGACCTGGCAGTCGTCTGTCCAAAAGCACAAAAGAGCAGATTATGCAACAATCTTCTTACCCAGCTTTTCTTTTTCTTTTTCTTGGCATCTTGCTCCTTCAGGCTACCCAGGCTGGAATGACTGGTGATACTGTTCATGCTGGCAATGCTCTCAGATGAGTTCTGCCTGTTAATCTGCAGCTCTGGAGAGAGAAATGTAATGACAAGTGGTACAAGGTGAGCACACTGTTTTGATATTAGGAACAGTACTTATTCACTCAAGTCAAATTGATCAGCTTCAGGTCATTTTAAATGTTTCTGACCTTTGGGTGTGGAGTCAGGGGGGTTGAGTGCACCATGGATGATAACCTGGGTCTCTGTGTTTTTGGATTTCAAACCTTCAATGGTTTCCCTCAGGTCATGTAGCTCAGAATCCTGCAAGTACAAGACAAACAAGATGCATAGATCACTGACATGCACATTTAGTGAAGAACACCTATATTTGCAGTGACCTGAAGTCCTGAAATTGTATTGCTGAACTTTTGTCTCTCTCTGCCTTTCTCACGTTTCTATCGTTCCATCCTTTCCGATTCTACACCAGGCTAACGGAAACACAGTCTGATTTTCACTCTTAGTGCCTTGAGACATAATACTAAGTACCCCCTGAAAGCATGAGCTCATTAGTGGGACAGTGTAAGTGGTTTATAAAGCAGGACGCTTAAAACATGATACTGCTGCTTGAATCGAGCCAACTTAAGGTACCAGTTTTGGTCAGAAACACAAACCAGACACATCCTTTATCAGTCATCAAGAAGAGGACCTCGAGAGCACCAGCAGCAACTTTTAATTCACATCAAGAGGCAGCAAGAGGCAAATTAAGGCTCAAATTGTATTAGCACATACTATTTTTTAATCTATTAAAAAAGTTTAAATAGACCTACTACAGTGCACAAAATCAAACACTTTAATAATCTAATAATGTTATTGGGTGATGACAACTGGATAGAGCTTAAGCGTGCTGTTTGTTTGCTTTGCTTTCCCGCACCGTCAGCCTTTAGACACTCTTTCAAACACTTTGCAGATCAATAACGTGAGACTAGGAATTATGCTTCTTCCGGATTATCAGGTCTGCTGTATTATTAGACTATTTTTTGTGTTGTTCTATTTTTATTTTATTAGCCAGGTAATCAAAGACAATAAAATGGTCCTGGAAAATGGTCCGAACTGACTTGGCCTGTTCTTATAATTACATACTGCAATTAAGTACTGTCTTGAGTACTGAAGATTCTTTTTGTGGGTTGGGGCAGCACAAGTTCTCAGCAAAGTCGACCTCAGGGGAAAAAATCTGAACGTCTTCCCTAAAGGATACGTAAATATTATGCAATACACACAAGCACACATACACTTACCTTCTGCTCAGAGTTGATAGACAGGGTCTGCAGACGAGCAGTCATAAGCGTCAGACTCTGTTCAAAAGCTGCCACCAGGTTTGCCTGCAAGAGAATGCTAGCGTTAGTGATGGACAGATACTGACACCTATAACAACACTGAGTACACCTCACACACGAGTGTGTTTGCCTCCATCCAAGCTGGAGAAAAGGATGGGAGAAGACAATGCAGAAAGGCTGTGGAACATGGAGGGGCGAAGTGATGAGGTGAACAGAAATTGACCTGGATGATGGAAGGATAAATACACGAGTTCTGGCATTTGTCCACACACAGCATTTAACACATTGTGCTGAAAGGACATCACAAAGTGATACTGCATGCTATAGTGCTATATTTATGTAAAAGAATGCAGAGAAACTATCACTTTTAGGGATTATAACGATCAGTTTCTGAGCTGTTATGCATGTGTGTGTACAGCTCAACTGCTCATGAGCCATCCTTCCACAAACATTATACTTGTCGACAAACTATGACATCATCAGCATTTCGCTGATGTCCAGATGACGCCTGATAATGAGCTCCACTTGACATCATCAACCAGCACCGGGCTGGGGGGCCTGCAAAGGGGGGGCGAGATTAAAGTCATGCAACAGCAACAAGGGACAGGCTGGAAGTGACAGTCCAACAAACCTGGCCTGCCTGCTAGAGCGAGCAGCCCCCGAGGACCCGCAAACCAGCCCGCAGCCAGAAGAGGACATCAGCCAAGGAGAGAGGGACAGTGGTGTTAGGGTCAGGGTTATACTGCTCACTTACACACTCATGTTCCCACACACACACACACACACAGACACACACACACACACACACACACACACACACACACACACACACACACTCGTATGTAAAGACAGTACTGGGATCAGACTGAGATAATCTCCATTATATACATGTAACACAATCACAGAATCCTAAATACTGCTAAGATGCAAAAATCTACTAGTGGTACCGATATACAGTACTGCATGATGTTTACTGAACCCAGTTCTGTAGGAAAACAAGGCTTTGAAGGGGAGATCTGATGTAGGTTAGCGAACGTTTTCAGTGAAGGGTGGAACTTTATGCATTAACAATTATTATAGGGATTCATCCAGTAATATGACGCAACACCGGGGTGCTCAATCCTGGTCCTGGAGATCTACCACCTTGCAGAGTTTAGCTCCAACCCGAATCTAACACCCCTGACCAGGTAATGAAGGCCTTCAGGAGCACCTGAACATCATAGTCAGGTGTTTTTGGATCTGGACTCTTGAGGGTAGTAGATCTCCAGGACCAGGATTGAACACCCGTGATGTAACTCATAAAATGGATTTTTACCTGATTTTCTTCCCAGTAGCTAGCTCTCACCTATAAAGCGATAGCTACCAACTTGGCAGAGTGAAGGCTAACATGCTTCCTGAAGAAACATGAAGCCTCTGCATCTTTTCAAACTGCTGTTCATGCTGCATCACAGGGCAAGTGAACACAATCTGAGAAAAGTGCCATCAACCCTCTTCTGCATACATGAGCTCACAGACTCTTATAATGGTCAGTGTCACTCTGACCGATAGAGGAGAGAGTGCACCATCCCTCCCACTCAGAGAGCAAGGCCAATTCTGCTCTCTCGCATGGTTGTGACAATGTTTCTCTGTTGCTTTATGTTAATTATTGTTGAAGAACCTAAATCCAATGATAGGGGAAATTAGGAATATATCGATGATGGTGCATGAAAACATGTTAACAAAATAGCAAAAGGCCATTCGCACAGATCACATACAAGACAAATCAATTCAAAATAAACAAATACATTGCAGCATAACAAGGCACATCTCGATGAAAGCAGCTGGTTCATGAAAGTTATGCTGCCTGTGTTTGAGACATTTCAGTACATACGTTAGCAGACAGCTGATTCGTCAGGTTGGCCACTTTGTCTTGAGATGCTTCAAGTTCACGCCTTAGTTTTCGGATTTGCTGTGAGGAAAGACAAGTCTAGCTGTTAGTTCACCTATCTCCACTAACACACCAGAGGCTGCTGATCACTTTTGTATGTATTGACGTATTACTATAAATAATGTATGAGCTTATAACATAAAATGTACATATTGCTGACTGATTTAAACAGTAAGCCACACTACACTCACCGAGCACTTTATTAAGAACACTATACTAATACTTTGCTCTTTAGACAACCTCCGCTTTTTATGACTTGGATTTCAGCAGAAATCTAGATTCATCACTTTATTGCACCATTCGGAGTATACTCTGTTGACCTCAGAGATCTGTCTGGAACCAACAATCATGCCACGGTCAAAATAAGATCTTTTCCCCATTTTGGTTAACGTGAACGTTACCTGAAGCTGACCCTCATCTGCATGATTGTATGTGTTGCACTACCTCCCTACAATTTGCTGGTTAGATAACTGCATGAATGAATAGGTGTACAGGTGTTCCTAATAAAGTGCTTGCTGAGTGCAGCTTATTGAAGGGGATGATAGCGTAGATACTGTTTAACTGCAGTTAAATATACAATTCTACCAGGGCTAGACTAGATACCAATCTTAAAGAGGAAGCCGATTCATAAAGCAAAGATTAGAGCCATAACCATAGACATAACCATGAAACAAGAAGTGCTCAAAGGACAGACTTACCTCTCCCTGCATTCTCTCCTCTGTCTGAGAACGCAAGATGAAAGAAATAGAGGTGGGACCAGTAAGAAAGAATGAAAAAGCTCAAGATCAAGAGCAGCACAGAAAGAGTTTTGAGCATTTTTTTTTATATATATAAGCACTAAACTGCATTATAAATATGTACTGTATATGGCAAAAAGAGGTAATATACAAGGTTTCCTTTTGGCTACTTTGTACTTACTGATGAGTAGTTAGAAGAAGCATTGGAGGCCAGGGATAAGACAGAACCGTGGACTGAAAAGAATATATAGCAAAATAATTGGCACTATTATTATAGCAGGGGGCATTATGAAGAATTTTTTAGAAAAACTAAAAACAGTTTTAGTGGTTTAATAATAGAAAATGTGAATCAATGTAAACCTAAGAAAAATACTGCCTTATTCCAAATTACATGTGATGCATGAAAAGAAATTACGCTGTGACAGAAAAGACAATAACGCAAAAAAAATTAAACACCAGTTTAACCAAAGATTCACGTAAAGGCGATTCTGTATCCTGTGCCCTGTATCATCTACTGGGACTACTGAGAGAGAATAATAAATTATATAGACTAGTATGTATTAAGTTATTTTATTGACATCTACAACTGTGGATTTTTATACAGTCACCTCTCTAATATGATTTGGTTAGCCAGTTAGACCAAGTGAAATTTTAGGATACTTTTTAGCCCAACAAATAGTAATAATTAATAATAATGCTAACAGACTAAGCTTCATAATCAACTTAATCACCTATAGAAAGACTCACCGTCCTCTCCAGGCTCCCGGAAGGATCCAGAGCGCATCATGCTCTTAGGCCTGTCGGCCAGTGACATGGAGCTTCCCAGTGGGGAACTTGCATACAGGTCATAGCTGCCCTCATTGGCCGGGATGCTGTTGGAGCGAGTGATGCGAGGGGTAGTGTTTGAGCTCGTAATGGGAGCCACTGTGAGGGACATCAGACAGACAACAGTATACACATTAATACACACATTTATACAGATACATAAACATGAATCAGTGAAAACCTGCTCCTAATCAGTCTGGAATGCAAATGAAGCCATCATGTGTTTTAGAAGTCTGTGATAGTACGTTCAACTATTATCTTGGTATATTCAGTTTCAGGTTGTAACTCTATAAATGTTATAAATATGCTGTCCACTTTATTAGAAGCACATGTACACCTTTTCATACATGCAATTATCTGATCAGCCATCATCGGGTGGGGGTGCAATTCATAAATTTGTGCTGGTAAAGATTAAGATCTTTAGTTAAAGTTCACATTAAACATCAGGATCAGAGAAATGCCATCTCAGTGACTTTGAGCGTGACATTTCCTGGGATTTGTATGCATAACAGACTTCACAGTTCACAGAGAATGTCAAACCTCGAGCAGAAGACCACATCGGGTTCCAATCTTGTCAGCCAAGAACAGAAATCTGAGCCTACAGTGTGCACAGGGTCACTAAAAATGGGCAGCTGAAGAAAAATATTGCCTGGTCTTTTTCCAGACATCTGTCCAGTTTGGGTGAGTCTATGCTTAGTCTAGGTTCAGATCTCTGACAGGGATGGAAGATGATGTGGTATTCTGCTGTTGTAGCCAATCAGTCTGAAGGTTAGATGTATTTAACATGTCCTGTGTTTTTTTTTTCTGTTCACCAACAATGTAAATAGTGGTTGTTTGTTTACTGTAAATTTCACATCAGTTCAACCATTTTGCTCTGACCTCAACAACTTTTGGTATTTGCTTCATACTGTAAATACATTTCTGTGCATGAAAATCCTAGGTGATCAGCAGTTTCTGAAACACTCAAACAAAGCTATCTTATACGGTCAACCGCAGCACGAACACGGTTACTGAGATCACATTTCCAACCATTCTGATGTTTGGTGTGAACGTTAACTGAAGCACTTGGTGTGTATCTGCATAATTTTATGAGAGGTATTATTAATAAACAGAAAGGAAAATGGAAGACAGATGAATAATCCTGCAAATCATATATAATAGTAAAACAATACAATAGAAAATTCACATAGTTAAATCCTTCCAAGGACACTCCAGGATTTCAAATGTTGTGCCAGTGGATATACTTGTACTTACCAACATTGGTGGGTGGTGTTTTGCCAGAAAAGGACTGGCTCAAATGATTGGGTGATGGGAGCTGTGGTGGGCTCTCTGACTCAGTCATGCTCATTATCGTGTGGGAGTGTCGGCGCTCCTTCCCCTCCACTTCTGATTGGCTACTGCTGTAGCGACTGTGGGAACACAAAGCGAACATGATGTCAATAGAGTGGAACAGACTTAATCCTAGATGTGAAATGTGTTAGAAATATTGAAGCAAACCAAACAGATACAGGATTAATGTACAGGATTACGTCATGTCATGATATGGTTTTTCACTTTAGACTCTTAAATAACAAAATTTATATTCATAATCAGGTGTAACTGTATAACTCTGAAGCACAGAGAGCTTGGATTAGACAATGCTAGCCTACTGTAACATTAGCCAATCCATATTAGTTAGACACAAAGCCTCTGCTTGGCCTTAAAGCAGATATTTTGTCCTTCTTTCTGAAACTTCATCGATTAACTCTATACAATGTTAACAAACAGCAATTTTCTATGAGAGGTGTGAAGATAAGGTTAGAGTACCTCAATCCTTGCTTGGGTAAGGTGTTCCTGTCAGTTTGTAAACTGAGAGATGGAGAGAATAGCACAATTACTCACAGAATGAGTTTGAACATTACATCAATAGATAGTGCTATATTCAATCACAATCACTCTAAATACAGAGAATTCAACTGCTATGTTGTGCTTATACCAACAGAGGGCAGTAGTTACAAACACAAATGGGATTTAAAATCTCCTGTAAATTTCATTCAGTGCAATATCACTCAATGCTATAGCCCACCTGTCATTTAAGGTGACCGATGTGCGAGTGCCTGCCCCCCATGTGCCCATATTCCTGCCTGTGGGCTCCTCTTGGTCCCGGAGTTCTACACTTGGTGGCAGGCTCATGTGCAAAGACAAAGACTCCATACTGCGGTGGACACCAGACATCTTCGGGTATAAGAGAGGAGAGCTGCTTAGCGAAAGAGGCTGACCGGAGAAGCAGCTTGGCGAGTCCATGTTGAGCACTGGGGCAGGGCTAGGCGTGAGGCGACTAGGCATGCGCGAGCCCACAAGGTCCTGCAGCTTGGAGTAGGGGGGAATCTTTGGAGGAAGGTCTTCGATAGTCACACACGAGTCTAGGCTGTTGGAGTTCACCTTGTCCAGGTGTGCCAGACTCGGAGGGTGGGCGAGAGACTTAGCTAGGATTCTGTCACACCAGGAAAGACAGTCAGTTAGAGTTGGCAGGAGAAATGTTGTGTGAAGTATGTACCAGATTGAAATGCACTAAAACTACAAGGGTCTAACAATGAGATAACCCTACCTAACTGCAGCTGCAAAAAAAAAAAGCCTTTCTAACAAACTTTCTGCCCAAACACAGTTTTTATGACAGTCATAATGTATGTTTTAAAAGTAACAGTCTCACAATTCTTGCTAGTTATTTATAAATTACTGCTAACAGAATAAAACATGTACTGCGAAATAACTGGGTAGCAGATGAGTCAGTATATGATTCAGTTAAATACCTATTTTCTGTGTGTGCAGCCGGGCTATAAAAGGCTGAATGCACCCAAATTCTTGTCATTTACTTCATTATCTTCTTGTAATTATGAATGTTAACTCCTACCTTGGTGTGGTAGTTGGAGAACTCAGTTCTGGGTATTTGCTCGTGCTGGTCCTGCGTGTCCTGTGGATCTGCTCTGCATTTTCTCCACAGCTCTCTCTCTGGTTCTCACCCTTCAGAGAGCTGATCTCAAGGTCTGCTTTGGCTTTGGCCCTCTCCTTCTCCTTCTCCCTGTCTGTCTGGTTAACAGGCCCAATGCTTGTGCGACTGCCTGCCTTTATGCTACCTCCATCCTTTCCTCTAGTAGGCATGGTGGCAGGTAAAGTAGGCATGGGCTTTAGGCTAAGGAGGCTAGCATCAATGCTGCTGCTAACAGGACGAGAGGCGGACCGCCCTGTTAAACTCATAGCACTGGATTTGGCAGGACGAGGGAGACTTCGGTACTGAATGCTGCCTCGGGCGTTTGGCGCTAGGAAGCCGTTCTCACCATTGCTGGCATCAAGGCTGTTCTTTCGGCTTCCTCCTCCAGGCACAGGTTTGGTAGGGATGCCTGAGGATTTGGGAGTTTTGCCTACTGTAGCTGACCCACTGGAGATGGTGGCACCTCCTGCTGTCATTACGGTGGCCGTGCCGGTGGTCGGGGTTTTCCTGTAGCCAAAGCTGCCTGCAGTGGGTTTGACGAGGCCTGAGGGGGGTTTGCGGTGCTCCACACTGTCCCGACCTGCATCAGAGCGGGAACGCTGCAGGCCTGAAGTCTTCAGGGACAACTTCTGCTTATCCACAACCTTAGCATCTCCTTTAGATGCTGCTCAAAAAGAGAATGAAACATCTTAATCATAATGCATTAGGAATTTGATCACTTTGGCTTTTTTTTTTTACCAAACTGCATTCATTTTGCACATTTATTTTGTGCAGAAGAACAAAAAACTAAAGCTCAAAGCAAGTTTACTATCGTGTGACAAACACCATCAGCATACTTCACCTTTATATCGGTTTAGTTCATGTGATATGCACAGCATGGTTAGGATTTGCTCATTTGCCTCTGGATTTACTTCATGTGACTCAAAGCATATAGAAGGAGAAAACAAGTAAGCACAAATCCATCTGTATTAACTTAAGCCTCAGTGCAAACAGATAGCATCAGTCACAGAGGACAACACATCAGCCAAATAACTCATAAAAATGCAGACCGCAAGTACTTCAAAACCACACAGCATGGCTGCTGTGCATCTCATATCACTATAAGAATATTAGAGTCTTCTACCCATATAAATGCCCACAGGCAGGATATGACATGCAGCCACTGACCCTAGATCAGTCTACTTTTTATAAAAGGTTTGGCGTGTACAGTCTGCCTGGGTGTTGGGTTAAAACATGTTGTAATCAGACTGATTCTACACTACCTTTATATGTGTACAAATTAATGTCTTACAAGTCTTGATTTAATTCTTGGCATTGAAAAGATATAAAAAATATATAAAGTATACTTCAATGTACAGTAAGACATTAAGACTAATCTACAAGAGTTGATCATGGCCAATAGAGACGGAGAGATCGGCTTTGTATCGGTATTGAATAATTTTTTTATGCTTGAGCTAATTTTTTAACCCTCTTATGCGATTGATCGATATTTCTCTAACTTAGCTGATCCTGAGAGTTCATCAATAGTTTGAAACAAATGAGCTGTATTTTGCGAGGCAAAGATTGCTGCAGCCCTTCGTGAACTGCATTTCTGTATTTCCATCTAACATCTTCATCTAGAAAGTGCAGCTCTGCGTAAAACCCTCGGTCACAGGTCCCACAGTTTCTAGCTGAAACGCTAGATGCAAATTCGAACCCTACAAAGGAACTAAAACAGCGGGTCTTGTATACGGTTGAAGAAAACCTATATTTATCTGCTTAAGTTTATTACCATTATAAATGGTAATAAACCAGTTTAGACAATGTTTTATGTCTTGACTGCACTAATTAAAAGCATCTAGACCCTGCTCACGAACTGTATCAGCTAGCGGCAAATCGTGCTAAATGGATGATGGGCGATCACTATCGGACCCAAAAACACACTGAAGTGCCAGAAAAAAAAATGGTAGACTAAAAAACAGGTACATAATTATAATAATAATATTATAATAATTTGGGGCTTGTTTAGCTGGCATTCCATTACAAACGGTTCTGACAGGTGAACGCTGTGTGTTCCTCCTTCCTGATTTACACCCATTAATGTCTGGCATACATTCTGATGGGTTTGGCCTCAGAACAACATGCCACCACACATGTCTAGAGATGTCAAATTGTGATTAGAGAAACACTCATTCCCACCTAAGTCATCTCAATGTTATCAGACACCAGGATTGTCATGCAATGTGCTGTGGAACACCAGAATCCTGCACCTCGGAATACAGCAGAATTGTGGACCGTTCTGCAGGAAGTACGGTGTTCATTACCTGCAGAATATTTCCACAAACTTGTACGGCTCACAGCAAGAAGCGCCCCAAGTCAAGCGTGATTAAGTCTGTGTTTCCTGTATTTTTCCAGCATATGTTCCAGTCATTTCTCAGAATTACTAGCATAAACCTGAGTACTAAAAAACATTTACAGAAAGGTGACTGGGGGATTTAATTTGATCAAAGACTTAAACATGGTCAGCTCTGATTAAACATGTGTTACGAACGTTCATGCACTATCATGCTAGAACATATCAGCAAAATGACACAGATTCATGACACCACCAACCTGACTCCTAATAATGAACTGGGTAAATGTTTAAAATGTTGTGAGGAATAACAACTGTCCTTCAATTAACTTTGCTGGCATTTAAATGTTATGTGAACCCAGAGATCCAAAACTGAAAGGTTATACAAAATGCCATTTACAGATAAAAGAAGAATGGAATGTTATAACAATCTCATTCACAGCAACTGTTCAAACTTTTTTTATTACCAAGGCTGCCGTCTAGACATAAAAGCAGTACACAAAGTAAGGAGTGTTGGATTAAGATCTCTTCCCATCCTCCCAAAGGCTTTATGCTAATCAAATTCTGGCATATAGAGCGACTTCCTCCATCTCCTGTGATATTTGCTGAAGAGACATTTTTCTGGGTTCAGCACTACATCTGGTCTTCATTCTAAGAGCTTATGTTTGACAGCAGTGACTAGCAAAAAAAAAACAACCATAATATCACCCATTAACACATTCGTTTTTTTGAGTGGGCCAGTGCATTTGGACAACAAAAAGGCTTTATGTTTTGGACAAGCTTGGAGTTATGAAAATACGGTAAAATAACACAGATAAGCCGCGGTGTTTTCCTGTCTGCATGTTATTTATATGCATATTTGCTCCAGAACATGCAACAGAAATCCTATCTCTATAATCAAGACATGGGGAAAACCTTTGATGTTGAGAAGGAATGCAACAATGGTGCAGGTGTGTGTGTGTGTGTGTGTGTGTGTGTGTGTGTGTGTGTGATAAGATAAGAATGTCTCATCTTTTTGGGTCATGTATATGTGCAACTGCATGTACCTACAAAACAAATGGAACAAAGGAATCACTTTCTCACCTGCCACTTTCAGCACGCTCTGTGATGTGTGTGTGATGGGTGATGTGACACCAACTGGAGGATTGTGGCCCTTTTTGAAGCTGCCTGGCTGTCCGAGGCTCTGTGGCTTTTTCAGCTCTCGTCTTGTGGCCTTCTCCTGCGATGCGCCCTCTGCTGGTCTGCTCTTTTTGTATTTGCTGGAGGACTCCGTCTTCAGGCTGCCCGTATCGTAGGCTCCACTGTCTGCTTTCTGCAAGGCCTTGTTGTCCTCGCTGTACCAAGCAAGACCGCTTTCAACCAGAGAGCGCTTCTCTGCATCTGTACGCAGCTGACAAGACACAAATATACACAATCATACGTTTTGCAAAAGTAGCAAATAAATCCACTGGACACTGTTGGAATGCACTGCTACCATTTTTTTTTTAAAAAGCACCCTGGTCCTTAAATTACAAAATGACACTTGTCGGTTTGTTTTAATTCAGACATAAACACACACGCACACTGAAGTGCAGAAAAACTGGTACAGAGAGTAAAAAATGCACTAATGATGTCTCCATAATAGTATGGAGTTCGTTTAGCCGGCTTTCCATGGGACCCCTAAAACATCAATAACATCTCTGACAGTGACAATGTGCTGGGCAACATGTCTAGAGACTAGGTGTGCTGAAACAAATTGATTCTTTAAAGGATTGCAATTCCTAGTCCTACCGATTCTACAAAATGCTCAAAAATCCAGAGCATACTGCGTATCACATTGTATCTACTCGGCCACCATAGAAGTGGGCCGTCTGACTTTTTTTTTTTTAAATAAAAAAGTATTTTATTTTCAGTTAAAGGTTAATGCACTATGGTAGACAGAAGCCTATGTTTATCTTTGTACTAATATATTTTGAGTTATTTGTTCATTTATAGATTCTTTTTTTATTTTATGCATCTCATTTTGGTATAAATATAAAATGATGCAAAAGATTGGAACCTAAAAGTACTGTTTTAAATAAATGTTCTATTTTTTGACATTGTCTTTTCATCTTCTCAACCAGAGAATTCAAACAAAACTTATAAACCATGTGAAATTATGAAAAATCATTCCTGAATCAAAAATCAATTCTATTGTTAGCAAACATGTCTGGGATGCCACGAAAACAATCCAACACCGAATACACAGAATACAACAGAATTGTGGGCCAGTCTGCAGGAAGTATGGTGTTTCTTAACTAAGTGTATTCTGTCTGAATGTGCTTGTCTGTCACAAACTATTTAAAGGCTGAACATTTGTTCACCTGGTTTCCGGCATTTTAGGTAATGCTTTGTCACATTTTGGACCCGGTGCATTTGCACTGAGAGTTGTTGTGTAAAGTTTTCAAAAAACTGATCCCTGGTCCTCTTGAAAACACTGGTCTGGAGCTCACGATGATTGAACTGTGGTACAGTCTACATCAGGTGTTGAACATATGCATTCTCAATGAGGTACCAGCAAGTTTCACTTCACTGCCTGTTTTAAGTACTGTTATAGCAAGGAAGGGGTTGCTGTGGTCAGTGGAGGAGACAGAACATCCTGCAGATATGTAAAACCAGACTTTCATAAGACTGGAGCACTGTAATTAGCTCACATTTGCACTGTGCTTGCACTACGACCAGAAATCTTATTTTGCAGGTACTTCTGCATGATCACGTTGCTTGCACTTAAAATAAGAGCTTTTCTTCACCACTGTTTGTCAGAAAAAGGACGAACTATGCCTACTATGGATTTGCACTATTTCAAAGGAACTCGTCTATGTCACAGAAAATTATACAGCCATTTATAAGCCTTTCACCCAACAATCAAAACCAGTCCTTGGTCCAGACTGGTATTCAAATCGAGTATAAAAACACATGAAAAGCACAGAAGATGCGCTTGAATGAACATTCCAATAAAATCACCAGAAATCAAGGTTATTTGCCAATGTGTGGAAAATGCCACATCGTCTCCCACATGGCTGAGCAATGAAGTAATGTTATTGCTTAGCCATGTGCTGTCTGTGGTATGATAATGATGAAACATAGGCTGAAGTGGAAAACACAAATGCAGCAGTCAAATGAATTAGGTGACTATTTAACCATAATGACTTGAGGATAATAATATACCCTGAAATACATAGTGGCTCAGCCATATGCTAGTTCACTTGACAAGTAATCTTTCCTCCATGGAAAAGCCAGTGAGGAATGCTACGAAGCTCTTGAACTGAAGCTCTTGAACCCTGCATGCTATTGATGGGTCTGAAAGATGAGTGATTGCTATTTATTGACCTGTCAGTAATCCTGTGGTTGAAAATTCAGACAAATCTGAACATCACATGGAACAACAACAAGCATCAACATTAATGCCAAAATCTGCCATCCTCTTTTATAATATGTTATAAAAGCTTGTATGTATCCATCATATCATAATATCTCAACTAGACCACATTGCCATAGCAACCAACCCTGCAAGTCTATTAATGTGGTTTTATTTCTCCTCAATCCTGCTGAGCCTGAATTTCTGCACTTGTTATTTAATTTCAAGTACTTTTGAGAAAAGATTTCAGTAAACGCTGCTTAGCATATATTTCAGGCCAGGAAGAAATTATACAATATGATTCAGATGCTCGCAAATAGAGGAATGCAAAGCCAGGACTCTTATAAGGTTCTGACATCTGCGTTGCATGATTTTTGGTCTTTATTTTGGGGGGTGTTGGGGTCGGCTCAGACGCAGGTCAAAAGAACTGCACTCGTACACACAGCCTTAAACACACACCTAAGAATTCTGATTTAGGAACCAGAGATAAACGTTTCTATACAAAAGCAGTAACCACTTTCAAAAATCCCAGAAAATCCAGTAGCAATACCCGAATACCTTATATGTTGTTAATAAATACAGGTCCTTTGCACCAGTGGTTTTGAGATGTGAGATCTCAGCTTATTTTGTGTTGAAAAAATCAGAAAGGTGAACGAATAATCTGAACCCATCAGTTGACGTTTCAGTAATAAAAGCTTTATGGCTCCAATAAGCAAGCAAATTATTACTGTATTACCATATCTAAATACATATACAAGCATTATCTTACAAAGCTGTGGCTGGTGTATCATCTGTACATTTAATCACTGAACACAACACCACTACAGCAACATGCCGATACATACTATCAGATTTGGGTAATGCTTATATCAACCAACAGAATGAGACAGAAATGTGATCTCACTGATTTTGACTATGGCATGATTGTTGGTGCCAGGTTTTGAGTATTTCTATAACTGCAGGTCTTCTGGGATTATCATGCACAACAGTCTCTAGATGTTGGTCAAAATAAGAAAAAAAAAGATCCAGTGGAGGGAATTGGCTTGTTAATGAGAGAGGTGAACAATGGCTGGACTGGTTCGAGCTGACATAAAAGGCTGCAGTAACTTGGATAACCACTCTGTACAGATATAGTGAGGAGAAAAGCCTAACACATCAAATCTTCAGGCTGCAGTGGGCACAGGCTCAGCAAATCTGGACAGTTGAAAACTGTAAAGACATGGACTGGTCTGATTAATCTTGTTTTCTGCTGAGACCCACTGATCACACATCAATCCATCATGCCTTGAGTGCACAGTCCAGACTGGACTGGTGCAGGTGGTGTAAGGTTGTGGGGAATGTTTTCTTGGCACACTTTGGGCCTGTTAATGTCAGCCTATTTGAATATTGTTGCTGACAATGTGCATCGTTTCATGATACAATGATTCAGGAACTTTCAGGACAATTAGTTCAGTTTTCATCAGTGGTCTTTAAAACACAGTTGGGGATGTGGCAGAACAGGAGATTTGAATCAGCATTGAAGTGCACCTGAAATATCTGTTATGCAATGTATAGAATAGATTCTAAAAGGACTGTTTCTAACATTTTGTGGAATCCATGTTATGAAGAATTGATACCGTTTTGGCGGCAAACGGATATACTACCCAATATTAGTATATTGCTTCTAGGTGCTCAGTGAGTCTATGCACTGGTTACTCATTAATGAATGATGAAGTATTCGAAGGTTGCTGGTAGCCTGTGTGAACCGCATTGTTGATTATCTTGAAAGTAAACTGAAAAACTGGGCAGGGTGAGAGTAAAAACATCAGATTTCCATGATTTAGGGTGTGTGTCACAATATTCAAGTTTGTTAAAGTACCATGCAAACAGTAACACCACAATGGTTTCAGATATGTTAAGAGTTTGTAAGAGACTTATATTACCGCACTGTTGAACAATCTAATCTGACTGTTCAGACGGGGATTGATTTTTTGCATTTGTACCTTTCACAATAATGAAATTATTATGTCAAATAATAACTGCAGAATTAACCATAGGTTTATGTTATTGCACATTATTGTTACTATAGTAGAACTTGTATGGCAGAAGCATATCAAAAACGGATTAAAAATGTGCACTAGGTGTTTGATATAGTAACAGAGTTTGATATAGAGTCTACTGTTTTAAGTCTTTTTCAGTAACATGACTTTTTTTTTTTATTTGATTTTCGGTTTGTGCAGGGAAACATCTGTTTATACCAATAGTTGCAAGTGATAACAGGAACTAACTCGTTGAATTGACATTTCGCAACTTTAGTAACATGAGAATAGAGATTATGTCTCTCACACCCTGCATAAACATATGACTATGCTAGGGAGTACTTTCAGCTCCGGACTGATTCAGCCAAAGAGCAGCAAAGAGCAGTACAGGAGGTCCTTCATACCTACTGACATCAGACTGTGTAACTTGTGCAACATGTATCAACTGTGCAATAACACAACGTTTTCACATTCTTTCACCATCCATTTACGTACTTATTTATTCATTTCAGATAGATTAACAAACATTACACTCACAGTTACTTTATGATCACTTGCACAACAATTTCATTTGATTTTATTTACCTAGTTACTTTCTTGTGTGTTGTACAGCTGCTAACTAGTTACCTAGTTACCTACTCAAGTATCCATCTATTATTCTACATTTAATTATAATCAGATAAAAAACGTAATTGCTATCATTCTATAAGAGGAATGAAACACTTTGGAACATGCTGTTATTAGAAAGTAATGAACTTTGGGGTGCTAATGGGTAGCCTCACAGCACAGAAAGTTCAATCAGTTAATCTGGACATAAGGCTTAGTGAAGGAAATGTTTTTGATCACCAGTTCCATTTGTTATGCAACATTGCTGATTCGGGTCATTATGTTAATGACCTGCCAATAAGCTTGGGGATACCAGTGAACACAGAAGAAGTCACGCTGGATGAGTTAGGAAGCATTTCTCCCACTAAACCTTGTGTCCTGATGAACGGATTCAAATTACCAGGAATTGTCTTAACTAGATTATTGAGAAAGATTCTATTGTTGATTTTTATATTTACATTTTATTTTAAAGCAGCACAACGTTTTTATTTTTTACATATAATACATTGCTATGTAGTCAAACTAAAAAAAAACAGACAGTGTAAAAATGTTAACAGTGTAAAAATGTTTACAGAAAACCTACCATGACAGAGGAGTTCCGTCGGGAGCCGACTGGTGTAGTGGGTAGCGAGTTCAGTGAAGAGCTAGCATTCAGATCCTCTGAGCTTAGATTATCAGAGCCATCACTCAAACCACTGCTGATGGAGCTGCTCTCATCCCATCTGCAAACAGGGAGACAAAAAACGTCAAGTAAATTTATCAACAACAAACAGATCCTGTCTAAGTAAATCCAGAAAAGTAAGTTACTGTCCCAATCGCTATCTTGGATATACCGATTTTAGAAACATACAGAGGGTTAATGTTACTTTATAAAATCTCCAGGGATCATAACACATGTTCTTAAAGAATCATTCATCTTCAATACATGACCAGACTGAGAGACAGTCCTGCTGAGCACCCAGCTGCTCCTGAAGTGACGTGTGTAGTAGACAGGATGCTAAAGGCACAGCGTCCTTCCAATTAATTAACAAGGTACATGCAACATGAATAATCAAACTGTAAGCGAGGTTTCATGACATTGAGATGATTGGGAATATCAGTGACTGTGAAAGGCAATGCTACTCCAGTGTCCTGTCTGGGTTTTCAGCCTGTGGGGCGTCCATCTGGTTGTTGCTAATCAGACTGGCAGGATTTACCCATTGCGCTGCATGGGAGTGGCATAAATCACACTGCCAAATACTCAAAAGCCGCACGCACCCATACCTGCATTCGAGTGCACACACACGGGGAGTGAACACACACATATACACAGGCACAGCAGTAGCAAAATGCTTTTCAATTCCAATAATAGAGAATCCTCAAATATATAAGTAACCACTCCACACAACATAGTCATAAGCATAACCATAATATGCTGTTTGATCTATGTTTTGGTTACATCCTACACTTAACCATGCCTTCAGATTTACTAAAATAGTTATTTATGTGTAACTAATGTGGTATAATTCATAAGAAATTGAAAATCTTAATACATATTGGTAAGAGATTCTTTAAATATATATTTCATTATTCTGGGGAAAAGGGGAGCAAAAGTCATAAACAAAACAACAGACCAACTAGACAACACTCATACGATCATACGATAATGTCATAAGATTACACAATAATCAATTTGTTTGGAAACTTCCTTATTTTATGTCTGTGATTTTCCCAGTAATAACAATGCAAATGATAATAATAATAATAATAGCAACTATAATGCCTGAATTTTCTTTAATCAAATTAAACAGGATCCCAGTCGCTTACTGATTAATAAAGACGGCTTCACCCTGCTCATTTCCTTCCTATCTGTTACAAACAAAATCTTTTAGATGTTTATTATTTACACATTTGCCTACATGCCTCTATAAACTCACTCTCACTGTTGCTTAAGCTGGTTTCATTTTCATCACTCGTAATTGCAATGCCATGAGCATTCAAACAGCCTGTGAAAACTGTTTATAAAAAAATGTTTACTGAGGCTTTTTACAATAGGCTCTCCTCAGAGTATAAATATAAGGTTAACAAAATGACAATACTAATAATTTTCTTATTGAGTTTCTCAACAATCCTGCAGATACAGCCACCTGCCTGAGGACTCCATTTAAAAGTTTTATTTATATACTGCTTCAATGTTAGCTGCTAGTTAGCTAGGTTTGCAATATCTATCCAAATAAGTATTAGCATAGTAATACTTACATTTTAAAAAAAGGGTCAGCCGCATTAGTAAAAGTAGGTGTATCATGAAACTGGCAACCTAGGATAACCACATCCGCTCCAAGCAGTTTTTTCAACAAGGCTTAGTACTAGCTCCACTTGCATTCAGCCTCTATACCCATTCTCTGAGGAATGCAATATCCTCGCCTGTTTTTTTCCCCCCCAATGCTGATACTTAATTCATCCTTTTCTTATCTCTCACACTTATGTTTCTGCACAGATCTCAGCATGTTTGGCAGACATCTCGTCATGAATGGCAGCACATCAGCTGACATTAAATCCCAGCTAGACTGAGCTGCTATATTTCTCTGAAGATGCATCACCACAGCATGATCTTGTGATCTCCCAGGACTCTAAGATCACACCATCTGACACCACACACAAAATTCTGGATACACTTATCTCCTTTGCTAATCTGATCATGCAGCTTTCTCCCTTAAAGCACCAGGATGATCTGGCCATTTCGCTCTATAGTAGCCACTCAGGTGCTTGCTCAGTCCCCTTGGAATACCACAACTGGCTCCTGGTAAGTCTGCTTCTGTAACTTACAACCGATTCAGAATGTAGCTGCAAAACTTGCTTTAATTTCCCCCGAGTTATCCCATATCACCTTACTGCTATATTTATTCCTATGGCTTCTCTGAGGTGCCTACAAAGCAAAAAAATGGACCAGGCATTTATCACACCCTGCCCTATACCATGGAGGTGATCCTCTTGCACTTGCCCACCATTTTTCATGGTATAAGCAAGTCATGCATCAAGACTTTTCTATGTCCTGGCACCCAGGCAGTGGAGTGAAAATCCCCTGGTTGATTGTACAGCTGTCTTCAACAAAGACTTAAAACCTAACACGTCACCAAGCATTTGAATTATATTATATTGCAAAAAGTTTGGCAACATTCTTCTTCAAACTGTTGCCACAAAGTGTAAAGCACACGGTTGTCTAGAATGTCTTTGTATGCTGTAGTATTCTCCCTTCCTTTATGATCAAATAGCCCAAACTTCAGAACAAGAATCAGATTTAATTGGCCAAGTATGTGTACAAACAAGGTATTTGGTTTCGGTTATTGATGTCAATTTAGAATACAGGTAACAAACAATAGAGTACATATAGTTTAAAGACAATATACAATATGCAAACAATGCTGTTTGCATAAACAACAATGTGCAACATTTTCCAGCTTTACATTGCCCCTGTGCACAAGCAAAGTCCATAAAGAAATGGTTTGTTAAAGTTGGAGAGGAAGAACTCAAGCAAACAGTGACCTCAATCCCACTAAACACCTTTGGGATGAACTGGAATGCTTATGGCATGCCAGGCGTCCTCACCCAATATCATTGCCTGACCTCATTAATGCTGCTGTGGCTGAATGAGCACAAATCCCCATAGCCACACTGCAAAACATTGTGAAAACTCTCCCAGATGAGTTAGGTGACTATATTTAAAATCCCTTGATTTTGCATTTTCTTATATTGCTGTATTACCCTCCCCCTACCCCCACCCCACAAAAAAAGGTCATTTTAGTCCCTGAAGTATGTACTAGGATGTAAAATGGATGTTTTGACATACAGTTGCATTCTCTGAACAAAAGAAAAGCACATTTGCCAGCAGGCCTTATATTTTCCTTTTCAATTTTAACCCCCTTGTTATCAGACATGGTAACAGTGTTGTGCTAACAATGTTAAGATGCTGCCTGCAAATCAACTCTACTAAACACAATATTCAGGATATATTGTACTGGCCATAATTACAATAGCACATCTGAATTAACTTAAGTCACTAACAAAGCATAAAATTTATATAAACCTCAACGTTTGCTCAACACTTATATTGCCTTAGATATTTTTTCCCTCAAAAAACAGCAAAAGCAAATAAACCATTGAATTAAACAAATTAATTAGATCAGCAAGAAATGTTTAGACAAATCATTGTTTTTAGTTGAACGAAGTAATGAAGTTTTGTAATTCAGCCATCATTTGTTATTAAAATAGAGTCACTTTAACTGGCCAATCTGTCGCTATAATTATATTTGGCCCTGGGCAAGACATTAGGAAACCTCAGTAATTCACACTGAGCAAACATTTAATCCACAACATTTCAAATTTGCTGATTTAACAAGACAGGTTAATATTTTATCCAGATATGTTATTTAGTGAATGTACTCACCAGCGTGAGCCTCTCTATCTGCATACTCATGAAATGTTTAAGAGGATTTTGCATATGCCTTTTTTCTCCATTAAATTTTTCATTCATTACTTTAAATGTCTCTCATTTGTATTTGACATTTATGTTCAGCAATCAGCACTTAACAGTCATTGTAAAGCCCCCCTGCAGAGACCAAATTACTCAGTGGTTACAGGCTAAGCACGATCTTCACCAATGGAAAAAGGGAATTAGATGTGCCAAAGTGCTGGGGGAGGACAAAAACATCCTGGTGAATCTTGGAAGGCAAAGTTAAGAAGCCGGCAGTTAGTGTTAATCACAGGTTGTGAGTGCTGAGGAGAGAATGGGCATGCTTGGACAGCTCTGTAGCTGTATGGCTTTCCAAAAGCCACAGCACAAGAACAACCAACGTGTCTTATTCCCTTTCCACAGAGGTTTCCATTTGCACTCTTTGAAAATGCAAGAGTGGCACTTTGGAGCCATACACACTATAAGACAATGTCAGCAATATTCACTATACACTGGTAGAACAACTGACAACTGAGGTCATATTAAAGGCAAACAAACCAAATAATGTTCCCCAGCCAGGCAAAAATGCCTGTGTTACCTAAGTTAGACTTAACATAGTGGATCAAAAATATAACCCATATGTAGTGCCCCATGAAATCAGTTTTATTTTTTCCCAAAGTTTCATTTAATTAAAAAAAAAAATTAAATGGCTTTTTCCCACTATTTAGATTTTTAGGCTAAGAAAGGATATGCTGTTATAACATTTAGCAATATTAAAAAGAATATAAACAAAAAACATATATCATAAATCATATATTTAAATGATAAATTAATGACAAACTTTAACAATATCATCCAATTAAAACAAGTGATTTTGATCTTCATTTTTTCAAGTGGTATGTCAGACTCTGCACATTTAGCAACAAAAATCCCCACAAACACGCCTTGTTTCAAAACATTTTGCTGTTTCTTGTTGTGCCCTGAAATTTCTGTCAAGAGAGTATTTCTAAGTATTATTGATGCATTTGGCGTACCTGACGTTAGTCTCTTCGATATTATTTCCATGACAACTAGCTAGTTAAGCTTCCCATACCATGACATACATAAATGCACAAAGACATTTCAGGATTTGTTATAAGATGCTAAAGAAACAAATTGAGTTTCGGGACCGCAGAAAGATATTTTTCAATTTCAAATTTCAATTTACTTCAATTTCCTTCTTAATATCTAAAATTTGATTACATTCCTCAAATCTGCCCTTGTTCCCAACATAATAGAGGCCTAATGCAGCCCTTAATATTGGCCTATATGTTGCCATAGTATTACTTAGTGTATAAGTGAAGAAAAAAAGGTTTACATATACTGCCGGGATATAAAGTAGATAGCGTCACAATAACATGGTAAATTCATAGTCGTAGATATACCTCTTAAAGTACAAAAAACAAAATCAGGTTTCCCAAACCCTGTCCACTTTATTCTGACTTGCATGATGCATCAGAAAACCACTGATTTCTCGACACTCTGTGACAATCCTATAAATCTCACTTTGCCATTACACAACTGTGAAAAACAGTGCTAGGTTTACAATGATTGCCACAAGGCCACTAGAGTACCGCATACAGATGTGAAGGGAAACAGATGACAAAAAGAATAACACTGTGATGTCAGGCTGCTTTAAAAAGAGAGGGGACTGAACTTCCTGCTTTATTTGACACAAGTCTAAATTGGATAACAATGAGTGTATAGTTGTGATAACACAGTAAATAGCAAGGTCAAAGTTAACAGATGGAAGGACCAGGCATATGGATTTGGCCCTGTACCACACACAAGAATCAGATTTCCCTATGAAACTGTGTCTTTTTCTGAGTGCCAAACTTTTCAGCCATATTTTACAGAGTCTACAGAAAAAGCCTGAACAGACAGCTTAGGGCGCTTTCTTGGGATGTAGAGAAGCTGCTTCTTTTAATGGGCTTTTGGGGTGTGCGAAGCAGTAATTCAAACTTTTCATTATCAGCTAGTCAAGATGCATGTCTACAAGATCACGCAAAGACAGACAGAAAAGGAAAGTTTCTTGGTCAGCAGTAACTGACCCCAAACTTGAAATCGAGCCATTGTTTTTGCTGGACTGGATCCAAGTTGGCTGATTGAGTTATATGCTTGTTCTGTGACTGTTCTGAAAAATGAGAAATGACTGAGTGGGGTGGCTGTTTGGGTTTGAAATATTGGCTAGAGGATAGGTGTAATTATTATAGTGTGTTGTACTCCTCCCAAGTTCAACGTCCATGCCAAAAGCACCAGGGGCTTTGGGACAACTCCTACCTTTCATCCCTCAAGCCAAATGTGAGTCAGTTTATACCCACCTTTGACAAACATGCTCGTCTTAACTATTTAAAAAAAATGAAACCCATTTCTAAAAGATTAGAAATGCTCTAATTAGCAGTGCACATCCAACATTAGCCTCCCCCTGACCTGGGAGATTTTAAACATGAACTTGTCTTAGCCGTCGAATTCCTCTCTGGTTTTCCTCAAGCTAATCAAAACTGCTATGCTTTTTACTTTGAAGTAAGCCGAAGTCCAAGCTGTAAAATATCTTTCGAAACCTATAAAGTGAGTATTTGAACGTAAATTATTAGTGCAGTAATGTAATGGAAGTTTATGAGAACTCTCTAGAATGCAATACGGGTTAACATTAGGATCAAAAGCGGCTTTTTAAACTACAGGGTGTCGACTAAATATACGTATGAATCTCAATTAACAGCAAAAGACATAAAAGCAGAGAATCTGACAGTGTGGAGTAATAATTTATATCAGCAACTCCGGCTGTAATTTAAATGACAGGTTTATATTAATGCTCGCATTCTAATGCATTAGGATTTCTACAGAAACAGCTCATTCACAGTCAATTGAATGCCAGTTACACCATATAATCAAAGCATAATAATGAATGTATTGAACAAACAGGTTGTTATTATAACAAAGAAAATTGTGTAATAAATGAAATGACATTTTCTAAGTAATAAGTAAGTAGGTGTTTATCTAACATTTACAGGAGGATTCCCGGATGCCAGCCTTTGTAAACGGTCAGCCGGGTTTCTGTCATGGGAGAATCTTAAGAACAGAGGACTTCCTGCTTTCGTTCTGATGTGTAACATGACAAACTGTATTTGCTTTGTCTTATTGTCTTTGGGAGAGATTTAAAAACGAGACGGGTGATGGAACAATTGCTTTGACAAGACCTAACTTGTCTCACTGAGGTTCTGCAACATAGCATGCAACTGTACGTGGTTGAAAAGTGTGACAGGTCATCCGTTAATAAATTTGAAATGATAATCCTTTAAAGCAAATCGCTGTGGTGTAAGAGCAAACACTTGAAGGTGTGTTGTAAGGAAAAATAATCCATGGTGGTGGTTCACATCAGGCCACATCATTCCAGCCGGTCGTGAATTATTTCCCTTTAACAGCATGTCCTGAAGTGTTTCATTTCTGACGCAGGACACCACACTGACCAGAAAAGCTTAAAACTGCACCATGACTTAATAGAAAATGACAGCATCCAAACTCCCTTAAAGCTGTATACTTTAAAGGTAATCCACTACAAAGAGGCCAAAATGAATGGTGAAGTGAAGATTACACGTCATGGTATCATTAGACTCTCAATGGTGTTATAGAGGCTCAAAATACTCTTTCTACAAGAGGTTTAAAAAAAAAAAAGAAAAAAAAAGATGTGCTGGGGTAATATCTGCTTTAAGAGGGCATATGCTTAAAGAGGGGGAATGATTATAGGAGACATATTTAGATTTCAGTTTGGAAAATATAGAAATATTGTCCAATTCTTACTAAGTGCTCCCCATCATGAGGAAGAGCTGCCCAGTTTCCTTCCCTTTACCATGAACTGAAACGCCATATACACTTTATCTCTCACTTTATGCAAACTGTGTGATTAGCTAGTATAACGACTTAAACGACTAGTGGAGCTCGGTTAAAAACTGAGATGGATTTAATACACACACAAGCATAACCATCCATCTGTCTCTTTAGCCTTACAGTCCTTATAATAGTCTTTTAACCATTTCTTAAAAGGAACATGACAACGCTGCGGTACTATACCGACACGTCTTTATGAGTACAGTAAAAAATAAAGCAGGATGTACAGCTTCAGTAACAGTACTTTAGAGTTTACATGTAACTCGGTTTTACTCACATAAAATGTAACGCGGTCCTGTTAATACGCGGCCTTATGAGGCGGTCAGCACGTGCGCTCATGTTCAGCGCTAGCACTCGAGTTAAAATAATCCGACGGTTGGATTTGAATTCAAATCGCGTCCATTCAAACGGTTCAGTCAGGGGAGTAATCTATCCGCTCTCTGTTACACTGTCTCTCTAGCGTGTGTGTGTGAGAGAGTGTGTATGGGCGACACCCCCAGACTTGTCCACCACGTCGGTCTCCACCTCTCTTTCTCCTGTAATTGTACCCAGATGTATCACACCGCTAAGCAACCAGTCTAACGCCTCCAGGACCAAAGTGATCAACACACCGACTATTGGAGTATTGATTACTTTGGTATTATAGACTGTTATAGACTGTAATGAACGTACTAGTTCAAATCCACTCCACAAACATTGTCTTCACTGTCTTGGATGTTCAGTAAAGGATAATCATTTTTTAAATAAATCATTCAATAAAAGACACAATCATAATGCCATACATGCATATCTAAATCATTAGGGAAATGTATATACACTCATCATAACGCTGACTAAGCAGTTATAAAATGTGGTGCTCCTAAAGACAAACACAAAGGGAGTCCTCATGCCAAAGTGGACAGATGGGAAGTTTTTTAACAGGGAAGCCATAGTCCTGAGATAGCATGTACTACACATAAACCAGTACAACCGGTCCCATCTGCGCCAGTCAGCTTTATTCGCAACAAGCTATGTTTGTGGACCGAAACACAGTGGTCCTTTGTAATTGCACAAGTGAGATTTTAGGAATGAGGAACTTGGAGGAGCAGAAGAAACACTTCCCTTTTGCTCTCCCATGTCAACAAAACACTCACTCTCCACGATACGGGCTGCAGAGTGATCACAGGAGGTCTTTAATCCTGGTCATCACATTAAATGTTTAGACTAGGCCAGTAATAGTGGAGACGTAATGGGTTTTCCAGACGACAGCTCACGCTAGACTTGGTCTAATGCGAAAAGGCTTTCCACATATTCATCATTGGGCATCTTTGAAGGGGAGAGTTTTCCTCCCTGTTCGTGAGATCTCAGCAGGGAGACCTGGAAGAGATTTTACTCTACATATAGATCCAATGATCTCCACATGAAAGAGACAGAAGACGAGGGGAATGTGGATGAATGTATGAAGTATCACCAGTGGAAAGTCAGTGAAATATTAGTCACAATGTTCCTTGATCATGTGGACAGATATACCAGTTAGCTTAGCCTGTGGTGTGCATTTCGGACCCAAAACTACTTAAGTAAAGCGTCAGACTGCCTCCCCCAACTCTTTGTTTGTTTCTGGTGTGGTGATGCCTTTCCACTGACCATGTCTGACACACAAATACACATTCTGTGTGTGGCCCAAGATGATTCACACCCTGGATGTATGCATCTCAATAGGGACAGTGAGCACATAGTATGGGAGTAGAATGAGGATTGTATTAAACACATAGCCCCTTGTCAATAAGGTAATTTTGTCTTTAGAGAGATAGCACCACAAGGTTCATAGTACTCACCCATATAAAAGTACATTGAAAACAAGGATAAATAAAGGTGCGTTTTCAGTCTCTGTCGGATTCAACATACCAACTGGTCTTGGAATGATGACTCAGCATTTTTGCCCATATGTGAAAACAAAAAATGACACTCTCTAAAATGGTTTACAAGTGAACTGTGCCCTACAGAGGTGGTCCCAGTACTGTGCGTTTGTGGTTTATTTTGTGGCCTGCTTGGTTCGTGTCTTGTGTAAACAAGCTGGTCCCTGTCCAGTTCAAGGCTGCAGTTTTCTCTCAACTTACAACTAAAAAATTTGAGTGAAAAAAAATGGCTGCACTTGGTCCCATGACTGAGCAAGTAGAGTTGGGTAGCAACATGACTAGAGGCAATAGAGTGTTGTGTCATTAACAATTACCCTATTGTGCTCAAGTACCCTATTGTACTACTAATTAGTAATTAGTAGTTGAAGTAGTAGTAGTAGTAATAATAATAATAAAATGTCAGTGACAAGAAAATGATATATTACTGTTGCCATGTATGCATTTATGTATGAATTTATATTGTTCATGCCAAATACATCCACAAACATGGCTAGGCCTTGTGCTTTGTTTGCTGGTTCTTAAAAAAAACCCTTTGCTTTCTTTTTTCCCCCAGACATTTCTGATTATTCACTAGAATTTTATTCTTTGTTTCCTCTATTTCTGATCCACAGTCAAATGAGAGCAACATGTCAAATAACCACACTAATTGATACAATCCATTATTGTGTTAAACACCTGGGTTCTGAGTTCAAAAGAAGTCATGGTGTGAATAACAAGAGAAACAGTCCCCTCCAGAGTAACCAATATTGTAAACACAACAAGCAAGTCATTTTCACCTAGTGTCTTTTTGGGCCCACTTAACATGGTTCATTTAAAAAGGAAGTGTATGTGAAAAACCCTATGACTATAATATATATTTATAGTTAAGTCTGCAGGTCATCAGTGCATATCTATAAGATTAAAGAACAACAAAATCAACGCACATGAATGCACAGAGCCGGATGTAATCGTAGCTGTTTATCAGTGTTTTTGGTGTTCTGGTAAACATAGGCACATCTGCCTATTACAACACTGCTCACATACAGACAGAGCAGCTTGACCAGAGGCAATGACCCAGAAATGTTTGCCTTAGTCTAAGAAAGGCTGTCCAAACTGTTAGGTGCCTGTTATCTTATTAGGATCCAGATGGAGAAACGTATACATGGGTGATGTGCAACATCTGTAATAGCTACAGTAAAGGAGGGGACTATGTAATGTAAACAGTAATGTATTGATACAAATGTACATGTAGGATTACATGGCAGGCACAGTTACCCTTTTTTTTATTTCAGCAAACATTGACACACTCATTGCTATATACTTATATAAAGATATTCAACTTTATAAAGATTTTACAGATTTCACACTAAATATAACCCATTATTTTCTTTACAATAATTAATTATAGTATTTAAACAAACATTGCCTCTGCACTCAGTACTAAAAAATATTTAAAAGCCATTACAATTAAAAGCATAAACCCAATAAAACCATAAATAACCCAATAAAACCTTAAATAAATAGTCCTAGAACATTAATTAATATTCTGAAGGAGGAGAGAGGATGAGCTTGGGATACTATTAGCTTTTAGATTCTGGTGTAAGTGATAGCGACACCCAGTGTTCAAATGATGTATTTATCATCTTACAATTTTTTAAAATCATTTAATAAATAATAATATTAACCCTATAACTAATAACCCAATAACTAACCCTAATAATAATAATAATAATAATAATAATAATAATAATAATAATAATAATAATAATGTTACAATTATTATTATTATTATTATTATTATTATTATTATTATTATTATTATTATTATAGTTAGTTCTTATCTTTATTATTTTCAACCCAAGCAGCATCACCAAAGCCATATTAATTACAGAATGCATGCATTTGCTTTATTAAGTTGTGGTTTTGTGCAGAGACATCAGAACACATAATCTCCATCAAGACTGTCTCTTTTATTGTTCATTAGCAGTTTTACTTAGTGTAGCAGCTACAAAATCCTCTTATCAGCTAGACTTACTGCGCCCACCACTCAGCTGTTGCTGAGAAACATGGCCGCCACGCACCGTATGTTTCCAACAGTTTTGTCCTCAGCCAACAGAAAAACAAAATGCAGAAGACTGGGTATAAAAACATACCATAGAAATGCTCTGGTAAAAGAGGGGAAATAAAATGACAAACTCTACACAGATAAACAACCTATATACAAACTAGTATTAACTTATTATATAACTACAATATTATATTATATGTTTTAGCACTGTTCATCTATATTAAAATTCTCAAGCCTAATTATAAACACAGCCATAGATATAGACACTAAAGCAAACAGCTTCTGGTTTAAAAACAAAAAGCCTCATATAAAGGATTTTTTTAAGTGACGGTGAATGCTTGTTATTCTTGCACAGAGAGATACATAGACATAGGTGTGGGCAGGAAGTGTAAAACGAAAAGCAACCAAACATGGAAACCCGTTTTCACTGTTTTTCATTTGTAAAAATAGGAAAGGAATGTGTCACTGCTAGGTGAAAGAAAAGTATAGATTTAATATGTTAATAATAAGTGTTGCTGCAGCACACTAAAAACACAACCACCGATTTATGCACATTTTAAATCCTCAAAGTGGCTAACAGTAATTTGTTATAGCTAACTTGTTTAGTCTACATTTCTCATTTCAAAGAGTCTCTGAGTGTACAGTCAGTGTTTGGAATAACAATCATATTTACTGGTTCTACAGAAATGACTGGAATGGCCACTGTCTATACAGTAAACTGAGTCAGCTCATCAGCCTGCAGTAATATAGTATAGTATATAGTACTAGTAATATTTCATTAGTCTTTTTTTCCTTTTTTTTCCCTGACACATTTACATGTACTGTGTCCCGTCTCGGATCTGAAAGCAATTCTACTTTATCTTGAACAGGTCTCGGACTAGAGCAGCTTTTGAAAAACTCTGACAGTATTTTTTTTCCCACAGTGACCAATGATAACCTTTCACACTTTTCATCCTCTCAAAAAGAATTATATGTTAATATAAAAAAATATATGTTCATAAAAAAAATCCTACTCAATAATAGCTGTATAATGGCACTAAATGTCACACTTTGCAGATATGAAATCCTAATACATTGCAATTATTAACACACTCAGCTGTCAAAGAAGCTCATTATCTATCTTTTACAACAGTTTTGATTTAAACTGTTGATTTGATTTAAAAAGTTTTGAAAAAACTTTTTTGTTTCACTACAGTTTTGTTTCAATTCCTTACAGCGAGCTAGAGATATCAGGAACAGCCTCTATAGCCAACAGGTCACACTGTCCCTTACAGAAATATCATTTCTAGATATTACCAGATGTGACATGAAATAAGTCCAGTCAAATCCATGGTCTTGATAACAGACTTTTTATTTTAGATCTCCATCTTTGCTTTGCTGTCTGGTCATCTTTGCCTTGCTGTGCTGACCACAAAATTCTAAAGTCTTGGTCTTAGGTCAGACTCGACCCTTCAGGGCATAATGTGCTTAAAGTAGTATGACTATATTGTGACAACAGCTGAGTACCAAACTGTCCATAGCTTTTGTATTTGAGACAGTAAAAACACATGCTCTTGTTTCCTTACTATAAGTTTTACTTTAATATCAATGTGCCTCTTACAGTTGCCAGTACAAGATAAAAGCAAATCCTTGAAGGTTCTCTGGTGTAACATTACACTCTACTGTGGGGCAGCCTGGTTTTATCTGCATCTGAGATGATCTGGGGAGTTTTAAACACTGATAAATGCAATGTAGCCCACTACTACAGCCTAGCTAGCTGAAATAGTACAGGGAGCAAAACTCACCTCCCCCACCATCCAATATGTTTCTCTAAATAATTTTGATGTTAACCTGATAGTATTAACATGTCAGCTAATACAGTGAGTATTCCGTTTGTTCACTTCATAAACAAACATGGACATAGACAAAGTTTTATTTGTCACATACATAGTCATACACGGTACAACCTGCAGTGAAATGCCATTTGACTGGAGTTGTTGGAGTCTGATGTAGTCAGTCGTACCCTGACGATTTACAGTACTACAGGGGTTACTCACTCTCAGCCAAGACAGCTCAGTCCGTGAGAAACACGCACACACCATGGCAATCACTAGCGTTAATCACTACAGTGTGTTTTCTGGCTAAACAACTTCACAACTGGGTCAAGATATAAATTTCACAATAAGGATAAATCACCAAGAAAATCAAACAAAAGACAAACAAATATATAGTACTCCTAAATAGCTTTTGCTCTTACGGTACTGTATCAACCCACACTCTGAGTTATGGTTTGTTTAGACTTGTCATTTTCTCTGATTAGTTACTATATCTCACTGGGAGATAGGGAGCCTTTCTCATCTTTCCCACCAATAGCAACCCAACATTATCAGGGACAATCAATAATCCTGTTTTTATTTTCACTCTTAACAAAAGAAGAAAAAAAACAAAACAAAAAAAAACCTAAACAGCCTAAACAGTGTAGCTAGTACAACAGATCCATGAGATCCCATTACAATTGGTCCTAGTATTCAAAGTAAAAAATGTTTTGCTTCTTACATTGTGTAATATCTGCAGAGCAAAAATAACCTCACATTATTTGATCACACAGTAGGTCATATGATTCAAGTTGAATTAAAACCACACATGACTGAAATGAAGCATGCACTGCACAACACTCACATCAAACCCTATTACTTACTGTTGACACAAAGCACGTAATATATCAGAGCAAAAACATTTTCGCATTCATTACAAGCAAACAATGTTTTCATAATGTTGTAAATGTGCTTTGTGTGTCCAAACGGTGACGCTAAATCTTTATTAATGACCCTATATTCAGGATCATGAGGTAATATTTTGCTTTAGGGTGTGTCTCCTATCCTGCCTTTTACTGAAGGCTCTCTCTGTATAGAAGCAAAGATAGACCTGTGTCTTTTTTTTCTTTATATGTAAAACAGTGAAACACACACACACACACACACACACACACAGCCACACATAACTTAAGTAAGTAAGTTTGTACCCCAAACCCCACAGCAGGCCGAAATAGTTGGCATACCATACTTTGAATCCAACACCTATGTTTTAAAATAACTTAATGTGAACCATAGATTCTTTTCAGACAGAAGCAGAATTGCTGTTACTTTTAAAACCAAGTGGCAAAAGGCCAGAGAAAAGATTGACTTAGAAAAGAAAGACTTAGACTGCAAGAGCGCAGCACTCATGCTGATGATGCTCTCTGTCAGTATGCTTCACTGATGTTCTACGTTTAGTCTTTGCCTCTCTCTTTAATTACTAGGCTGGAAAATCGCTGCAAGAGGATTTCATGAGGAAAGTCAGTTGTTCGTAATAAACAGCATGATTATGTACTCTAGCTAAAAATGACAAAGCACAAAAAAGCAGAAAAAGAACAATAAAGTTAATGAACCGGGCAAAAATAACTTACAATAATTGTTCAAAATGCTTTTATCTTCTCTGTGGATCTATCATTTCATGTCTTTCTTTATACACTGTCTTGGTAGAATGACTGTCTATGGGCGAAATAAATCCATTGAGTCATCACAATAATCTTTTATAATTGTGCACAATGACTCAATAGTAAATGTATCGTCAAGTCATGCTCCAGCTTGACCTTGCTAACATACAGGACCTACGCAATGCTGTGTTTCCCAAGCAAGCCCCAACATGAAACAGTGTGTGATTGGTGTCAGTGACAGGAATGGCCCCAGGACCTTTTTCACCCTCAGAAGCTTTTCATCCATGTGTGCATGTGTGTGTGTCCAGAGCATGGTCTGGATCTGAAAGCTGTGGGTATAGCCTTTTATTTATATCTTGCATCTTAACCTATTGCACTTCTACACTGGGCCTTTACAATTCCACACGGCTGTATCTTTCTGATGGCTCTTCCTGCCAGGATTACAGTCGGAAAGAAATGAGCCAATGGAAAATGTCACATTCAGCCAAGCTGAACAAGAGCCATGTAATGTATCCTATCAAGTCAATTTATTGCACTGTACATTAATATTCAATGATTTCGGTCTATATTAGGATTCCAGTCATATCCACACATTAACACACTGACACACCCACACTGCTTTTCATCAGGTCACACCGAAGATGGGGGGTTACTATGGTTGCTATAGCAACACATCCCGATCCATGTGCCGCATGCTCTGAGGCACACTGCTGCGGCACAGCGAGAGGAAAAGAGACAGGAACAGAGAGAGTGAGCTAAAAAAAAAAAAAACCCACAGAAAGACAGAGAGACTGGGTGGGATCATCTCCTGCAACCCATCGTCATTTCTCCCACACCGTCTATCCCCCACCCTTCAGTTCATACAGCACATTATTAGTGTTTTTAACATTAAAATGTCACCGTTCATATGCAAACTTACAAAAAAATGTCCATTTTTATATTCCAAGCACACATTCATTTAGCTCTGTTCTGTGTTAAACACTGTGCAGTGATAAGGACAGAGGATTCTGTGTGGGCTGTTATCATCACATGCTTTGTCTTAAGCATTATCTTACTCCATCCATCAACTGCTAAAAAAAACACCAAACAGATCACCTTTTTTTTTCCACCGGAGGAGAGGGGTGGATAGCTGGCAGATATGACCAGGCCAGATGCCTAAGATCTGCTGTCTTTTGTGCCCAAATGCATTAAGCACAACTGACAGCACACAATATTTGTATGTCCAAAAGACAGGGTGTGTTTAAAACGAGTGGACAGCAGTTTTGTTCAAGCTTGCCTGGTCAGGCTGCAGGTTTTTATTGCAGACAAATAGGACACACATAGGAGCTGTTTAAAGACGAAGAATCGATGAAAAATACTTAGCAGACTTGTGAGTCACAATCAATACAAAGAACTGCTCTAGCACTGAAGTGAATTTTAATACAAATTTCAAATCGTTCACTGAAAAAAAAACAAAAAAACGGCAGATGTCCATGTCTTTGGGGGTAACCATAGGCCTGTGATTAATTAACCAGCCCTGTGACTGGAAGGTCCTCAGTTTGTTTCATGCACCAACAAGACATGACTGAAGTGCCCTTCAAGCAAGACACCTAATCCCTGGGTGCCATAGATAGGGTTGCCCATTGCTTCAGGCAATTGTGTTCACTGCCCCCTAGTGTGTATGTTTAAGTGAATGGATGGGTTAACGATTAATGATTAACCAGTAAATCAATTTGAAAACAGTATAGCTAATCTGATTTCAGACGTGTATAAACAGCATTGCTGCTTTAACTTGCTTTTACCTGCTTGTAAACTCTCCTGAAATGGCACAATTCATAAACTAATCTATATCTGTATATTATCTGTCAAAATATTTTAGAAAGGCTATGATGATCTATGGCTCATTCTCTACTGAATCTACAACAATGTAGACACAACAAAGTAACTATTTGTGCTAAAAGATTATTTCAAATATATATATGTATATGTCCAACAAGAGAAACATTTACAATCAAATAATAGTGAAATAGTGAACCACTCATTGACTACTTGCTTGCAAACAAATAAATTTGACCTGCCCATTGTAACCCATCCATACAGGGTAACACACACATTATTTATGGTGCCCAGGAAATAGTCGGAGGCTAGGTGACTTCAATCATGCATGTTGGTTGGGGGAATTGAACTTCCAGACACAAGGCTGGTTTCATAACAACAAGCCCACAGCTGCCCCTATGTATGATAATATCAATTAAAAAGTGTTTTGATAAATCATTTGTCTTGGAAGCATATTTTCATGATTACTCTAATATAATGCATGTTATGTAATGTTGAATGTCACTATGTCACAATATATTTAGACTATATATATATACATAGAGAGAGAGAGAGAGAGAGAGATAGAGAGAGAGAGAGAGAGAGAGAGAGAGAGAGAGAGAGGCTTTTACGGATGACAATTGGGAGTAGCACACAAAACTCAGTAAGTTTATTTGATGTATGAGTTTTAATAAATATATAAAACCATATATAAAAAGATCTGTCTGCAGCTTATACTAACTATAAAAACGATGTATATGAATAGAACGGTTACTGATTAAGGCAAGTCTAAGACACTCATCTTAAATAGCAGTTATTTTGGTCATGTTTGTTCTGAGTCCATAGCCCATCCCACTCAGTGTGATGTGAGAATACACCCTTGATGGCATACCCATTCACACCTGTTATAAAGCAAATCCACCTATTAGCACGGTTTGGATAGGTAAAGGGAAAAAGACGAACCTGAAGAAAACCTGCATAGACACACAGAGAGAATATGCAAACCACGGACAATAATCTGAGCTCAGGATTTTACAATGTACCTTGAAATATTATTATAGTATATTTTAGAACATACTTTACAGCTACTTGTAAATTCCAGCTATGTTACTGAAATCCAAGGGGTGGCGCTTTTCAGTTCAATTCAGTATTTATTTACTTTTACAGCAGCCATAGTCACAAAGCAGCTTTTCAGAAATCTAGATTTATTCCTAATGAGCAAGACAGAGGTTGCATTAACAAGAAACAAAAACACTGCAGGGAACCAGACTCAGAAAAGGATTATTCGGGATAGTGGGATTATAAATTATAACAGCATTTAGACAGTCCTACAGTGTCATTAATAGATGCTCGGGGTCTTGTAAATAAGACCCTGTATTTATGATTACAGCAGCAGTTCAGCAGGATGCAGATGAAATTACCCACTGAACCAGGGGTGAGGAGAAGACTCTGTAGGTGCTAATAAAGAGATATATATCTTTGGAGTGCATGTCCTATCAAAACCGCTGCAATACCACACAGGGTGAGGCTGTTACAGACAGTTTAGACAGAAACCCGACACTCTAGCACACTCCACTAGCCTCTGCTTCAAGATAATTGGGTGTCATCAAATCAACATAGCCATGCACACTGTGAATAGACACAGTGTACAAAGTGCACCTCTCTACACTGCAGTAAGTTTATAGTAATATTGGTGGCATAGTATAACATATTATAACATATAACTTGTATGTTATATGTTGAACATGCCCTAGGAGGAAATTATGTTGTTATAACCTGCAGCATACAAATCCTATGCAGTTTACAGAGGAGCCCGACACTGATCCAACCCCTGACTTAACAGAGTGTTCTAAGGCCCTTGTTTAGTGCTGTACACTCTGAATAATTCAGAGCCCCATCCCTTACCCATTTACATGGCTCTTAGTACTACCTATGATGGATAGTGCTGAAACAGTTGGAATGCAGATCTACCGCTCTTCAGTCTTTCACTTAACACTTAAAATATCATTTATGGCCCCATTAAACAGTATAGAACATGTAGAGGGATTTTGATATTAGTGAACATTGGGCAGCCTTTCAAGTTCATCCCATCAGAGGCTAGGCTGGACTCCGGCGTAACATTTGGAGAACACAGAATAATCTAGCGAATATATGCAGGCGTGCATCATTGAAAATTTACCGCCTTCAATTTCATGCTACAGTTTTTCATGCTTCATGCATAGGATTGTGGGTGCTTTAAGAACACCAAGGATACAGATTAAGCATCCTTGAATTTGAAGGATCATAGACATTAGAACAGTGTTTTGGCAGGATTTAATAACATAGCATCCTAGAAATGAACCTATTATGAATCCTTCTTTGATGCTGAGAAACAATAGATGTTTCTGGGACTGCTACCTTCAGAAAGACTCTGCTCTATCTCCAGCTTGCATTGCATTGCAGTCATCATCATTATCATCAGCATCAGACCAAGTCTCTGTGCTAATGAGGCTGATTAGCATTCTTTCTGTGATACACTGCACTTTCATGTCCAGTGCACTACACCACACATTCAGATAATAGCACCACTACATGGCTTTTGGTCCTTTCAGGTAAACTCCACTAGTTTATCTCAATGCATAATATGTTTCACATATACTGTTATTTGTGTTATATATATATACACTGTTATATACTGACCATACACTATACCATATAATACAGCTTTATCTTCATGTCTTTTATTTTAATTTCTTACTACCTAATAAGAGTAAAAAACAATGTCCCATGGTGCAGCACCTTATGTCGGATTTCTATTACACACAGTTTATATGACGATTGGAACCCGTTTTCTACTGGAATATGTACTGAATTCCCTTTTTGTTTGCAGCAAGATAATGGAAGCTTCAAAATCAACATTTAAATGTCATTCATTACAGCAAATGGTCTGAATACATTTGAAAAAAATAAGCCCTTCCTGAGGGCATCTCACAAAAAAATGCAGCCTCTGAACTTAACCAAGTGGCATTAGAAATACTGCTGGCATTGTCTGTTGTGGTCAAATCTATTTGGTCATGCGCACTGTCAGCATGTTGGGCAACAAAAAGAGGCTTACAAAGAAAAGCATTCTGATACCAACTGTAAAGTATTGTGGTGAAGTGAGGCTGTTGGGTGAAAATGAACAAATGTATTATTAGTTATTTATTTTATATAGTATTTGTTATATTTATATATCATTAAATAATATAAACGTGATTTAATACTTTGGCTTTTCATAACAGCATGTTCATTATAGATTCAAACTTCTAAGTGAAACTGACATATCATTATTCTACAGACTTTAGGTTAGTAGTAGAAGCACGCTACTTTAGCACAATCATTTCTTTGTTCATATACTCTGCATACTGATTACGTTTGACAATAAAACTGACTTACTGTGACAATAGAACACAAGAGGGAGTGTTCGAATAACATCACAGCTGTGATCTGGTTGCACGCATGAGTCAAAAGCAAGTGCTGTAGCTCTAAACAAGTATGATGTTGTTCTGTGATAACACATGACAGCAGCTCTAGCACACCCAGCATTGTATCTCAGAGAGAAGGCCCTAAATCCTGAATAACTCAAATGGAGACACTCTGAATGTAGGGCTGGCGTTGAACTAAAAAGGACAGAGGGGAGATTTAAACCCTGTGTTACCTCATAATATGGAAATTTAGGTTACTTGTGAGGATCAGTGAGAAGGTTAAGATAAAATCAGGGTATACTGCACTATATACAAAGTAGAAATAAGGCATACTGGTGCTTTCATGGAAATCAGGGGATTTGACTGTATTTCATTTTACCTAGATTTAATCCGTTTATTAGCTGCCCAGCCATGACATGTTATATTCTAAACTGAGGTGTGCTTATAGCTTCACCATAAAGCCAACATGTGGCAAATCAGACCACGTTCAAGTTCTGTGTATGTCTTTGTCTTTACAGACTTATTTTCCAACAGCAGCCTGCAATTATAAGGACAGTGACACAATGGTCACATGAAGCCACCAAGGCTGAAATGTGCCATACCAGCCACATAAGGACAGTATTATAAGTGTAGTGGACTGTACTTCTGTTTATATAATAATAATAGTAGTAGTAAGAAATAATAATAATAATAATAATAATAAAAGGCCGAAGAAAAAAAGAAGAAGAACCAAGTACACATTTTCTAACCCTGAATTATAATCTAAAGGTTCTTGTGAATGACAAAAAGGCCAATAGGTACACAGAGATTTGGAATTAGACCATCTGCCATCTGAAAAGCTATCAGCTTTTCATCACCTATGTCCAGGGCCACCAGCTGGTTGTCACACTTAACCTCTCAACTACCCACTTCCTCGCACCTCACAAAGTACACAGTAGCAGTCATGCCTATTCATCAGCAGCAGTGACAATTGTTTGTGGACGACTCAGTCCTTTGATTATAGAAAACAGTACATAGCCTCAATACCTAAGAGTCAGATAAGGGGCCCCCTTAATGATTATAAACCAGTAACACCAGTAACAATCTCATATCATTGGTCTTGGACTCCTTGTTCATGAATCACAGGATGCTTTCAGCTTGCTTTTTAGCCCCATGATGACTGAGTGATTATTTACATCCGGCAGAGGGCTTACTCTTGCATGGATAGAACAAGCAGTATTGTAAGGAGTATGCTATTTTTTGTCTTATCTAGTGCTTTCAACACAACCCAGTCACCACTGCAAGGAAGGAAACTGGATGAAATGCAGGTGTGTGTCCTTATGATCTCATCTCATGGATCACAGATTTCCTGGCTAGCAGACCACAATTTGTAAGGCGAAGGAACTATAAGTCTCAAAAGGTAGTAAACAACAAAGGAAACCCCCAGAGGACAGTCCTTCCTCATTTCCTGTTGACTCACAGCCCTTATGACCTCAAGAACAACTTGGTGTCATGTCACTTACAGACGTTCGTAACCTTGAACATGTCTTTCTACTCTGCCCTATATGTATTTTTCCTGTGAATGCTATATGGCTATGTGTTTTTGTGTATTGTGGTTGAATGTTGGACAAATGTTGTAATGTGTTTGGTCTGTGAATATCTCTGTATAGTTTTTGATTGTACAATGCGGCAGATGACAATAAAGTAACTTGCCCTGACTTGACTTGAAGTTCTTGAATTATTTTGCTATTGTTGGGTGTGTCGAGTTTTTACAGTAGGCACGATATAGATCTTGTTCGATAGCTTTGTGAGTGGTTTTGTATGAAACTGTAATCCAATGGCAATGCCAAATGACTTGCTGACTGATTTCTCTCCAAATTCTGTCTGACAAGTATCTGGGCGAACTTGTAGACAACGAGCAGAATCAACATATTAAAAGGGCAGATTCTATTTTGGGGGAAAATCTAGACCCCCTGGAAGTGGTGGGTCTGAGGACAGTAAGTAGACAATGGCATGTAAATTGATGAGAATGTTGTTCACTAAGTGAGAAGTGGGCTGATCCAAACACAGTGTTGAAGGATGCCATACAGGAGTCACCAAAGTGAACCTGGAAAACTGCAATCCACACAATATCAGCAACACAATTACATGGTTAGCGCTTGTATTCACTGATCCATACCTGTTTCCAATTTGTGTTTTCTACATTTTATTTTACACTCTTATTCTTCCTGCATGCTCTGTGCTTTGTGTTGTCTGCTGCAATGAAACATCTAGCTGTCTGTCTGTCTTTCTACTGAGTTTCAGAACAGATGCTTATCACCACCAATACCTTAGCACCTAGCACAAGTACCTTACTGAAGTAACATATCCTTAACTGCATTTGGATTTCCTGCTAGAAGCTATCTGTCTATCTGAGACAGATTATAATCTGTACCCTCCTGGTTACAATTTTTTAGAATATTCTGCACCTTAAAACCTAAAATAGGTTATCTTTACCGGTCTGTTACTTTGAGCAGTCAACTGTATTACTATTTTTAATTTTGGCTAAAAGTGCCTTTTTTGTGCATGTATTATTTTCACATAAAAGCATTCTTTTTTTAGCCTACCCATTGTGACAGGTGGTATAATTATAAACAATAAAAAGCCTCTGGTTTGTGGCCACATACACACATAATATTCCAACAAATGCAAACACATGACTATCATTTTAAAACAGGAGCAAGCCTTACCCGTTGGCAAGATTATCATCATCATCGTCATCCTCATTCAGACTCTTGCTCATTAGGTCAGAATCACTCAAGTAGCCAGATTTGAGGTCTCCTGTGTCCAGGTTTTCAATGAGTTCAATGTGGGAGGTGTTGCTGAGGCGGCTCGAGCAGCGGGCAGGCATGGTGTGAGAGGTGTATTGGGATACAGCTTTTGAACCCAGCGGGTAACCAGTGGAAGAGGGGGCATCGCCAGCCTGCAGACGAGGACTGGCCTGGCCATGACACCAAGACAGTGGAGAGGAGCGGTTGGAGAGGCTGGAGACACTGCGGGCATTGGTGTCATCACTGTCATAGCACATGCTACTGTCCAGACAACTGAGAGAAAATGAGACAAAGACACTTTTAGAGTTTAAATCAGACTGATGCAATATTACATATATTAATGACAGATCTGCATCCATAGAATTATGTCTAATTAAGTGCTAATCATAGCATTAAATATTCTTAACAAATTATTCATCAAGGATCCTATCCACACTCTGTGTGACAAAATAATATGGAGAAGGCAGCACACATGTTCAGCAACAGGCATACAAAATCTTTCACTATGGGTGGATAACATAACCTAATGTGACTCTCCAAATAAATACTAGATAAGACAGATTAAGAAGGGGGGTGGCTAAATAAGTCATACGTAAGATAATGACTTGGATGTTTGGATGTTGTCGCCTCCCCACTCTTACACGTTCACTCAGGTTTGATGACAGAGGAGTGGATGGTTGCCTTATGTCCCAGGGCGC